>CAMZMU010000096.1:77304807-77871539 GCA_947311845.1 Poa pratensis | reverse complement strand
TGCTCTCGACTGTCACGTCGATCGTCTGTACGGTGGTCTCGATTACCTCGGTGATCGTCTGTATGATGATCTCGATTATCACGATGATCGTCGGCTCGTCTGTTAGTTTGGTCGCGACTGTTCCTTGACTGGACAAAGCCTGCTGCAATGAAGTTTGGATGGTCATCGTCGTGATAACTATTCTTGCGTTTGTGCCTTCGATCATCTCTATAGCTATCTCTGCGGTCTCGACTGCCCCCCTCGTGATTTTCATGTGATGCTACAGATCGATTGCCTCGTACGGAGTCTTCTCCGTCCGCCCACTTTGTCGCGAGTACCATGAGTGCGGCCATTGTTTTTGGGTCTTCTCGACCAAGTGTTTCTTTGAAGTCTTCCCTCCAGAGTCCGTTTTTGAAGGCGTCGATTGCCCTATCTTCTGATACGTTGCCTATGAGTTACGGATGGTGGTCCACCGCCGTATGTACGACCTCAGAGATTCGTCTGACTTTTGCTTGCAGGTCCGGAGCTCCTCGAAGGTTTTGGGGCGCTCACATAGAGGTTCGAAGTATTTGATGAAATCACCCTTGAAGTGTTCCCACGAATCGTAGTATGATTCGGGTAGCGATTTGAGCAATCGCGAGCCGTTCCTTCCATCATAAGTTGTATGTACTGCATAGCTGTAGTTGTGGTGCCGCGCTGACATCCGACTGCCAGCCTGTAATCTTCTAGCCAGCCTGATGGCTCTTGCTTGCAGTTGAACTTAGGCGTGGTAGCTAGCGAAAATTTCTTTGGCATACGAGCCTCCCGGATCCTTCGAGTGAAGCATAGCGCTCCACATGGCCCGATTTCTGCTTCCGAGTCTGAGCTGTTGCTGTATGATCTCCTCGAATGGCTCCTACTGGAACGATGACGACGTGAGATTTTTCGACTGCTCCTTCCCCGAGGGCTTCGACTGCGACGATCCCGATCTGTATCTCCCTTGGAGTTGCTTGTGGATGCTGTATGGCCTGTGCTGCTATTGCAAGTTGTTTGTACAGTTGGAGGTGCTGATCCCTCTTTGGGTCTCCTGCAGGAGGTTCGATTGTTCTGGTAGGTGCCTAGCGTCATCAGCGCCC
The DNA here is from genome assembly GCA_947311845.1 of Poa pratensis. Lineage (NCBI taxonomy): Eukaryota > Viridiplantae > Streptophyta > Magnoliopsida > Poales > Poaceae > Poa > Poa pratensis. The sequence continues at coordinate 77,870,445 of CAMZMU010000096.1, read as the reverse complement.
CGGCTGGCTCAGTAGGTATGGGAACTCCTTCCGCGTCGACTGCCATGAAGGCTGGGTTTAGGTTCCGAGTGACCGCTGCACGATTTGCGTCTCCGAGGTTGATGAATCGTGACCTATTTGCGGGGTCGTTTCTGCCCGTTGAACTCGTAGACAATGCTCTTCGCCGGGCACTCGATATGCTGGCTTGCTTTTTGCGTTCTTCGAGTACTGCTCGGTAGTTTTTTAACCGTATCGATTCTTGCCATTGGAAATATTGTAAGGTTAATACTTCTGGAGTTGCGTTTGCTGGTAGCATTGTGCAGTTCTCGATTACTTTGCTCACTTTCTCCGCCATCTCTGCGGTGATGGTCAGCGTGGTTGTTCCATCTGGCATGGTGACTGTGCAAGGGTATTCTGTAGGTCGACGACATGTTGCGGCTGCTGATGTTTCTGCTGTACTCGCGGTATATACCTGGTACGGTACCACCCGATCCTCCATCCATGTGCTGCTGATGCGTTTTATGGATTCGGCGTCGTCGTCCAGGCTCATGTTGGAGTTGCTTTGCTTGTTGGGTTTCCGCCACAATCGAGTATGTCTTCGAGTGCTTTGTCCAGGCTGTCTACATCGCAGGTGAATATCTCGTGGCTAGCACGGATTTCTGGGCCGTTTAGATCGGCGAGATATATGCTGTCGTCTATGTTCTCTTCGTTCCCCGCAACGTCATTGCAGTCGACGATGTTGTCGAGTGACTCGATTGAGTTGTTTGGGCGGTACGCAGATTCGATCTCGCTTCTTCCAAATCTTTTTGCCACCTCGTTACGGAACTCTTGCGAGGTCATGGACGTGGCAGAGTCGCTTGGCGATTGGATCGGGACGATCTGTGACGATGTTGCGCCCAAGATGGATAGTGTTGCAGTCGAAGCGTTGTCGATTGTCTCCATGTCGAGTGTCTCCACGTCGAGTGGATCTAACAGGTCCTGCACACCATCTTTATCGACAAAGAAGTTAAATTTTCCAACCGTAGTATCCAAACCTGATTCGAGTTCGGCGAAGGCTTGCTGAGCTTCCATCGAGTGCGGCGTGAGCCTCCTTGGAGATTTTGGCGAGTGATCGCTTTTTGAATTGATGCTGGTGGATCTTGCCGGCGAGTTGCTGTTTGCAACGGTGGTTGGTGATTTGCTTTTTGATGATGCAGTAGGCGAGTTACCTTGTGCAGATGCGATCATCGGGTGGCCGCTTGATGATGAAACCGGCGAAACCGTGAGCCCAATACTACCTTTTCCCACAGACGGCGCCAATTGTCGAGGTGTGCCCTCGGCAAATCCCATGGTTGCTATACCTAGGGTTGATTGTGTGGTAGAGAACGCGTAGTATCGGTGGAATCGACGGCTGACAAGCTGGATTTACCCAGGTTCAGGGCTCTCGAGTGAGGTAAAACCCCTACTTCCTGCTTGTCTGTGTTTATGGTATGAATATGAGGGTTACAAGGGTTCGACGAGCTGCTGATCTCGTCGAGATTCTGGTGGCTATGGATCGCTTGTTCTTGATCGATCACCCTCCCAGCCTTTATATAGGAGGCTCGGTCTCGGGAAAACACAACCGACCAAGGTTACATGTATGAAAAGTCTTAACCGACTATTATTTGATCTAGCTTGGAAAACACTCTTCATCTTGGGCCTTTCTTTATGGGCTTCGATTAATCCTTAGGCATCTTTGATCATCACGTGCACTAGGTACCCTTATGCTGGGGTACCCGCAGAGTATAACCTCGTCAAAGCCTCTCCTAGAGATAAGGTAGGAGACGGATTACAAATCCTATACTACCAAATATAGCTATACCGAATATATCTCTAACAATCCCGTCTGGCGCTTACAAGAGATATATATTGGTGGAAACCTAATCCAAGTCGGTAACAACTCGTACTGTACCAGTGAAGGGCCTACCGGCAACGGGTCTCGCTTCGCTCCGTCAAAAGTTAGCCTCGATCTTTATATGAATTTGGATCAAATCAAAATAACACGCCCTTGGCTCCAATCGATATCATCCTCTCAGGTACTATGCTACTGTTTGACTGTGTGATTGTGATCAGCATGTAATTATGTTATGGTATGCCTTATGTTATGAGAGCAGCGTTTTGGCTCCCGGGAGCATATGCTCCCGGTATTTTCGACAAAATTTAGCAAATTGAAAACTCATCAAAAAATTCCGAAAAAAATCATGCATGTACCTGACCATGTTGCGCACCACCATGATTTTTTTTCGCGCCGAAATGACATCGTACGCGCCCTGTACAAAAATGACAAATTTCGTGTCAGAAAATTCAAATTTTGAATCTCAAATCTGACAGGAAATTTGTCATTTTGTACAGGGCGCATACGATGTCATTTCGGCGCGAAAAAATCATGGTGGTGCGCAACATGGTCAGGTACATGCATGATTGTTTTCGGAATTTTTTGATGAGTTTTCAATTTGCTAAATTTTGTCGAAAATAACGGGAGCATATGAGCCCGAGCTCCAAAGCGAATTTCTGTTATGTTATTCTCTAAGGTATTATATGCTAACATAGTCACAAAGGTATCTCACTGAAAGGATTTCTCCGATGGAAAGAAAACTGCCACACATGAAGATGCTCGGAGCAAATGACAGTCTAATAATCTTCCTTTTATTAACGGAGAGAGTAACAGCTTAAACTTCAGTTGGCCATCTTTGACGATTCTCTTCTTCTTCCCTCTTAGCTTAGACGCACATGAAGATGCTCGGAGCAAATGAGACTGTTTAATAATCTTGGGGCGTATGTCAGTTTAGTAATAACCTTAGAGCGTTAGACCGGGACATCTTTAAAGCCTCGTGGTCATGGCGCCGGGTTGCGCGATTCAGCGCGGAACACTAGCACAAGAAGAGATCGCGCCAACGGAAACACCGATAAAACAATGAGATAGAACTTAAGAGGTGGATCCTTTTGGACTGGAGTGCATCCCCAGGTCAACTCTGCTTGCTCGATCTTCTCGTTGGTCGTCACTCGATGCGCAGCTGCCAAGTTCAGTGATCCCGTTCAGCCCGTTGCCTCAAAAGTAATCGACCCATATATACACATAACCATCAGTCAGGCATCCCCACATTTACACACTACTCAGTTCCAGCTCACATAATCCCAAGATCGTAGTGAGAGAAATGAGCAGAGGACGTAGTGCTCCTCTCGTCCTCGTCTTGACATGGGTTGTGATCTTCGTTGCATCATCTGAAGCGCAGCTAGAGGTTGGGTTCTACAACTGTACTTGCCCGAGGGCGGAGGAGCTCATCCGCACCGTCGTCCTGGCCGCCATCCGCCGAGACCCCGGCAATGGCCCCGGACTCGTGCGCCTATTCTTCCACGACTGCTTCGTCAGGGTTAGTTGATTAGCCCCTCTCATTTCTGGTCCACGCATGCATGCACGGCCAATAGTGGAGTAGAAGTAGCTAACGCGTGTTGTGTTTGAGCGCACTGAAACAGGGTTGTGATGCGTCCGTGCTCCTGGACACCGCCCCCGGCAGCAACGCCACCAGCGTCGAGAAGATGTCGCTGGCGAACAATCCGAGCCTGCGGGGCTTCGGGGTCATCGACCGCGCCAAGCGCGTGCTCGAGCGGCGGTGCCGGCGCACCGTGTCCTGCGCCGACATCGTCGCCTTCGCCGCGCGCGACGCCAGCAGCATCATGGGGGGCATCGACTTCGACATGCCGGCGGGACGGCGCGACGGCAACGTCTCCAACGTGGCGGAGGTGCTCGACAACCTGCCCCCTCCCTTCTTCAACGACTCCCAGCTCGTCGCCAGCTTCGCCTCCAAGAACCTCACCGCCGACGACATGGTCACGCTCTCTGGCGCGCACTCCTTTGGCCGCACCCACTGCTCCAGCATATCCTTCCGGCTGTTCCCGCAGATCGCGGCGGATATCAACGCCACCTACGCCAGGACCCTCCGGACGCAGTGCCCGGCAGCGACGGGGGCAATGACCCAGTGGTGCCGCTGGATCCGGTGACGCGTACCCGGCTCGACAACCAGTACTACAAGAACGTTCAGACGCTCGAGGTCCCCTTCACGTCGGACGCTACGCTGTTGACCCAGAACGACACGGCGGCGCTCGTCGACCTCTACGCGCGCAACAGGACGCTGTGGATGTCACGGTTCGCGGAAGCGATGGTGAAGATGGGCAACCTCGACGTGCTCACCGGCAACCAAGGGGAGATCAGGAGATTTTGCAGCAGAGTAAATTAGTGCATTCTGATGCGCAGTGCTTGGATGAATGGAGACCCTGCTGCAACCGTTAAAGTATACTTTAGGTTTATCGGCTCACGGCTGATTTACATGAGCTGGAAGATTTTTCGTTTGTTACTCTTTCCAAAAATTCCAAACGATTCAGTGTACAATTTGCTATGCTTATAAAGAAGTTTGCTCCGCTTCGTGCGTGTCTCTAAGAGCAACTGTAGCAAATTACTTTAGCGTGTGTTTGGTTCATGGACCAAGGTGTATGGAAATGGAATGAGATGGTCAATATTTGTGGAATGGATAATCCAGGTTAGAAGGATCCCGTGTTTTGTTTGGTTCCAAATATTTGGTTTTTATAAAGGGAATATATTAATGGGAGCAATTAGGGCTCACTCGAGCGAGATTTAAGTTAATTCTCACTCAGATAACGTAATCCAGTTGCATGTGCAACTTATATGTAATTCATGTGCAATTGACAAAATTTTAGTTGCAACTCATGTCTAACCGGGGAAATCCCAATTGCAACTCATGTGCAACCATGTGTAACTGGATTTTTTTTATTTGTAACCCACGTGCAAAATATATGCATCCGAAAAATCTCAGTTGCAACCTAGTGTAACCCATGTGCAACTGGAGAAATTTCTAGTTGCATGTGCAACTCACATGCCGCATGAATCACGATGTAAATCTAACAGGATTAGAGTTGAGTAAGCTCTAACTTAATTCTCACTCGAGTGAGAAATAGCAAAAACCATATATTAATATCAGACACATATAAATTACACCGGCCTCTGCAACAGAATAATGTTAAGAGCTAGTCGAGACTTGAAGAATATGCACAACTAAAAAAATAAATAAATAAGGAAAAAACCCACTGAATTGATCATTGAAGCAGCAGGAACTACCACCACTAGAGTCCACACCCGGACTGCAAAAAGGTACTCCGAGAATGACACCTCGAAAAAGGAAACCATGCACAAACACCATTGTCACCTGATAGTTCATGGATTTTCACCCGAATGTCTGATTGAACTCGAGACAATGCTTTCAACAATGAAACGAATAGAGATCCGCCATTTACAGGAACACCCAGTGAAGGTTAGACCTAGGGTTTTCGTTTTGGAAGTTCACACTTTGTGCCCAAGAATCACCACCAAGAAGAAGTCACCCTGTATTGCTGCCCCGGCCTGCTTGCCCAGACTGCTGCAAAACACTGATCGTACAGTCCACAGTCATCCAGCACAACCATGCTAAAATTCCCCATCAGTGTCAATACAACAATAATCGCAGCTAAATATGCCATGGCCTACCTCATGACTCTGACAAATCGTAGTGTGAGAGGTCCACAACCATGACTGACGGCAGGACAGAATATCAGGCCGATTGTCGGTGCAGATATCTGGTCTAGAAGCTTAGCCACACAGACTCTGCGAAGCAATACCTGCCATGCATGTACTCTCCCTCCTGACCCCGTTGTTGGGGGACGATCACTCTTGGCTCCCAGCGGTCCATGTGGTGCGGCAGTAGATTGCCGGCAACATCACCACCATTGGAACCAACAAACTGACTTCAGTCGTAGCACGGCGTCACGCAGACCAGACCCGCGTCCGCGAGTGGCTCGGCACCCGGTGGTCCATGTGTTGCGGCGGACAATTGTCGGCGACACCACAGACTCCACTGCACCCACGAACTCGATCCAGTCGCAACATGACGTCGCAGAGACCAGACAAGCGTTCGCGAGCGACTGCCAGTACTCCGATCATCTGACCGCCGCCATAATGTGCGCCGGTCTCACGATCCAGCCACCAGCGTCCTGTCTCGCGTCTATGGATGGCAACGCATGATCCCTATTGGTCATCTCGTGTGCCCTTTCGCAAGCTTCGTTGTCCTTATCCAAAACTGGCCCTAGAATTTCCCTATGTTTTTCTTGCTCCGGAAGGTTACCGAAATATTAATAAGAAAAGGACTTTCTGCATCCCGGCTACTAATAGCAATTTAGTCCTAATAATTAATAAAAACATGGTACATAACACTAGAAATATGGTATTAAACTTCAAAATGAAAATATACATTCATGATGTATCAAACGGTGCCAAACCGGTGAGAGGAAGGAGAACAAAGGGGGTAGCACAATTGGATATGAGAGACAATAGGATGCGCTGCATCGAAGAGAGGAAGAAAACAAGGTGCGGCGCGCACGACTCGATTGCAAGGGAAATTGACTCTGTGTTTGGAACAAATGGACCAAGAAGAATCTTTTATAGTTGGTTACAGGTTTCGAGTGGGTTTTGTTAGGCCTAAATTGACTACTTATGGAAGTTTACTAATGATGTCACCACTTAGTAGAGTTGTACTGGTTTTGGCATGTCACTGGTATGTGGTGATAACTTACAACTAGCATGTAAGTATTTTAGCTTGATAGTGAAGTATTTTTGCTATAAGACCAGTTAAAATATCTACTTAAGACACATTTATATGTCCCTCAATGGTGTTTGTACAACAGGCGGGCGACCGTGTTGCCTTCAGTAGAGACCCAGTAACTGGTGGAGCGCGAGTAGCATTTTCATATTCTTCTTATGCGAATAACTAGGCAATCTTCTTGTGAATTAGTGACATGAAGCAACGTATGTATATGCTCCATGTACCATCTTGATTTTTGTCGAGTTTTTTCTAATTAATTTGGTAACCTTCTTCTTTATTAATGAAATGAGCTAAATCTTTTGTTCTCATTTTAAAAATCTATTTCTCCTTCATGTTGTATTGTATTCATCTTCTAAGGCATTTACATTTTAGAGCGCATAAAAGCAGAAAAATGCCTTCTCTCGTGTTTGGAGACATGAAATCGATTTCCAATCCTCCCTCGACTTTCGCCCATGTTTCAAGAGAAAATTCGGTCAGCTCAATCTTAGGGGTAAATATTGGAGAATACAATCCAATCTCAGGGGTCAACCTATCATTGACACATTGGACAATATTTTCTCGAAAAAGTCTTTCGCCCGCCCAAACTCAAACAGTGATTAAGATTCTAACAATGGATCACTTGGAATGTCGCAATATGTCCCAAGCATCAGAAATGGGTAATTAGGTTCTATTTTTTTAAATTAAATCGAACCATATATCCACCTGGATTTATTACCAAATTTTAATCAATAATCTTAAGCATTCGTTCAATGCTACTATGTTTTAGCAAAAATGAATTTCTGATCGATGTCTATCTAGGTAGTATTTCAGTACTACCTCTGTTCCAATGAATAAGGCCTATATTATTTTTGAAAAGTCAAACTATGTGAAGTTTGACCATGTTTTTTGAAGAAATTATGAACATGTACAATACAAAATAAACATGGTTAGATGCATCATGAAATATATTTTCACATGATATCCACATAATATTATAGTTGTTGATATTTTTTCAAAAAATTTGGTCAAAGTTTACTTAGCTTGACTTTTTCAAAAAAATATAAACCTTATTCATTGGAACGGAGGGAGTATTCTTGTAGTAATATCCCGACCACTGACCGAGAGTCATGCACATATGACATACGAGTATATCTATAGCAATGCGACTTATAATAGACCATCAGTTGAGCCCGATGGTGAAAGGGACGCCGGTTTGCGGCAGCCAAAAGTCCCCGAGCAACATGTTGCCGACAGTGAAGTTACCGGCGTCCAGGGTGCTGTTGAGCACATGATACCCTGGCCAGTTCACCCTCCTGCTGGTGTCCGATCCAGGCCCGGAGTTGTCGTACTCGGCGTAGTACAGCGTGCTCAGCGCGAAGGCGCCGTCCCAGGGCATCCACCCAGCCGGGTCGACGAGGTCTCCCACGGTGGACTCCATGATCACCGTGCGCGAGTACAGCTTCCACGGCCGGCCGAGGTAGGTGGCCGTGGCGAACGCCGTGTTGGCGGCGAGCTCCGGCGCGGCCACGATGGAGCAGCCCTGGATGGTCGTGCCCGTGTTCTGGTTCGGGTCGGTGCGGCCCTGCGCCGTTACGGTGTTGCTCTGGCCGGCCATCGGGAGCCGGTTGTGGAGGGTGCAGTCCTGGAACACGACGGCGGCGTTGCCGAAGACGTAGTCGACGGTGCCGTAGATGTCGCACGCGCGGTAGAACTGGCGGAGGGAGTGGGTGTAGAGCGTGTCCTGGTAGCCCTCGAAGCTGCACTGGTAGAACGTCGACAGGTCCGCGCCGCACCGGAGCGCCACCGCCTGGTGCTTCGCCGGGCCGGCCGTGTTGCTGAACGTCATGTTCACCGCGACGAAACCTTGCCCAAGCACAGCTGCATGTCGGATCTTAAAAGTTAGGACGTATACTAGTCAACTAACTAGCGATGTAAGGCACGCAGCACGTCCATTAGTTCGGTACACTTTATTGCAGCATGTGCTAACGTCCAAAGTTGTGCTTTGCAATGCATAATTCCACTTATATATCTGGTCTTGCCAATTTTTTGGCACTATAAGGTTGACTAGGATTTATTATGAGATGCAGCAAAATCTAATGACGCCATGCATGGCAGTAATGGAACTGTAATCAAAGATCCAACGAAAGTTCTAAAAAATGTTGAGCTTTGGTGGCATGTCAATGGTAGGTTAAATTTCAGATTATCTAAGTGTGGGAATAAAAGTAAATGATGATATTGAACAGATTGGAGGTCTAGTTCCTCATTTAGTTGAGGGAGGTATCTCCATCTTGCAATATGCCGATTATACAATCCTTTTTATGGAGCATGACTTAGCCAAGGCGGTTAACATGAAGCTGATTTTATCAATCTTTGAGCAATTGTCTGGCTTAAAGATTAATTTTCATAAGAGTGAGATATATTGTTTTGGAAAGGAATTGGACGAGGAACACCTATATAAATACTACCTCCGGTCCAATAAAAATGTCGTGGAGAATGTGCTAGCGTAGTACAAACTATCTACATAGCCTGCGACATTGATTCCGGACCGGAGGGATTAGATTTTTGGGTGTGAATCGGGTTCTTTGCCTTTTAGATATCTAGGGATACCTATCCATCATAGAAGATTAAAAAATTCGGAGTGGCACCCCGTGGAACAGCATTTCGAAGGAAAGCTTGGGTGTTGGATGGGCAAATTGCTCTCATATGGAGATCGACTTGTTCTTATTAACCCCGTTCTCACTAGTCTCCCTATGTTTATGTTATCGATTTTAGAAATACCTAAAGGGATAAGGAAAAGACTTGATTTTTATAGATCAAGATTTTTCTGGCAAAGTGACGAAATAAAACGAAAATATAGGCTGCCGAAGTGGAATATTATTTGTCGTCCTAAGGATCAGGGGGGTCTCGGTATTGAGGTCCTAGATTTAAAAAACAAGTGCTTATTGAGCAAATGGATTTTTAAGTTACTAAATGAGGAAGGTGTGTGGCAGCAGATGTTGCGTAATAAATATCTTAATGGTAAAACGCTTGCTCAGGTGCAGGCGAAACATACTGACTCTCAATTTTGGAAGGGCCTTATGGCTGTTAAAGATGAGTTCTTTAATAGAGGGTTTTTCAAATTTGGTAATGGCCAAAACACTAGATTTTAGGAGGTCGTTTGGTTAGGAGATGCACCTCTTGCTCAGCAATACCAGTCATTATACAATATAGTGAACCGGAAGAATGTTTCGGTAGCTACTGTTTTGATGCATGCCCATCCGAATTTAGAATTTCGGCGGGCGTTAGTTGGTAATAAGTGGGATGCTTGGGTGCACTTATGTCAACGTATAATGACTATTCAGTTGAACCAGATAGCTTTGTTTGGAAGTTAGCTGATCTGAGATTTTTTCGGTTAAATCTATGTATGCGGATATGGTGAATGGACATACTCGTTTTCTTTGAAAATATCTTTGGAAGCTAAAGATACCACTAAAAGTTAAGATTTTTATGTGGTTCCTTCATTGGAAGATTTTACTTACAAAGGATAATTTAGCAAAAAGGAACTGGACAAGATCAAAGAAATGTTGTTTTTGCGATGCAGAGGAATCGATTGAACACCTTTTCTTGCAATGTCCTTTTGCTAAAATGGTCTGACGTATAGTTCAATTCGCTTTTGATTTGCCTCCACCAACTAATATTACTAATATGTTTGGTAACTGGTTGAATGGAGTAGATAAAAAGACAAGGGCTAGAATCCGTATTGGGATTTCAGCTTTGTGTTGGGCTATTTGGAACTAGGAATAATATAGTTTTTAACAAGGTTGGAACTACCAATTTCTTGCAGGTGTTCTATATGGCTAGCAATCGATTTCGACATGGGCATACCTTCTACCACCAGACCAAAGGGATTTCATGGTCTCTGGTGCACACGGCTGCTCATGGTGGCTCAGGATTCTATCCGACGGGCTGGGTGGCGGCATGCTAGTAGACTTAAAGATGTCTAGATTCTTTATGCTTGTTGTTCTCTTCTGGTTGATTTTTGTGGCGACCTTATGTTATCGCTGATTGTAAGACTTTATTACTCTGAAACTTTAATAAAAAAGTTGTGTGCATCAGTCGATGCAGAGGCTGGGGCTTATCCCCATTTCGAAAAAAAAAATTCTAAGTGTCAGCTCACTTTCACTTGTGAAATACTCCCTTTGTTCTAGAAGCTAGCTTGTTAAAACGTCTTATATTGTGGAACGGATGGAGTATAATGTACTGTACTAGGATTACTTGATTTCATCTTCGGGGTTTTCCGTACTCCGTAAGTCCGTATAGCACAGCCAAACTTTCAAACGAAGCCAAAAGAGAAACTCACCAAACGTGGCTGAGTTGAAGGTCGTCCAGCCGTCCACCACGCTCCGGTTGCCAGTGATCACCGTCTGGCCGATGCCGTCACCGACCATCATGACATACTTCTTGTTCTTGGGCACCACCACATTCTCCTCGTACAAGCCCGCGGCCACGTAAATGACAAAGTACCCGCTGCTGGCGCCAAGATTGCTCGGCGCCGCCGCCACGGCAGCCCCGACGGTCGTGTAGTTCCCCGCACCGCTCTGGTCCACTGTCACCGAGCTTACCACCGACACCGCCGCCGCGGTCCCCTCGATGGCCATCCTGCGCACCATCTCGTCGTCGGTGGCGTCGAACATCACCCTGCCGTGGCGGGGTGGCTTCGTCGGCTTCTTCACCTTGTGCTTGGGAGGCACCCACGCCCTGGTGAAGAGCGACAGCGAGATGCTGTACAGCTTGGTACTGTTGGCCATCGGCATGGCGAGCCCCTTGCGCACGGACCACGCCGACGCGGTGGCCTGCAGACCGTCGGCGCACGTCTGCTGGTTGGTTAATATCGCCGACAGGAGCGTCTGCACGTCCTCGGCCTGCGGGTCAAGGAGCGTGCTGGTCGTGTTTAGAGTGGCGCCGGCGGCGGACAGGAAGTCGATGTTTAGCCCAGAGAGGAGCTGGCAGTCCTGCAGCGCGGCGACCGCGCCGGCGGAGAGGCCACTGCCGCGGGCTAGATACCGGTTGACGAGGCCGAGGAACTTGTTGGCATTGGAGAGGGACTTGGCGGCGGAGAAGCGGCCGTACGTGTAGAGGTTGTTGGTGCCGTTCGCCGGGAGGACGGACCGGCAAAATGTAGGGTCCGTTGTCTCGTTGCACGCCGTGGACGGCGGCACCGGCGTGGCGGGCGGCGGGTCAGAGCGGGCCAGGAAAAAGAATGAGAGGAGGATCAAGAAGGAGAGTGTCTTGGTAGGGTGGAACGCTGCCATGTTTACTTAGGCGCGCAAGCTGCAATGAACAAGTGTTTGAGGCGCCATTTTATAGAACAATTACAGGGATTTTGGAAGGTTGGCTGGTCTGGGTTCTCTAAGAAACGCGTTTGGCCGATGACGGTGCAGACTTGACGAAGAAAGAACATGCTGAAGTCAAACTGGATCCGATCGAGCTAGAGATGCATGTGATGTATTACATGGGGGAGGCGACATTTGTGTGGGTTGGTTTGGTAGGATTCAAATGATACTTCATTTAGGATGATATTCTGGGGTAAACTAAGGACATCTTCATCGGACGCCCCAAAGAGCTTCCGCATTTTTCCATATCTTATGCATTCGGGGTGTCAGATAAAATTGTCCGGACACATGGGATGGATGTGCCAAAGGGCACCCCCAAAGTGTCGGGACACACTACTGTGTTCCCATTTCAATGTTTTCATAAAAAAAAATACAACATATATTAAGTATAGTACTCCCTCCGATCCATATTAGTGGGCACAACTTTGTCTAGATACACATGTATCTAGTCTAAATACTTAACTAGATACATATGAATTTAGACAAAACTATGCCCACTAATATGGATCGGAGGTAGTACTAGTTTCTACATAATTCAAACACAACATAATTGAGCATACTAGTAATTCAACCAAGTTCAACGAATCATAGTTCAAACACACCTTAATTAAGCATAGCACAAATACTACTCCCTCCGTCTAAAAATAACCGTCTTAGATTTGTCAAAAAGTAGATGTATCTAGACATGAAACATGTATAGGTACATTCATTTTTGTGCAAACTTTAGACACTTATTTTGGGACGGAGGGAGTAGTATACTACACTATGTAGAACATACTAGGGGTCGGAATGGATGTGTATAACATGGTTATTCGCCTTAATTGTGTTCTTTGCCCACCGCTCCGAGGTCACGGCGTGCGAAATGGCGCCAGAGATTTTCCTCTTACTCCCTCCCCCGCCATAGTTCAAGGCCCACACGGATGCTGACAACGGCGCCAGTGTGGGCGGATCAAAGTTGTTGTCCTCGTCATACACTGGGAGGATCCATTGATCTTCGAGTAGCTTGGACTAATGAATGGCAGTGGCCATGCTCGGCCACTCATGGTCCTCATCGATGAACGTGCACGCGTTCACTGACTAGTGGGCATGCATCCTACGTGGTGTGCATGTCCATACGTATCCAGGCAGCCCCCAAGCCTCCCTCCAAGTTTGCGGGCAAATGTGGAGGGCGGGGTGTTCAGACACTTTTTTGGGCCAAGCCGTCTGAATGGGGTATTCTGTTGGGGTCTAAAACTGTCCGGACACCCCATGTGGACCAATAGGGGGCTCCATTGCTGATGCCCTAATTACAACATGTATGGTGATTCATTGGACGTGTGAAATGTGTGTTACTCCAGAAACGGGTTAGTCCCGGCCACAAAGAAGGAATGTGCTACTCATGATTGGGTGGGAAATGGATCGGATAGTGCCATTTCCACTTATGTTTCATATTCTCAAAATAAATATGAATAAAAATGCGAATCCAGAGCCGATGCTACTCAATTACAGATGTGGGTCAGATGTTTACTCAACTACGAACGAATACATGTATTTTATAATTTTAACGTCAAGTTAGGTAAAACAAATAAGTCACTATAGTAGACAAAATAATAAACCCATGGCATACAATAACTCTACCGTAGACTAGAAGACACATAAACACAATACTTTAATACACAATAGTTTCTAGGTTTGATTGTTGAAAGGACAAGGATGTCGCCTAGAGGGGGGGGGGGGGGGGGTGAATAGGCGATTAAAATTTTTCCGGTTTAGGCTTGAAAATTGCGGAATAAAACTATGTGTTTAAATTAACAAGCCAACAACCTAAATAAACTAGGCTCACCTATGTGCACCAACAACTTATGCTAAGCAAGACAAGCAACAAGGTGATAGCAATATAGAATACTTCAAGCACGAAGTCTATCACAATGTAAAGTGCATAAATAAAAAGCTCGGGTATAGAAATAACCGAGGCACGCGGAGACGAGGATGTATTCCCGAGTTCCTCCTTGTTAAGGGAGTACGTCTCGTTGGAGATGTGTGAACCAACACAATGGTTCAACAACCACAAAGGTTTCACCTTCTTCTCCGATGAACCGCACCACAAAGGTTTGGTTCACCTTCCACTATCGGAATCCTTCGAGGCGGAAATCCGGAGCCTTTCAACAACGATCCGGGGCACAACCCACAACGGGATTGGGGGCTCTTGAAGCTACAAGTGACCACACAAGGGTCTCAACCACCACACGGGCGTCTAGGGTCCAATGACCCAAGAGTAACAAGCTCACAAGCTTTCAACTTCCACGAATCCTCGTGGAGAGCACAAACCGATGCAACGAAGCAATGGCAAGAGCACAAGGTTCAAATCCTTCACTCTCAAATTTCAACAAAGCAACAAATGCTTATGGGGGAATAAGAGAGGAAGAACAAAGAGGAGATGCACTAAGAACTCCAAGATCTAGATCCACTAGGTTCCCCTCACTTAGAGGAGAGATGGATTGGTGGAAATATAGATCTAGATCTCCTCTCACTTTCCCTCAAAGATATGCAAGAATCAAGGGAGGGATTGAGAGGTAGGCAAGCTTTTCCAAAGGTCAACAATGGAGGAGAGAGAGGAGAAAAACAAGCTCAAGAGGTTGGAGAACCATTGGGGAAGAAGGCCCCTTAAATAGGTCAACCCAAGATCCAACCGTTGGGTGCAGATTCACGCCGGGGCGGTACTACCGCTGGCCCCAGCGGTACTACCGCCCCCCGGAAGATAGGACATCAAAACGGCTGAAAACAGGCTCCAGGTAGCGGTACTACCGCCCCGGGCAGCGGTACTACCGCCCCGGCGGTACTACCGCTTCCGGTACCGCCGAAAACGGCTCACGGGTGGCTCCGGCGGTACCGGGCGGTACTACAGCCACATGTAAAAACTGCAGAACCACCGGCACCAAACCGGGCATAACTTTTTCATCCGGACTCCGATTTCGATGATCTTGGTCTCGTTGGAATCGTAACGAAGAGCTTTACAAGATCATGCAGAGAAACATCATAGTCCATCATGTGAGGAGGAGACCAAATGAAGAAAGTTAAAACCTCTCTATAAAAGATGAACCGGCAAAACCTCAAAACCGAAAACGCAACAAGTTTTCCATACGAAATCCGTTTTCGGTGAACTTGGGCTTGTCATGAAGATCACAACAAGCACCAAAACCCAACCAGGAGAAAAGCCAAATAAGAACCAAGAAAGATGATATGCCAAGTATGCAAAGGTTTGAGCTCTTCACAAAGATGCGATCAAGTTACTCACTTGAGAGCCCCACTTGATAGTACGCCGTCTATCCTATAACCCGGTCTCCCACTAACACCATGAGACCGGTAAAATAGAAACCCTATCAAGATCATACCTTTGCCTTGCGCATTCCACTTGTGCTAGATGATGACGATCTTGACTCCCTCAAGTTGATACACCTTTCTTGATTGTGCTTTGCTTGGTGAAGACATCTCCAAATGCTTCCCCATACTCCATTATGGGAGAGACTCGCTAAGCTCCGTCTTCATGAATCCACTTGCGCTTCATATTCTTCTCTTGATATAGATGATGACTTGGAGATAATATGAAGTTCACTCAATCTTCTTTTCCAAGTCATGCTTGCAATAAGCTCAACTCTTCTCATGACCATTCTTCATATACACCCTTGGATGGAACCTTGGTCATCATGTAATCTTCTAGAGTCTAACATATGAACTCCAATCTTTTCCTATGGACAAGATATACAAGTATATCTCAATGCAAACATTAGTGCATAAGGATTGTCATTAATTACCAAAACCATGCATGGGGCAACACATGCACTTTCAATCTCCCCCATTTTGGTAATTGATGACAATCCCTTTTACGAGGGTTTATATAATGAATTAAGCAACCATGCAACACAAAGAGCAAGGATGCAATAGCATGAAAGGCAAATGCTAAAGAACGAAACTAAAGCATAACACCAAATTCTCTTATACCCTCTAAACTTCTCCCCCATTGGCATCGATTGCCGAAATGGGAGGAAACATTTAGAAGGCCAATATAGTAAGAGCTCCCCCATAATGTGTGCATTTCTCATAATATGAGTGAAATCAAATGCACATATCCAATGACGAATAGAAGAAGGGAGATCAAACTATATTGAGGATCCAAAGATTGCAAAAGAGAAACAAATTGAAAGATACTTCGACAAAAGAAGTAACCAATCAAAGGATCCGAAAAACCAATTGAACATAAGAAGATATTATGATAAGACCAACCAAGTGTTCTAAAAAAACAAGAGGGAACTCCCCAAGGTACGTGCACAATGTAGGATTTGTATTTCAATATGGTGTGCACAACATGGAATCCTCACTCCCTCCTAGATTAATTTTGAACACAAACACAAGAGTTGCAAATAGGTCCACAAGCTTATTAAGATGCAAACATATACCAAATGAAAGACAAAGCTTGTGCCTTTTAGAAACCACCAAAAAATCAAAGGCAATAAAAGTGGTTACTAAAGAATTGGAATACCAATTAAAAATGTAACTATTGTCATGTGTATAAGTTTCTAAGTAGACACCAAAGTCCACAAATAAACATGCACACACAAAATAGATACAACCGTGAAGAACATGATATCCAAGCGGAAGTCATATATATACCAATAAGATCATTGCTTAAAAGCATAGCACAAAGCTCAATTTTATCTTAAAAGGATATAGATGAACTTCCAACACAATCTCATCATAGCATCAAAAATATCCCCAAGGGAAAATGAAAGCTGGGATGCTCCGAGAAAGATAACAAGTATCGCAAGAGGCAAATGATTTTGAAGAAACATCAAAATTGCATATGCGAGACATAGAGTAGAAGAGCTAGATTAACATATTTGGGATTGGTGAATCATGAAAATGATTATGTATATATTCCCCTTGATATGTAATCATCCCGGCTTACTCACATGTGCAATAAAGATGTTTTGCAAGAACCAAATGAATTGCAACAAAAAGAGACTCATGCCATTAAACAACCTACACAAGGTTGAAAACTAGAAAAATATGCATGAGGTAGATACTTGTTACCGGGATAGCATTGGTGATGTAGAAGATAAGAGTTCGCGATCATCCGAGCTTGGCTCTAATAAGCACATGGTGATAACACCTTCTTTGTAAGTGAGACAAGATTCCAATGCATCTCTGATGTACCTAAAACAAATTCAAGTACAACATGGTACCCAAACTCATTGGGTCCAAAGTAGTTAGAGCAACTACAATACATAGGAAAAACTCCACATAAATATGTGCATATTGATATGAAATTGAATTTCATGCACATCTTAGCCATTTAGGATTTGATGGAGTTTATCCTATATATTGGATCAACGAAAGTGAGCATGCCATAAGATATATATATAAAGTAAATATGCATGCACAAGACTTTCAAGAACCAAAAGAGATACAATTTGGACAAAACACTGATACGTCTCCAACGTATCTATAATTTCTGATGTTTCATGCTTGTTTTATGTATCATTGTCACATGTTTTATATGCATTATATATCATTATTATACATTTTCTGGGACTAACCTATTAACAAGATGCCACAGTGCCAGTTCCTGTTTTCTGCTGTTTTTGGTTCCAGAAAAGCTGTTCGGGCAATATTCTCGGAATTCGACGAAACAAAAGCCAAACCTCCTATTTTTCCGAGGGACACACGGAGCCAGAAGGGCAAGCCAGGGGGAGGCCCACGGCCTCCAAACCACATGGCGGCGCGGCGAGGAGAGAGAGTGCGCCAGCCTATGGTTTGGCCCACTCGGGACGCCACCGACGTTGCCCCTTCGCCTATTTATTCACCCCGACGCGAAAACCCTAAATATATATCTAATACTCCAGAAAGACTTCCGCAGCGCCGTCGCCATCGCGAGACCTCGTTTCGGGGGTCAGAAGTTCCTGTTCTGGCACCCTGCCGGGACGGGGATTGACCCCCGGAGCCATCTCCATCGACTCCACCGCCTCCACTTCGACTCCATGATGGTTTGTGAGTAGTTCCCCCATGGACTACGGGTTCTTGGCTGTAGCTAGTTGGTACTCTCTCTCCCATGTACTTCAATACAATGATCTCATGAGCTGCCTTACATGATTGAGATCCATATGATGTAATTGGTGTTGTGTTTGTTGGGATCCGATGAATTGTTACATTATGATCAGATTGTTCATCATATTATCATACTATTGTTTATTTAAGATCTTGCATGCTCTCCGGTACTTGTGGTTACCCTGATCAAGTAGTTGCTTGTATCTCCAAGAGGGAGTATTTATGCTAGATAGTTGGGTTCAGCCTCTATTTAACCTGGGATAGTGACAGCAAGTTCTAAGGTTGTAGATGTGTTGTTGCCACTAGGGGTAAAACAGCAATGCTTTGTCTAAGGATGAATGTGTTGTTTACATTATGCACAATACTTAATGCAATAATCTGTTGTTTGCAACTTAATACTGGAAGGGGTGCGGATGCTAACCGGAAGGTGGATTATTTAGGCACAGATGCATGCTGGATAGCGGTCTGTGTACCTTGTCGTAATGCCCAATTAAATACTACAGTAAACTTATCTTATCATAAGCATGCATTGTCATGCCCTTACAATTATCAATTGCCCAACTGTAATTTGTTCACCCAACACCTGTTATTTGTTTGGAGAAGTTACCACTAGTGTAGATAGCTGGGAACCCCGGTCCATTTGTCATCATCATTGCTCTCTGGTCCTATATGTCATTAGAAGTAGTATCAACTATTTTCTGGTGCCATTGCCTCCGTGTTACTGCTGCTGTGTTACTGTTACTATTGCTCTCATATTACTGCTGCTTTCACATCACCCCTGTTACTAGTGCTTTTCCAGGTGCAGCTGAATTGACAACTCAGTTGTTAAGGCTTATAAGTATTCTTTGTCTCCCCTTGTGTCGAATCAATAAATTTGGGTTTTACTTCCCTCGAAGACTGTTGCGATCCCCTATACTTGTGGGTTATCAAGACTATTTTCTGGCGCCGTTGCCGGGGAGCATAGCTCTACTCATAAGTTCACCTGGGGAGTACACTCTACCTCTCTCTCTGTTTTTATTTTATTTTGTTTTGTCTAGTTTATTTGTGCTTAGTTTATTTTTGTTTAGTTTATTTTTGTCTTGTTTTATTTTTCTTATAAATTCGAAAATCCATAAAAATTTGAAAAACCGAAAAACTAAAAACTGTTGTTATGGAAGAACCCACAACCTATATGGAGCTTATAGAATTATATATGAAGTATAGAGAATCAAAAAGGGTGAAGTCATGAGTGCTGTTAGAAAGTTGAATACAATTGCTAAAATCTTGCTTAAACGCCATGATATAAACTGTTGCTCTAAACAGGATACTAAACATCTTAAATTCCAATGTGCTTTAGTGAAGAAGTTTTAATTGTGAACTATCATTGGAATAACTATATTCATCTTGGGTTCGAAGAAGTAGAACAATTTGTTTTATTTATGGGAGCCTCTGAGATAGAATCTTTCATGGCTAAAAATTATGAAACTTGTATTGCTTGTAAGGACCTTAAAGATTATGTCTCTTCTATCCTTGATTATTGCATAGAACATTACAGCAATAATCCTTATATCGTTGATTACAAAGAGAGACTCATTAATGCACAAGAATGCACTCACAATTTGCAGGAACCTGTGGAAGAAGAAATTGCTGAACCTGAAAGCTCATTAGATGAAAAAGAGGAGGAGAGTGATGAACAAAAGGAGGAAGAATGGATTAGCTACCCATGCCTACCTTCTAATGAGAGTAACTCTTCATCTCTTACATTATTTGATTGCCCTCCATGCTTACCCAAGGAGGATGAATGTTATGTTCCTGTTGATTCTCTTGAAATTTTTCCTATGAGTAAAACTTGTGAGAATAATTATGCTACTGTTATATATGATAATCCATGCTATTTTGATAAATCTTATGATAATCCTTTATTTGTGGCTGATATCGAAATGCATGGTACTAAAGAGTTTTGCTTAGAAAATGTTTATGATAAAGCTCTAGATGATGGTCCTATGTTACTTGATAATATTAATGTACTAATGAAAATGGGATTGGAGAAGTCTTGACTTTATCTAGGCGTCCCATATATGTTGAGAGTGATCAATCATCTTGTTATAAAATTGTTACATGTGGGTTCGAAATTTTAAATCCCACTACTTATGAGCTTGATAAAAATTATTTGTTTGTAGATCATGAAAAGCATGCTTTATGTGATAGTTATATTGTTGAGTTTATTCATGATGCTACTGAAAATTACTATGAGAGAGGAAAACATGGTTGTAGAAATTTTCATGGTACTAAAACACCTCTCTATATGCTGAAACTTTTGAAGTTACTCTTGTTTTATCTTCCTATGCTTGTCACTTTGTTCTTATGAATTTATTTGTGTACAAGTTTCCTATGCATAGGAAGTGGGTTAGACTTAAATGTGTTTTGAATTTGCTTCTTGATGCTCCTTTTGCTTCATTTTCTATTTTCATGAGAGCATCATTAAAACTATCAAGCCTAGCTAAAAGGCATTAAAGAAAAGCGCTCTTGGGAGACAACCCATGTTTATTTCTGTAATTTTTCTTTTGCTTTTTGAGTCAAGGAGCTTGCTTACTTCTGTAACAACTCCTTTGTATCTTTATTTTTCGAATTGTTGTACCAAGAAGAGCCTTTAATGATTAGATGATGCTAGATTTGGATTCTGCGCAGGGACAGATTTTTAGCTGTCACGAATTTGAGCTTTTCTCCCTGGAGAAAACTCGAAAAATTCTATAAAAAATCACGCATCTTCCTCAGATATGTACGCATCTTTCATTAACTTCACTTTTTCCGATTTGAGCAACGGAAGTACCTCGAAAAAATTCGTCTTTACTGGCTGTTCTGTTTTGACAGATTCTGTCTCTGTTTTTTTGCATTGTCTCTTGTGGACTTTAAGTAAGGCTTTCTAGACGTGGAGGGCTGTAGCTAATGTTTTATTGAGTATTGCAATGTGTCACAACAGAACCAAAGTGGATTAATGTTTTTGAGTACTAACCCTCTAATGAAGTTTATGAGAAGTTTGGTGTGGCAGAAGTTTTCAAGGGTCAAGAGGAAGGATGATATTGTGATCAAGAAGAGTGAAGAGCCTAAGCTTGGGGATGCCCCCGTGGTCACCCAAGCATATTTCAAGAAGACTCAAGCATCTAAGCTTGGGGATGCCCAAGGCATCCCCTTCTTCATCATCAACTTATCAGGTCATCTCTAGTGAAACTATATTTTAATTCGGTCACATCATATGTGCTGTTCTTGGAGCGTCTTTGTGTTTAGTTTGTTAGTTTTATTCTCTGATCATATCAATGTCGGATCCTATCTATCTTGTTTGGGAGAGAGACACGCTCCGCTTTTTCATTTGAATACTCCTATTCTTCACTTATATTGTTGAGTATTCATTTTCGCACTGTTTAGCTTCTAGCTCTTGGTTTTCATGTATCTCTTGTTCAGAGCTATTAGTTATTTTATAGAAAGTACTCTCTTGCTTCACTTATATTTATTTGGAGAGTTGCTTGGTTGATGTGTTGGTCCAGAAATTTTTGCATGTGGTAGTGGTATAATGAAAAACTTGCATAATCTTGTAGATCATTGAACTTTGATAATCTGATTCTTTGCAAACGTTTTGAGGTATTTAGATGGTAAAGCTTGCTGGTTAATTAAGTTAAAATCATTAGTGGATTGTTGTCTTTAAGCTTGTACCGTACTACAAACTCTAAAAATTGTTGAAGGTGTAGTTGGACTTGATAGCTTTCCATGTCTGAAAGTTCATTGTAATAACTAAGTTGTGCTGAAGGTCGAGGGATCTAACGGGGTACTTGTGCCGCCGTGAACGGCCCTTCTTGGAGTGAATTTTAATCATGCTCTTAATGTTGAACCTGCTAGTTGTTTGCAATAAACTTGTGAGTTCTTTTTGACTAATGTTAAGCTACGGTTTTTGGCACTTCCACCATCCAAATTTGCTAGCCTCTTCGGTGCTGTGCATTGCCTTCTGCTCACATTGAGAGTTGTGCATACTTCGCCGGTACATCCAACCCCGTGGGAGGACTTCCTCTTGTTCTCCTACACATAAGCCTATACATCTTCCTCAAAACAACCACCATACCTACCTACCACAGCATTTCCATAGCTGTTCCGAGATATATTGCCATGCAACTTCCATTTACATTACATGACTTGTTGTCATTCATCACTTATATATTGCTTTGCATGATTCTATACAGCTGATGTGTGGTTTACCCATGTTACGCTAGATCATTGCATATCCTGCTACACTGGCAGAGGCATACAGTTTCATACATCATGTCTTGTTCGTTATGAGTTATATGTACCAAAAAGTGTGTTGTCATATTAGAATGTTGCCCCTGAAAGTGAAAAGTGCTATGTGGCCATCGAAAAGAGAAACAGAAAAAGAAAAAAAAATAGAAAAAAGGAAAAAAGAAAAAAAAAGAATAAAGAAAAAGGGGGCAACATTACTATCCTTTATCCACACTTGTGCTCATGTTATAGCACCTGCAGTATTCATAGTCATCATTTGTGCTCATGTTTAGCACCTATACTCCATGTGAGAGAGTTTTCATGTTCTACTAGTATAACTATGTGGGGAATTTACACTATAGAACTTGGGTTGTATATTCCAATGATGAGCTTCCTCAAAAGTGCTCTAGGTCTTCATGAGCAACCAAGTTGGATGCACCCCCACTAGTTCCATTGGAGAGCTTTCATACACATATAGCTCTATGTGCATCCGTTGCATGGCAATCACTACTCCTTACATAGCTTCGATTATAAGACTTCCTCTTGTCTAATGATCACTTATAGCTTTGTGAGACTTTCTTCCATTGGCCTTCCAAACCCCCATTAATGTTCTCTTTGCCATAACATCCTGGTGCCAATACCAAATGCTTGCGCTCACCGGTTGAGTAGACTTCGAAACAGTTGATTCATGACGTTCATGTTTATGTTTACTTGGCTGAATCCTTCTATGTTATGAAAATTTGCTTGATGCTTGGATTGAAGGATAGAACTTCTACGCTGGATACTTAAACCATCTTTAATGAACCTTGTACGGTTTCATGTCTTTAAAGCGATATTCATGAAAACTTTTAGCTTGTTTGACTCTTGCTTTATTATCTCTTATATCAACTATAGACATTTGCTTTGAATGATTTGATCTCAGCTCACATGCCTTACATTATTATTGGATCAAGATTATGTTGGTAGCATGTCACTTCAGAAATTATTTTCTTTTTATCGTTTACCTACTCGAGGACGAGTAGGAACTAAGCTTGGGGATGCTTGATACGTCTCCAACGTATCTATAATTTCTGATGTTTCATGCTTGTTTTATGTATCATTGTCACATGTTTTATATGCATTATATATCATTATTATACATTTTCTGGGACTAACCTATTAACAAGATGCCACAGTGCCAGTTCCTGTTTTCTGCTGTTTTTGGTTCCAGAAAAGCTGTTCGGGCAATATTCTCGGAATTCGACGAAACAAAAGCCAAACCTCCTATTTTTCCGAGGGACACACGGAGCCAGAAGGGCAAGCCAGGGGGAGGCCCACGGCCTCCAAACCACATGGCGCGCGCGGCGAGGGAGAGTGCGCCAGCCTATGGTTTGGCCCACTCGGGACCCACCGACGTTGCCCCTTCGCCTATTTAGTCACCCCGACGCGAAAACCCTAAATATATATCTAATACTCCAGAAAGACTTCCGCAGCGCCGTCGCCATCGCGAGACCTCGTTTCGGGGGTCAGAAGTTCCTGTTCTGGCACCCTGCCGGGACGGGGATTGACCCCCGGAGCCATCTCCATCGACTCCACCGCCTCCACTTCGACTCCATGATGGTTTGTGAGTAGTTCCCCCATGGACTACGGGTTCTTGGCTGTAGCTAGTTGGTACTCTCTCTCCCATGTACTTCAATACAATGATCTCATGAGCTGCCTTACATGATTGAGATCCATATGATGTAATTGGTGTTGTGTTTGTTGGGATCCGATGAATTGTTACATTATGATCAGATTGTTCATCATATTATCATACTATTGTTTATTTAAGATCTTGCATGCTCTCCGGTACTTGTGGTTACCCTGATCAAGTAGTTGCTTGTATCTCCAAGAGGGAGTATTTATGCTAGATAGTTGGGTTCAGCCTCTATTTAACCTGGGATAGTGACAGCAAGTTCTAAGGTTGTAGATGTGTTGTTGCCACTAGGGGTAAAACAGCAATGCTTTGTCTAAGGATGAATGTGTTGTTTACATTATGCACAATACTTAATGCAATAATCTGTTGTTTGCAACTTAATACTGGAAGGGGTGCGGATGCTAACCGGAAGGTGGATTATTTAGGCACAGATGCATGCTGGATAGCGGTCTGTGTACCTTGTCGTAATGCCCAATTAAATACTACAGTAAACTTATCTTATCATAAGCATGCATTGTCATGCCCTTACAATTATCAATTGCCCAACTGTAATTTGTTCACCCAACACCTGTTATTTGTTTGGAGAGTTACCACTAGTGTAGATAGCTGGGAACCCCGGTCCATTTGTCATCATCATTGCTCTCTGGTCCTATATGTCATTAGAAGTAGTATCAACTATTTTCTGGTGCCATTGCCTCCGTGTTACTGCTGCTGTGTTACTGTTACTATTGCTCTCATATTACTGCTGCTTTCACATCACCCCTGTTACTAGTGCTTTTCCAGGTGCAGCTGAATTGACAACTCAGTTGTTAAGGCTTATAAGTATTCTTTGTCTCCCCTTGTGTCGAATCAATAAATTTGGGTTTTACTTCCCTCGAAGACTGTTGCGATCCCTATACTTGTGGGTTATCAAGACTATTTTCTGGCGCCGTTGCCGGGGAGCATAGCTCTACTCATAAGTTCACCTGGGGAGTACACTCTACCTCTCTCTCTGTTTTTATTTTATTTTGTTTTGTCTAGTTTATTTGTGCTTAGTTTATTTTTGTTTAGTTTATTTTTGTCTTGTTTTATTTTTCTTATAAACTCGAAAATCCATAAAATTTTGAAAAACCGAAAAACTAAAAACTGTTGTTATGGAAGAACCCACAACCTATATGGAGCTTATAGAATTATATATGAAGTATAGAGAATCAAAAAGGGTGAAGTCATGAGTGTTCTGTTAGAAAGGTTGAATACAATTGCTAAAATCTTGCTTAAACACCATGATATAAACTGTTGCTCTAAACAGGATGCTAAACATCTTAAATTCCAATGTGCCTTTAGTGAAGAAGTTTTAATTGTGAACTATCATTGGAATAACTATATTCATCTTGGGTTTGAAGAAGTAGAACAATTTGTTTTATTTATGGGAGCCTCTGAGATAGAATCTTTCATGGCTAAAAATTATGTTACTAGTGCTTTTCCAGGTGCAGCTGAATTGACAACTCAGTTGTTAAGGCTTATAAGTATTCTTTGTCTCCCCTTGTGTCGAATCAATAAATTTGGGTTTTACTTCCCTCGAAGACTGTTGCGATCCCCTATACTTGTGGGTTATCAAACACCAATTAAATGAAGAAAGCACTCACAAGTGTGACAAGAAAAAGAATTGTCCAAATTATATCAAGACCCAAATCAACACATGATTGAAGATACCAAATGAAAACAAGAAACCAATTGAAGAAAATACCATCAAATAATAAACCAAACCCTCTACACTTTTCATGATGGCACAAAGTACCAAGACGAAAAATGTTTGTCTTCCAAAGAGACACGTCATCGGGATCAAATACCAAATGAAGACAACTAATGTTCAAAAACATATAGGATTGCTCCCCCCAAGATTTGTGCATTATTTATGATCTTGCATTTGAATACAAAATGCACACAAATGGGATCATCACTCTCATACATATTATTCAAACACTAGTCATGTTCAAGGAAAGCAATAATATGCAACACCAATTTAAAGAATGATGTTCTACTCAATGTAGGATAGCTTCCCAAGAATGGGATCATTGCTTTTCCTAACACAAGATAGTACAAAGCGAATTTTGAGTAGAGCAACAAGGATCCAAAAGATACAAGGAAGACAAGAGAGAGTTGGATCAAAACAAATACTTGGCAATAAAATAAGGCAATTCAAAGCAAGAGACAAAGTGAAGATGGTCCACAAATTTCACCACACATATGAGTATCACTTGTCAAGGACAAGGAGTATATAGAGATATTTCTCAGTGGTATACAGAAATGATATTGAAGACAAATTTCACAACAAATAAGAATATGGCAAAAGATAAGATTTAAAGGCCAAAGCTTAAAAAGATAGATATTCTTGATAGCTTCAAGTATTCACGTGATCATGCAAATCCACTACAAAGAGTAGCTTGAAGCAATCGATTTCCCAAAAAGGATATGCGAACATATTTGGGGAAAACCGTACCAAGAATGTCCATCGCAAACAAGATCCAAAAGAGTGATTAAACAAAATCATTTTACCAAAGATGGAACTTGTTTGAGCAACATGCCACATAGGAATAAGATTAATAACAAATCAATTCTAGGTGGCAATACCTCACATGTTCACATTTTCTAGGTTTGTAATACGCACATAGCTTATTACTCCCCCATAATGTGATAATCCAAATTTTCTTAACAGGAGACAAATAAAATCAACTACAGATAATTAATGGACATTATAGAATTTGAATTTCTCATGAGAATGGCATACCATATAGAGATTAGATAATATTGATATATCATCACTACGTGGTATTCCTCATGTACACACATTTTTAGGATTGTGAAGTGCACGGAGCACGTCACTCCCCCAAAACGGAATAGTCCATCAAAAAGAGAGCCAACAAGATAAGATATCAAATAAAAGCAATAAGGCTCAACACAAGTAAATGGTGTGCAAACCAACATACACATACTTTGTTACTCAAGATAAGTAAGTAGAGAGCACACACATACAAACACTAGCAAGGTACAAAACCTAACACATGCAAGGGTGCAAGCAACTTTCAATATATATTGATTTAAATAAAAGTTACCGCAAGGAGGAACATTGGATATGAGATAGAACAATATAATCCAAATGACTTGGCTTGAGATAATATAATTGATGAAGATCCCTTAATTCTTCATGAAGTAGCCAAGTCTCCAATGCCCTACAACAACACCTATTGATCAAGTTTTAGCTTGTTGGTCCCCAACCAAGTTGGGTCCTAAGAGGTTAGTCACAATAGGTTTGGCAACCCAAATGGTTCTTTTCTTGACACCACTTTGAGTACCAACATATTAGGCAAACACATTGCCAACCTTATCCTTCCGAAGAGAATAAACATCATCAATTATAATGGGGTTGGATAAGGTACCATTTGTGCATGAAGAAGCAACGTGACCCTTCTCACAGCATAGGTAGCAACACCTACTTCCTCCTCTCTTCTTAGTTGGAGTCTTGACTTGAGGAGGGGTAGCTTGATTCTTCTTGGGAAGAGACCGTTATTCAACTTGAGGAACTTGAGTTTGAACTTGAGCCTTCTTCCCTTGTTGCTTCTCACTAAGAGCCTTCTTCTTCAAAGGGCAAGATCTAACGTGGTGCCCTTCAACTTTGCACTTGAAGCAAACAATCTTGGTTGAATCCTTGACTTGTTCTTGGCCCTTGTTCTTCTTGTTATACTTGGACTTGATCTTAATATTGGAGTCGAATCCAAATCCACTCTTATCATTGGGGCGTCTTTGAACACTCAACATATTGTCAAGTGTAGAATCCCCAACATGACGATTTTCCAAGTCTTTCTTCAAAGAAGTGACTTGGTCCTTGAGCTCATTTAATTCTTCTACATGGTTAGTATCAACACAAATACTAGAGGAAGTAGAAGCTTCATTGTTAGAGCAACAAGGCATGGAAAGTAATTCATCACAAGATGTAGCAACATTGTGAGTGGATGAGTTACTAGGACTAGCACATGGCAATAAAGCATTTTTAGTCGAAGTTGTGCCTTTGTCCACATGAGGCTCACAAGATGTTACCTTTGTATTGATAGCCTCATGAGCTAACT
Organism: Poa pratensis; assembly: GCA_947311845.1. Classification (NCBI taxonomy): domain Eukaryota; kingdom Viridiplantae; phylum Streptophyta; class Magnoliopsida; order Poales; family Poaceae; genus Poa; species Poa pratensis. The sequence goes on along the minus strand of CAMZMU010000096.1, from coordinate 77,842,349 downwards.
TTAGCCTAGCATAGGATGCTAGAAGATCATCATGAGAGCTAGATAGCTTTTCATGACTTTCTTCCAATTTCCTATACTTGCTAGTTAGCAACTCAAGTTGAGCCCTTAGCTCAACATTCTCCTTCAAAATAGATGCTTCACAAGAAGTGGAGTTAGTAGCACAAGCATCATTAACATTAGAAATGGAAGAAGACAACTTGGCAAGCTCATCACTTTTAGATAATTGAGTTTGGAGTTGATCATGAGACTTGCTAAGGAAAGAGTGTTCACTTTCTAAAGCCTTGTGGCCTTTGTCAAGTTTCTCTATATCCTCAATTAGTCTAGCATTGCCAACACCAAATTCAACTTTTCCTTTTTAAACACTTTATATTTAGCAATAGCATGATCTCTTTCCTTAATGATTTTAGCAATAATAAGATCATTTGATTCATCAAGAGATTCAAGTTTCTCTTCAAGAGACACTCGAAGCTCTTGCTCTTCCTCAAGGGCATTCATTAAGGATGCCTTTTCATCGGCATCCTCTCTCTCAATTTGACATTTCTCGAGAAATTGAGTTTCCAAGTCCTCAATGATTTCCCTACTCTTAATAGCATAAACAATGATTTCACTTAGAGGAGGGATAGCTTTGCTACCTTTGGGGAGAGCACCAAATACCATCTCACCCTTCTTTGTTATGGATTCAACATCCATAAGCGCTCAATGAGAATCCCCATCCACATCATCACAAGATGTAGAGGGTTCCAAAGGTGGAGAAACCTTTGAATCCTTAGCCATAAGGCAAAAATGAGTAGTGGGCAAAGATGGTGAAGAGATACTTGAAGCACCATTGAGATCCATGTCTTGTTCCAACAAATGTTGTGATTCCTCTAGATTGTTAGCCACACAAGAAATAGAGGATATGGAAGTATTGTTTTCATGGCAACAAGACGAATGAAGCATATCATCATGAGATTTAGTTAAACAACTATTACATGATATGCAAGGACTAGCAACACTAGCATGTAAGACATTTGTAGTGCTAGAAGTGTTTAAGTCCAAAGATAGATCATTGCAATGAGATAGAGATGAAGTATAGTCAATAGAATATTCACCATCAACAAAGCAATTTCTATCACCACTCACCATATCATTACCTTGTGTCAAAACACATGTTGGTGAAGTGGAAGAAGATGTGAACTCATCAAGGCCGGAAGTGGAAGGAGAACAATCATCCTCAGTAATTTTGGACACTTCATATATATCTTGAAGCTTGGTCCATAGCTCATGAGAGTTCCGAAAAGGCATGATTGATGCAAGAACTACATCGCTCAAAACACATAAGAGACAATTAGATACACGAGTATCGAGATAAGAGTTTTCCTCATCCTCTAAAGATAACTTTTGGGAATCCTTTGGAGGAGAAAAACCCATATCTACAATTCTCTTAAAATTTGGGTTTATGTCCCTAAGAAGGTTAAGCATGCGAATTTTCCAAACATCATAATTTGTGCCATCGAATATAAGAGTGGGATCGTGCACTAGTTCTCTAAACGACATCTTTACTCTCTAGGCGGTAAAGCCCAATAAAGAGAGCCCAGGCTCTGATACCAATTGAAAGGACAAGGATGTCGCCTAGAGGGGGGGTGAATAGGCGATTAAAACTTTTCCGGTTTAGGCTTGAAAATTGCAGAATAAAACTATGTGTTTAAATTAACAAGGCAACAACCTAAATAAACTAGGCTCACCTATGTGCACCAACAACTTATGCTAAGCAAGACAAGCAACAAGGTGATAGCAATATAGAATACTTCAAGCACGAAGGCTATCACAATGTAAAGTGCATAAGTAAAAAGCTCGGGTATAGAAATAACCGAGGCACGCGGAGACGAGGATGTATTCCCGAGTTCCTCCTTGTTAAGGGAGTACGTCTCGTTGGAGATGTGTGAACCAACACAATGGTTCAACAATCACAAAGGTTTCACCTTCCTCTCCGATGAACCGCACCACAAAGGTTTGGTTCACCTTCCACTATCGGAATCCTTCGAGGCGGAAATCCGGAGCCTTTCAACAACGATCCGGGGCACAACCCACAACGGGATTGGGGGCTCCCGAACAGCTACAAGTGACCACACAAGGGTCTCAACCACCACACGGGCGTCTAGGGTCCAAAGACCCAAGAGTAACAAGTTCACAAGCTTTCAACTTCCACGAATCCTCGTGGAGAGCACAAACCGATGCAACGAAGCAATGGCAAGAGCACAAGGTTCCAATCCTTCACTCTCAAATTCCAACAAAGCAACAAATGCTTATGGGGGAATAAGAGAGGAAGAACAAAGAGGAGATGCACCAAGAACTCCAAAATCTAGATCCACTAGGTTCCCCTCACTTAGAGAGAGATGGATTGGTAGAAATATAGATCTAGATCTCCTCTCACTTTCCCTCAAAGATATGCAAGAATCAAGAGAGGGATTGAGAGGTAGGCAAGCTTTTCCAATGGTCAACAATGGAGGAGAGAGAGGAGAAAAACAAACTCAAGAGGTTGGAGAACCATTGGGGAAGAAGGCCCCTTAAATAGGTCAACCCAAGATCCAACCGTTGGGTGCAGATTCGCGCCGGGGCGGTACTACCGCTGGCCCCAACGGTACTACCGCCCCCCGGAAGATAGGACATCAAAACGGCTGAAAACGGGCTCCAGATAGCGGTACTACCGCCCCGGGCAGCGGTACTACCGCTTCCGGTACCGCCGAAAACGGCTCTCGGGTGGCTCCGGCGGTACCGCTGGCGGTACCGGGCGGTACTACCGCCACATGTAAAAACTGCAGAACCACCAGCACCAAACCGGGCATAACTTTTTCATCCGGACTCCGATTTCGATGATCTTGTGCTCGTTGGAATAGTAACGAAGAGCTTTACAAGATCATGCAGAGAAACAACATAGTCCATCATGTGAGGAGGAGGCCAAATGAAGAAAGTTAAAACCTCTCTATAAAAGATGAACCGGCAAAACCTCAAAACCGAAAACGCAACAAGTTTTCCATACGAAATCCGTTTTCGGTGAACTTGGGCTTGTCATGAAGATCACAACAAGCACCAAAACCCAATCAGGAGAAAAGCCAAATAAGAACCAAGAAAGATGATATGCCAAGTATGCAAAGGTTTGAGCTCTTCAGAAAGATGCGATCAAGTTACTCACTTGAGAGCCCCTCCTGATAGTACGCCGTCTATCCTATAACCCGGTCTCCCACTAACACCATGAGACCGGTAAAATAGAAACCCTATCAAGATCATACCTTTGCCTTGCGCATTCCACTTGAGCTAGATGATGACGATCTTGACTCCCTCAAGTTGGAACACCTTTCTTGATTGTGCTTTGCTTGGTGAAGACATCTCCAAATGCTCCCCCTTACTCTATTATGGGAGAGCCTCGCTAAGTTCCGTCTTCATGAATCCACTTGCGCTTCATATTCTTCTCTTGATATAGATGATGACTTGGAGATAATATGAAGTTCACTCAATCTTCTTTTCCAAGTCATGTTTGCAATAAGCTCAACTCTTCTCATGACCATTCTTCATATACACCCTTGGATGGAACCTTGGTCATCATGTAATCTTCTAGAGTCCAACATATGAACTCCAATCTTTTCCTATGGACAAGATCTACAAGTATATCTCAATGCAAACATTAGTCCATAAGGATTGTCATTAATTACCAAAACCATGCATGGGGCAACACATGCACTTTCAATTGTACACAAAATAAAGTTGACTAATTTTAGGTTTTTTGTTACATAATCAGCACACAACGTTAGAATTACATAAATAGGCTACCATAAGTTTATTTGGATATGAATATATGCACTTATATATCCAAATTTGCTTCAAAATATAGTACCACATTTGTATTTGTACTTTCAAAATATATATGAATTAAATTCACATATATTTTCGCTTTTTTAGATATAGATATTTCCATTTCCTATTTTCCAAATTTGAATATCAGATACTTTAGATTATCCATTGCACTTTGAATCCCCTCTCTTGTTGGAGTCTTTTTTCCGGGTCTAAACCATGCTTCTGCAAATACCAGCCTTTATTAACAAGCACACGCAGACACAAACATTCATTTCGTTATTTGTCCCTATTATTACTCGCATTATGGTGAAAAACATCGAGAATTAGTCGCAGAAAAGCTCCATAATATAATATGTTTTGGTTTTTGCATTTATAGAAAAATAAATATAAACCTTGGTGATAGGAATATGAATGTTTTATGATATGAAGTTAAATATTTTTAAACTAAATACACCCGTAGAACGTTACATAAACTCTCATTTATTTATATATTACTATTTTTAGCAAAATTTTCTTGCTTATCTATATTTAGTTAAAGCTTACCAATATCTTCCCTTATAAAGCACCTTATGTATCTGATTAATTTATACATGGAGTTGTTTTCAAATAAATCTAGTTTGTGACATAAATATGATTTTTTGCTGAATCATTAGGAGCTACTTTCGGCTTATTATGAATCTTAATGCTTCTCAAAATTTTGAAACATTTCCTTTTTCCTCCAGTTTGGAATCTATACGATCTCCTAACACAGCCAGTACCAAGGCTAGCACATATGACCTCTCCTGTCTCTTCCTCAACACACGTGCTTGACTGCTTTTATTGGATTTGATGCGCGCCGTCAAAAACCACTAAACTCATTTTTTTTACCTTAAAGCTGAACCTAAGGACTCGAGAGACTAAATAATTCGCCCACTGCGCCATGGCCGACTCCACCGGTGGTGATCAAGGCACCACAGTTCATGCCGGAGTCGGAGGGTTTTAGGGCCACGCGTATCACATTTCTGTGGTATTGCCTACGAGTCGTGCGTTCCACGCAGTTAGGCAACCACTAAGCAAAATATTGTTGAAGCCCTAGTGGATCTAGCGTCCGGCCGGTGGCTAACTAACTCGTACTAGTACTAGTGGTAGTGCCTAATTACTCAAAAAACTAGTGGCGCTAGCTGATCGATGATGGTAGTCAAATCCTTCTGGAGGAGACATGGTCCATGCAGCGGCGGAGCTAGAGCAAACGACTCCAGGGTGCACAGCTCTACAAATTTCTCCTTCTTGGCTACACGGGTGCACAGATCATGGGCTCAGGGGTGCACATAGGGTGGAAAATTGCTTGTATGTAAAGAAAAATTAAATGGACCCGGTGTCCTGTGCACCCGGCTGGGACAAGGTAGCTCCGCCGGTGGGTCCATGCCCGTGGGTGGTCAATCTCGCCCTGCTCAGTTTGAATGAACTAAGTTGTGGATGCGGAGCCTCCATACGTACGTCACGTGCATGGATCCTACAGTACTAGGGAGAGAGAAAATAGTCCCACTAAACAAAAGGCTATACTACCCTTTTTTAATTGAAAGTGTATCTTATAATCGCTACGGTTAATCTGCATAAACCTTTTAAAGTGGGTGTATGGAAGCAGAGATATTACTGGTGTCCAGTTCAGCAACATGTAGTGGTTCAGATGGGTCAGCGGTCGGAATGCCGCATATAGCATGGAAGCTGCGGTTATGTACCCGCTTAGAATTTATTGTATTCCAGAATCCAAACATGACTTATTCCAGGAGGTGGAGATGGGCGGAAAAGGCAGGGAACCTGAGAGCCTGGTCAGGTTTACAATTCAAATTATCTCCTGATGCCGAGTCATTGTTTAAAGCTGCCCTCTGTTGCTGCATCGGCAAAGGTGACAAAACAATCTTCTGGACGGATAGATGGCTGGAAGGAAGCAATCCTAGCGAATTGGCACCTGATCTGATCAAGTTCGCCACAGCAAGAGGAGCTAAGAAGAGGACTGTTGCAGAGGCACTCCACCAAGGAAAATGGGTACATGATATTAGAGGAAACATCTCACTGCCAGCTATTGTGCAGTTTATGCATTTGTGGTGCAAGATCAGAGAAACAGTAACTCTCTCTGATGAAGAGGATAGCTTCAGATGGAGGCTTACAGCTAATGGGAAATATTCTGCAGCCTCGGCGTATCAATCCTTCTTCTACAGCTCCTATGAGGCTGACTATGCGAAGGCATTGTGGAGCAGTAGGTGATGCGGGTAGGTCCCGATTTTCACGGATTTGTGCGGAGGGAAGGATGAACACGAAGAACACGTGAAGAACGATGAACACAAAGAGGGGAAATCAAACACACAAAGGTAAATAGCAAGTAGCAACCCGGCAAGAATCGACTGGTAACAAATCCCCGAGGGCAGCCCCCAATCCTCCTCTCCCAAGCACACCTTACTCTTAGGATTGTTTGTCCAATTGGTCAATCCAACCAACCCAATCTACACTCTAAGAGGGAAGATTAGCAAGTAATCGCAACTACAAGCGGAGCCTTGGTATCCACGCAGGGATCTTCTCCTCAAGAGGAGGCCTTGGTTCATCTCCACATGTGAAGGTCTTGATTCATCTCCATAGGAGGAAAGAGACACTTTGAGAAGAAGGAGCAAGGCTCTACTTTAGTTCCCAAATCATAGTCTAACCCTAGATCTAGTCCAAGGGGTACTTTAAATAGTCTAGGCAACTAGGAGGACGAACGGATAAGGTTTGGTGGCCGAACTGACGAATCTGCTCCCGCACCGGCGGTAGTACCGCTGGCTTAGCCGGTGCTACCGCTGGCGCGGGCATGCGCTGCTTCCTCCCACGCGCCGGTACCTCCTGGTACCGCTCCTCGTACCGCTGGCGGTACCGGAAGAAGCTGCCGAAGGCCCGATTCGGCGGTAGCGCGGAGCGGCAGCTGCTGGTGCCGCTGACGTGGGCTTGGGCCATCCCACGCTCCCGGTACCGGGCGGTACCGCTGCTGGTACCGCTGGCGTGGTCCTGGTTCTCGCTGACTGGGCCAGGGGCGGTAGTACCGCTTATCCCAGCGGTAGTACCGCCGCCTGGGAGGTTCTTCTCCATCTTCTCTTCTTCCTCTTCATCGCCTTGACTCGATCCTTGTCCATCTTCATGCGTCGCCTCTTGGCCATCTTCATAGGGGTCTTCAGGTCCACCAAAGCTGAGCACACACAGGTATCGGAATGAAGTAGCAACCCATTCAAAGGAGTGTCGAGATCACACATAGATAGGAGTGAATTCACCTTATCATGGAGAGCTTTGACTCTTGCTCTTGTCAATGGGCCATTTGATGGTGTTGGTGTTGTGTGCCTAGGTTGCACTACATCAGTAGGGCACCACTCAAAGAAAAGCTCTTCACTTGGCTGGTAATGCGCAACCGCTGCTGGACCGCGGACAGACTTGCTAGAAGGGGGCTGCAGGGACCATCGGTTTGCACTCTTTGTGACCACGAACCGGAGACGATGGATCATCTAATGGTGAACTGCTCCTTTGCTAAAACGTTGTGGTTCCGTTCCTGCCAGGCAAGACAAACACAAGATATTACACCTGCCGGCCAAACTTCAGTAAGAAGCTGGTGGTGTAACACTCTAGCTCAGCGGAGAGGAAAGCAGCGCAAGGAACTGGCCACCTTCATGGTTGTGGGCATGAGGAAAATCTGGCTAGAAAGAAATGCCAGGGTCTTTAACAAGGTAGATTCTAGTATGGACATTGTTGTAAGAAGTGTTAGTGAGGAATTAGACCTGTGGGGAAAAGCGAGAGCGAGGGTAAGAGCGGAGCAGCGGAGCAGCGCGAGGAGTAGGGCTAGGTGCCGCGGACGGCGTTGTCGTATGTAACTGTATTGTAACCTTCTACTTCCGTTCTTAATGTGATGACAGCAACATTCTGTTGCGTGTCCTTGAAAACTTATTCCAGGAGGGAAGTAAAATAAAATTATCATAATGGGACAGGTTTGGAGGACAGATTGAGAAATGGGTAAGGCCATGTTTGGAATTCGCATGAACGATGTTCAGTTATAGAAAAAAAAAAGTAAGGCGTTACCCAAAAATGAAATGTTAGCTTAAATTGTACCCGATGTAATGTGAGGCTTGAACACCCACTGAAAAATAACGTAGACAAAAGTGAAGTAAAAAAGTACGTGATCCGAAACCACAACAAGGGCTGTCAATTGTGCAATTAATTAATTGTTATGAGTGCAATGGAACAGTAAAGGCACCATTTCGAGTGATCTATTATGAAATTATCCACTTACCAAGCTATGGAGAACTGCATCACCAAGAATGACTTTAATTACTTGTGCACAAATTAGAATTGCAAAATGTCACCGCCCCTGCAGTTGTCCGTCTGCGAAAACAAGTACTCCCTCCGTCCAAAAATAAGTGTCTCAAGTTTACCAAAATGTGGATGTATCTAGACATGAAACATGTATAGATACATCCACTTTTGAGCAAACATGAGACACTTTTTTTGGGACGGATGGAGTATTTAGGTTACATAGAATAATTATATGTGTAGAGAGCTGGTCATGATTGCATATACATCTATTATTGGAGGCAGCAGTTGCTGCATTGAGACCAATGGCGGAGCTTACTGCAAGTCAGGAGGGGGAGCACCGTCCCCAGCCTTGACAAAAAAATATGAAGTCAATTTTGTGGAGACCAGTTTGGAGGACAGATTGAGAAATGGGTAAGGCCAAGTGTAGAATTCGCATGAACGATGTTCAGTTGTAGAAAAAAATGGAAAGTAAGGTGTTACCCAAGTATGAAATGTTAGCTGAAATAATTGTACCCGATGTTATGTGAGGCGTGGACAGTCCACTGGAAAATAACGTAGATGAAAGTGAAGAGAAAAAGTAATCCAAAACCACGGGAAGGGCTATCAATTGTGCAATTAATTGTTATGAGGATAATGGAACAGTAAAGGCATCATTGTGATTGATCTAGTATGACATTATCCACTTACCAAGCTATGGAGCACTGCATCACCGAGAATTATTTTAATGAATTGTGCACAAATTGGAATCACAAAGTATCTCGTGTGTACCTCAGCCACAAGTGAGGACATGTGAGCACAGAGAAAATCCAGTAAAAAAGATAGAGCCACCGTTGCTTTTAATGGTATTTTAGAGTGTGTGTTGTTGTAGTAAACAAATGAAACGTGGTAGAACAACGTTGAGAATGTAAAGACGTGCGGGTTCAGTGTGGTGACAAATAGTACGTACTATTCTAAATCTATCGGCTTCGGCAACCAACTGGGATTCCATCGACTGACTAAATGGAGTGTGGTTTGCTGCCCTAAAGACCAAGTAGGAATCGGAGTTCATGACCTTGAGGCTAAAAACAGAGCCTTGCTAGGTAATGGCTATTTAAACTTCTGTCTGAAGATGAAGTTTGGCAGACCCTTCTTAGGAGAAAGTATGTGGGAGATCAAGTTGTTTCTCAGATTTTTTGGAAACCTGGCGATTCACACTTGGGCAGGCCTCATGGCTACAAAGAAGTTCTTTTTCTCTCAATTAGGGATGGATCGAAATCCGTTTCTGGGAGGATAAATGGCTTGGCCAATCTACCCTCAAAGAACAATATCCGGCTCTATTCTATTGTTCGAAACAAAAGCGACACGATCGCGAAAGTGCTGGGTACTTACCCACCATGTTCAGAAGAACTTTACTTGGAACAAGACAAGCATCCTGTAATGTTTTGCTCCTTCGATTGGATTCAGTCCAATTGTCGGAAGGTCCAGATAAATTTCTATAGAATCTTACGAAGAATGGTAAATTCTCGGTTGATTCTATGTATAGAGCTCTAATTCTACCTGAAGTTCTAGTCGATAGCAGGAATAATAACAAAATTTGGAAGATGAAGATACCACTAAAAACTAAAGTGTTTGCGTGGTATCTTCGTCGAGGGGTAATTCTTACAAAAGACAACCTTGCCAAGCGCAATTGGCATGGAAGCAAAAAGTGCGTCTTCTGTCACCATGACGAGACTATTACACACTTATTCTTCCAATGCGAGTTAGCCCGGTCTATATGGTCAGCCATCCAGATAGGTTCTACCTTACATCCACCACAGTCTGTTGCAAATATTTTTGGCAACTGGTTAAATGGGTGGATCCTAGGTTTAAACTCTTCAGTAGGGTGGGAGCGATTGCTGTTATTTGGTCGCTGTGGCTATGTAGAAATAACAAGGTTTTTAACGATAAAAATGCTTCTGTTATACAGGTTATCTATCGGTGTACAGCTACGCTACGAGCATGGTCGGCCCTGCAGCGTGTGGAGCACCGGAGTTATTTTTGGAGGTGGCATCGAGACTGGAGGCTGTGGCCAGGGAGTTATTCTCCCGACATGGATGGCAACATAGTCTACGGATCGATCTACCGTCAGCTTAGGCGGATCTACAATTTCTCATTATGATATGTAATTCGCCTTTTATTCTTTTATCGAACTGAGTACTCGTGAACTGGTGGCTGTGTGCATCTTAGCTATGCAGAGGGGTGTAATGCTAAATCTCTTAAGTCATAAAATCCCTTTATCTAAAAACGTAGCTTAATGACTATAATTATTCCACTCTGTACCTGATAGAGAATCTGAACTAGGTATGTCCAGAACCCAGCCAACTCTCGGGAGTCATCTTCGGTGTCAGTTCCATGTTCGATATATTTCGGTTTTGTGCCGAAAAATTTGATGCATGCACAGAGGGACAATGTTATAGCAAGTTGAAAATTTCAAACAAGAATTGTGCTAAGACACCGTCGTTTGTAAGGAATTCGGTGAAGAGATAAATGATTTCACTTACCTCGAAGTAAAAATGTGACGAGACTAAATGTCCACCTACATACCTATTTAATTGGCATGTACATCAACTTGGGCTAGCCTATATGATTATCATGTAATCTCTAACTACTCCCTCCGATCCATATTACTGTCCCTGAATCGGATTATCTAGACATGTTTTAGTGCTGGATACATCTGATTCAACAACGCCTAGGTACATCTGATTTAGCGAAATTAATACGGATCGGAGGAGTATTTATTTTCACAACAACTTTTAGCGTCTCATCTATTTTTTCTTGCACAAAGAAATGTAAAGATAAAGATGGCCGCTTCCTGGACGATTAAGAAGACGAACGCTACGAGCCTATACATGAGTAGCCAGGTGCATGTCCTGGAGACAAGACTGTTAGGCCTCTCCGTTATAAATCAGACCCGGACTCCTTGGACGCCTCTCAAGGAAGCATGTCCAACAATTGGCTCGGCCTATAGGTCGGCGTGCGGGTCGTCGTACCGCCAGAGAAGTTATGCGGAGGTACCCAAGCACGCGACCACTAAAAAGAAGCACATGGCCACCTTCCAGTGTAGCCAGTAGTGGACGTTTGTCAGCAAGTCCATCGCATCCTGGTACTCAGAATATATGCTGGCCGAAGTATGCACATTCACCCGTTGCTAGTAGCGGTATGCACAACTGGGAGGGGGACCCCCCCCCCCCCCCCCCCCCCACACACTCATCATGCAAAGTAACGAGGAAGATACATCGGCATGCGATGTAAGGAAACTTCATTGGACATGCGACGTAAGAAATTAGATTTCCTTCAATTGGAGATTTGGAGGCAATATCAGGCCCATCGTGTACCAACTTTACTAATTGTTGTATTAGATAAAGTGATATTTCTTTTCTAACTCATGTCATTCCAAACAAAAAGTTTTAATTTATTGAATAATTAAGCAGATGATCATAGTTCCTTGCATAAATATGCATGACTATAGTATTGATTTTTGAAACACAACTTGCTCTTAATGGGTATAAAACGAAATTAAAACAAAAAAACACAATATGTGTCGTATGACACTTCATGTGAAAGCGTATAGCATAAATTCATGGCATAAACTCATGTGAAAGCGTATAGCATAAATTCAAGATGGCAAAGGTCATATTCGCCAAGGTGGAGTCTGTTGAATATGTGTCGAATATGTATACGTAATGTGTTATAGTTAGACTTGTCATTACGCGTAAGTTTGGTGTTGGAGTCGAACACTTGTAACCTGGGCTAACATATAAAAACACCTTGGCACTGCTAGGAAATAGGCCATCTGTGGCGCACCCATTTTGGCTTTCTGTGGCGCATGGTGGTGCGTCACAGATATCTCGCCACTAAATTTTAATTCTGTGGCGCATCCTGGGGTGCGCCACAGAATTATTTCAGTGGCGCATCAGTCATCCATGCGCCCCAGAATTACATGCGCCACAGAAAAAAGAAACATGCGCCACAGAATACATTACAGGTATTCTCAATTTGTGGCTGCCTACTGTATAAATACAGGTATATTACAGGAAATACAGATATATATACATGATTTATACAGATATAATAGAAACAATAATATATTTAACACGGTATATGAAAACAGACACATTAGTATGTCATCACATTACTTAGAGTTCGAGATACATACATATAGTGACAAGTGCCGAATTTTTACACAAGTCTTGATACAAAAGTTCATCATTTCACACATTACAAATGAAGTGGTCACCGCCTAAACTAGGATCAAATAGAGTACACAGCGCGATGATGGTGAGCAAGAGCGGGAGCACGATCATGGACCCTTCTTCTTCATCGGCGCCGGGAACGGTTTATACATCTCCTTCGTCGGCGCCGGGAACGGTTTATACATGGAACAAGCACAGACGATGAAAGGAAGTTAACAAATTATCAGGATATAGTGCATAAAAAGGTGCCTCATAAAAAGAGTCAACCTAACTATCCTATGAAATGATGTTTCACAGCGATGACTCTGATTCAAGAACAGTAGCGTGGCCCTGAGCCTGAGCTTGACAGAAACTACAGACCGACGGTGCGACGCCGTCGATCTTTGGCCCATTTTTTACATTCGTTCTACAGGTTCGGTCATGCTCAGGCTCAGAGTCAACCTAGCTATATTATGAATCAGAGTCATCGGTGTAATACAATAGAAGCCTCATATATCATTGTCAAAACAAGGCAAAAAGAGTACCTACAAGACCATGTACTAATACAAGCACTCAAATTGTATATAGTACAAGGTATTGTAGATACTCTTTTCCCTTTAACATGACATAGTTTAAATCATCGGCCTATAGTACATATGAACATGGGTAAAAGGATAAAAAGAAGATGTACAACAATATGGATAAAAAGATGAATAAAAAGATCAGGGAGAAGATTAGTTGAAGCATTTAGTCTAGTTGTGCATGATTACTAGGCACTGCAATGTTCACTAATGTGACTGAAATGTTAGGAAGTAATGAAGCTGTCAACATACTGAAAAGGAAAACAGGAAGGTATAATTTCTTATACTACAAGAAAACAACATCCCTAGTTGCTAAACTGTTATTATGAAATTATACACGATATCTTGATAGAAGGTATTAGAGAGTTTTCAGCTTATAATGTCATAGATGAAAGATCAAACCAGTGGTAGTTTTATTTTTTTGAGGGGGTTACCGTAGGGAAGCCCCTACGGTGTGTGGCTTTTTATATATATCAGATGGACGGTTACAAACCAGTGATAGTCACCAAGAGCATAATGATATAGAGAGAGTAACTTTGCAACACCCGAAGATGCCCATGGACCATGGTATCATTCAAGTTTGTGAATTAGTTTCTTTTGTTTCCTGGGTGCTTGTCTAATTTTCATGTGTGCTTCTTTTCGCCATGTTGAAGACAGCATGGGAAGTAATTAAAGTATGCACCATGTATACTGAATTACTATAGTGAATCAGTTGTAAAATATAGATAATAGTTTCCTCTAAAAGATGAATTACAGAAAGTACATGGAATGACAAAACTCACCAGGGCTGCATACGCTTTTTACCAATTGGGTATCTGTAGGGATTTGGTGTTTGCATAGAATAGGCAGTAAACCATAAGATAAATCCTGACAACAAGTCCAGAAGAGAATCCAGAGTGGAAGCTATGATAGCAAGCGAACCACTCCTAACTGAAGCATAGACTTTTGCAGCAAAAAGAACCATATTCGCAATATTAGATAGCCGATTGCTAATGTTTCACTCCTGGCAACCTGTTCACGCTCTTCCTGCAGGTGGATAGGTTCTGTTTAATTTTTATGTAAGTCGCCTTCCCTAGTATTACAGCATGAGGTTTTTAGACCAGACCTTGGACATTCCAGGAAGAAAACCACGATCTGTTAGAGCATCCATTTCATTAAAACCCTCTAGCATTTCCACTTGCTGTTGGTAGTATATATTCGGCGACAACATCCTCAGGACCTTGACCTGCAGTTAAAATCAAAGATCTTATAAAAAAAATTCATGCGTGTTAAAAAGGTGAAGAATACAAAAGCATTCGTCATTCACAAGGTCTAATCAATCACGAAAAAATTACCAAATTGCTGCCTATATTGCACATCGGGCGGTGAGTGCGGAGATTAGGGGAAGAGGGATCGAGAGGCTTACCCGAGGCGGAGGCGTGCAGGAGGCCACAGCACGGCCGAGCGCGGCTACGGTTCCGCGGCGGGATACGGGGCGGGGTCGGCGCGGGGCTGAAACGAGGTGACCGGGGCGGGGCCGCGCAGGAGTCTCGCCGGCGTGGGGCGGGAAGGGTGCGACGGAGAGAGCAGGGCGCGAGGGGCGAAAACGGCCGGCATCGAGGTGCCGCGGCGGAAAGGTTAGGGCGGCCGGCGACGGCGAGTTGGGGCGGCCGCGGCGGCGAGTGGTGGGTCGAGAGCGCGCACGGGCGAGTGGTGGTTGAATTGGGTGGAAGAGAAAGGCAAGGGGATCGACACGCCTATACGGCTAAGTCAAGTATTTCTGTGGCGCATGGGTCTAGATGCGCCACAGAAATCATCTAGACACATGCGCCACAGAAATGCACCCACCCAATCATTAGGGCGGGGCCCACCATATTTCTGTGGCGCATGCTGTCCCATGCGCCACAGAAAAGACACCGGAGCATCGAATCCAAACGTTGGTGGCGGGGCCCACAACATTTCTGTGGCGCATGTGTCTGCATGCGCCACAGAAAGAGAATATTCATGGCGCATGGACAACGCATGCGCCACAGAAATCTGTGGCGCACCACCGCAGATGCGCCACTGATAAACTTTGTGGCGCACTGCTAAAAAGGTGCGCCACAGAAAGGGGATCCACCTATAGCTAGTTTCCTAGTAGTGTGGGCAGCAAAAATAGACTAGACAAAAACTTACAGGCTAGACACAAGATCATGAGGGAATGGTCCGGTGCCCTGTGGCAGGGGCAGCTGGATCGTCGTGGCGTGGAGATTTGATGCATCTATTGGCCTCGGCGGGCTTGTCGTCGGTTGTACCATGATGATTAGTACATGGGGAGGGCATCCGTTAAACAGACTCCGCGGATGTAGGCGTTGATCGTTGAACCACGTTACCCAATGTCAGTGTTGTTATTGTGATTGGTTGTCCTCGGTATATCGATTGTGTGCCTACGACAGTACAATCGTTAGTCGGAAAGAGGGTTCATGCACATATTTAAGTTTCATTATTCAAGGATTATGTCGATAGAGTTCCAAAAAGATTATGTTGTTCATGATAACAAACCGTCTATTTATTAGTTATTTCAAGTTTGAAAAAAATATCCGTAAGGTGAAGGGTGATGCTAAAGATTCAAACTTTGTCTCGAGAACATGTGGTGCATACATTGTTTGCGTGTGTATGCAGGCACCATTTTCTTATAAAGTCGTGTTTTCGGCATGAGAAGTACCAAGGGAAGTGTACTATAAAAAAATGTACTGCTAAGTTAGAGGGGTAAGCATGTGTTTTTTTTATCGAAATGGGAGCAATGCCCCGCCTTTACATCGAAAAGAAAATCTTGTATCCAATACTTTGCATGATGAATTTAGAGGAGTATATAGGAACAAAAAAAACTTCTTTCCAAGAAGTCTAAGGGGACAAATTCAAAGAGTTAAATCTGCACAGAAATTATGGCCTTACGTGAATTTAAGGCTGAATAAGGGAAGGATAAGTCAAGAATAACTAGTAATCGCTATATGTGCAACTAATTCATAGTCAATAGTCAATACAACATTTAATGTCATGCCATCCAAGACCCCTATAGCTGAAAACAGAGACTACTGCACTCATCCACAGTCGATGAAAACAACAAAAACAACATAGTTGACATGTTAATTATTTTAGCACAGATGCACAAATCAGTTTTAGTCATTTCCTTTTAATCACAAGCAGACCAACATAACATCTCGGTAAAACAAATGAGAAGCTTCGCAAGGAAGTATTATCCAGACGATGAAGCTACCAAAATGTGAATCACTTCAAAAGACTGGACATCGTATTGGACATCGTATAGACTTGGATGCCATGGGCCGCTCCAAGTCGTGCTTCAACCTTCTGCTGCAACTGAGATTCAGTTCAACAATGGGGATTAGCTCAGCAATCCGTGAACCGCAGGCCCAAGACACCTACAGTGGTAACAATCGAAAAAAGTAAGCTTGTAGTAGATCCATACAAGTGCTGATGATTTTTCCTGTCAACCCCATTGCACTAGTAAACTACAAATTTATAGAGCATAATTTTCTAGCCATGAACATAATCAGCCTATGTTGTAAGAAACAGAATCGGAGTATCCATAACTGATTGGATATCGACAGAAGCAGCTGAGATCTTGACAGCAAAGAATCAATGGTGCATGCACTCATGACAGCAGCAGTTGATTGGGCAGGCAAAAGGCAAGGTTCTCCAGCAAGTGCACATCGTGGTGGTTTAACAGAGGTACGAGATGATACTTAGTTATACATTACATGCACACAAAGTTCAAAGAACTGAGATCTCAAGCACCCATACTATCCCTTTTTTGTTGGAAAAGCAAGATTTATTTCATTGGCATCCATGACAGAGTACAGACTGCAGCCTTACAAGAGGGAGGCTGAGTCTAGAGAGTGCTATCCTGCATACCTTTATATATAAAGGGGCGACATCGCCTCGGCGTCTCCCGCAGGCCACGTCGCCCGCTTCTCCACAGACGTTCGATCGCCGCGATGGACGGCTCAGATGAAGACACGTCTTCCCATCCGCGAGTTACTGTTCCTAGCAACAGTGCGCACCAGAGCGCACCAACCAGGAAGCGACACATCACCGGTGAGCGGCCGGTGGAATCGGTGACCAACCGGTGACCCCCTCCTGCACGATTTTTGGCGCGATATTTTACGGAAACCCCCAAAAAGGACCAAAACGCAATTTCAGAAAACGTCGAGGACCTCCGTGTAAAAACAACCGCAGACTTCACCCTCCCTCTTCCCCTCTCCCCGCGCGAGCCCGAGCTCAGCGACGCCGCCGACGCGCACCACCGCCCCACCGCGCCTCCCCCGGCAGATTGACGCCCACCACGGTCTCCGCCGTCGTCCCCTCCACCTCCTCGCTGAAGATCGCTTGCCAGGATGCCCGGATTCGCCGCCGATGTGCTCTCCTTCGTCGCCTCCGGCCGCCGGTTGCCGCCGTCGATCCCGCCGTCTCCGGCCACCTTCTGGACCCAGCGCCGCCACCATTTTGCTCAGCGCGGCCGCGCGCACCCACACGTCCAGGCGCGCGCTCCAAATCGCATGGATACGTCGCCGGCGACGTCAACGTGGCCGCGGTGGTGGAGGCCAATGCTGACGTCACTATGACGTCGCAATGGGCCCACCCTATCAGGTTTTCTTTTTTTAGAATTTTTTTTTAAAAAAATATTAAAGTACTGACATGTGCGACCAGACTAAAAATGACAAATGTTTTAAAATCGATAACTACAAATACAAGCTTATTTGAATACTTTCAATTTGCTAAATATTTTGAAATACGGTAAAATATATCAAAATGCTCAAGGAAAAAAGGCAACGAATTTGAAATTTTCAAACTACTAAAGAAAGAAAAAGAAAAAAACAATTTAATTTGATAAAAAATTAGAACTACGCTAAAATATGTCAAAATGCTCGCAAAAGAATGCAACTTATTTTAACATTTCAAATTGCTAAAGGAAATTTTTTTACAACATCTTAAAAAATATCAGCACACTCAAAATTCAATTTGCTAAAAAAAAGGAAATACTTAAAAATATATCAAGGCTAAACTACTGACATGTGGGACCAGCTGAAAAAAAGACAACTGTTTTAAAATCAATGACTACAAATACAAACTTATTCGAATATTTTCAATTTCCTAAATATGTTGAAATATGGTAAAATATATCAAAATACTCGAAAAAAGGCAACAAATTGAAAATTTTAAACTATTAAAGAACATAAAAAAAGACACATTTCAATTTTATAAAAAATTATAACTACGCTAAAATATGACAAAATGCTCGCAAAAAAATGCAACTTATTTGAACATTTCAAATTACTAAAGGAATTTTTTGTAATCTCTTTAAAAAAATCAGCATACTCAAATTTCAATTTGCTAAAAAAAGGAAATACTCTAAAATATATCAAGACAATCTAAATGTATTTCCCCTAATTACATTGAATCAAATTTATAAATGCTCACATATTGCATTCTCCCTAATTGTAAAATTAAAATACATATTTACAGAGAAAAAATAATACAAATTGCTGCTTTTCTTTTACAAATTGTAGAAATTAAAATAGTCATTTTAAATACATTGGGACCTTTTCAACATTATTTCAAATCTTAATAATTTTAAATAGTACATAAAGGCCCATTTGATAAAAAATATGGATTTTATAATTTACTTTCGAACTCAAATAAAAATCCAGGAAAACAATATCAGTAGTATCATTCAATATGACAAGCCCAACAAAATAATTTAAACAATTTAAATATATTGTTTTAATATATTTAAACAATTTTCCAAATACTACTAAATAATGTATATTTCAAATTTACAAACACCTTCCAAAGCTAAGCACTTTGCAAACGTGAAAACAATTCAAACATAACTAACTTCCTAAATTTACTAATTTTCTAAAATCTAAACAATTAATAAATGTAATATTTTTTTTTGGATTCCAATAGTTTTAAAATCTGAACAATTTTTTTAATGTGGACATTTCTAAATATGAATTTTTGCACACGGACGCGGCGTGTCGACGCGCCATTTTGCCTAGTAGACAAGAATACATGAACACAGGCATGATTTACAGCACAAACAGTATCCAACTCTAACCCGGTGAGACAACACAGAAAGCACCAACAGCGTGAAGTGCCGACTTATGCGGTTAAGATATATATGTATGTTCGTTGTCCTCACTTTGAGGAATAGCTCGATTGAATGTCAACCTTATCCTATTTCTGAAGCCACCATTCATCCAACACATCTCACATCACGTAGTTGATCCGTTCATCGGAGTACATGATATGCTAACTCTCAAACCAATGACTTTCCCTAAAATATGTTGTTTTATGGTGATCCAAATTCGTTTATACTGATAAAGGCCAACTTGTGACGAATGAGAGCGGAGCGTCCCGGATGTTGTTGTACATTGATGTCAAGTACCATTATGTGTGTGTTGTTGCACAAGATAAACTGAAGGTATGCAAGATTAGTACTCATGATAATCCTGCTGATATGATGACAAAGTCAGTTCCTGTTACTAAGTTTGAGTTTTGCTCAGACTTAGTTGGTATCACTGTCTAGCCCAAGAGGCTATTTTGGCGCCGAAGGTGTTTTCTTTGTTGTTTCAGGGTGAAGTTTCTCGTTCATGCTACAAGATGGAATTTGTCTCAAAGTGGAGTGTTGTTTTATGGTGATCAAAATTCGTTTATACTGATTAAGGCATCGATGAAATTTGATCTACCGGCGTTGGACAACAAGACGAGATTTTCGTTGTGGCAGGTCAAGATGCGTGCGATCCTCGCACAGTCCAATGATCTTGACGAGGCGCTGGATAAATTCGGCGACAAGGCGCAGGCGACATGGAGCGAAACTGAGAAGCGGAAAGACCGTAAGGCTTTGTCTCTTATTCAACTTCATCTATCTAATGATATTCTGCAAGAAATACTATAGGAGAAAACTGCAGCGGCACTGTGGGCTAAGCTGGAGTCATCTGCATGTCCAAAGATCTCACCAGCAAGATGCATGTGAAGATGAAGTTGTTCTCGCACAAACTGCAAGAAGGTGGTTCCGTGATGAACCACATATCGATCTTCAAGGAGATCGTTTCCGACCTAGTGTCGATGGAGGTAAAATGTGATGATGAAGATCTAGCACTTTTACTTCTGGTCTCGCTGCCAAATTCCTTTACAAATTTCCGTGATACCATACTTTTGAATCGTACTGAACTAACCACTGCCGAACTATATGAGACCCTCTTGACGAGGGAGAAGATGAAAGGTATGGTACAAAAAGAGGAGTCATCGTCCTCCAAGGGCGATGCTTTGCAGGTCCGAGGGAGGACTGAGCAGCGAGATAACCACTACCACAACAATAACAGAGATAAGAGCAAGGGTGACAGAGGTCGCTCAAAGTCCAAAGGATGAGACAAGTTCTGTAGGTATTGTAAGAAATCTAATAATGTCATTGATGACTGTTGAAAGTTGCAGAACAAGTTCTGCTGTTGTTGATGGTAGTTCTGATGGCGATTGCCTAGCTATTTTTGCTGCATGTGTTTCTCGTCATGATGATTCTTGATACTGCATGTTCGTTTCATATTTGCTGTAACAAAGATTGGTTCAGTTCTTATGAGTTAGTGCAGACTGGACATTTCGTGCGTGTGGGTAATGACCAACAATGTCACATTGCTGGCATCGGTTCTGTTCATATCAAGACGCATGATGGTATGACACGCACGCTGACGGGACTGAAACACATACCAGACATGACGAGAAATTTGATCTCGCTTAGTACCCTTAATTGTGACGGGTACAAGTATGCCGGCGGGAATAGACTCCTGAAGGTATCAAAAGGTTCTCTCATACTATCTATATATAAAAGCCGTGCGTTTCAACGATCGCTCGCAATGCCCACGTCGACGCGCCACTGTTCACCTACAGTACGCGCGCTTCTACAGTGCGTGCGCGGCTCCGCGTCGTCGATCTTCGATCTGACGATCCGTCTGGTTGTTTTGCAAAAACAACCCCCGTAAAACCAGAAATTGCTCTGTAGCACAAACCTCCCCACATAGATGGACCTTTCTGAAATTTCAAGAAACCGCAGGGACCTCGCTGAAAAATGCGGCCACATCCCCCCCCCCCCCCTTCCTTCTTCCTCCCGCGCGACGCCGAAGTCACCGCCGTCGTCGACGCGCGCCGCCGCCGCTCTGCTCCTCCCCGCTCAGATCAACTCACACGGAGAACTCCGGCGCCGCCTCCTCTACCTCTCCGTCAACTCTCGCGTGCTGGCGCGGCCGACGCGCGCCGGAATCGACGTCGCCGTGCGCGCCATCCGACCGCCGCGTTTTCACGTCGCCGGCGACGCTCCGGCGACCAAATAGAAGCGGCGCCGCCGCTTCCGGGCACCTCGCGTCCACGCGCGTCCGATGCGCCCAGCCGCGCGTCCCAGCTCGCGCTGGATCGACGCCGGCGAGCTCGCCGTGCCCGCCGTGGCCACTGCTGACGTCGTCGCGGTGTCAGCGTGGGCCCGGCCTGTCAGTGCTCTTTTTTCCCCCGGGACATATTTAAAGAAAATATTAAAAAAACTGACCGGTGGGCCCATTTAATCTAAACAATTTACAGAAAATGAATAATACTAGAAAATCAATAACTTTAGATCTATCTATCAGAAAAATATATCAAAATGATCAGAAAAATGATTCTAACTATTTACGGTATAATGCAAACATTTTTGAAGATTTTAAATCGGTGAATATTTGGAGAAAATCCAAATTCATTTCCTCTCATTATGGATTCAATTTAATAAATGCCCATATATTCACCAATCTGTTTATAGAGTTAAATTACCTATTTAAGGCAAAATACAAACATATTATATCATTTCAAATGGTTCATATTTAGAGGTAATATAACTGAAATCTCTCCAAATATGCAACTAAACTGAGCTCTTTTACGGTGATTGTGACGGTACCCGTGGTTCCGTCGGAACCGACGAGTATGATTTTTTTCTAACCGTTGATTATGGCATGATTTGTTTTAGCCGTCGATTAAAACACGATCAAGTCCACCGTTCCTTTCACTCTCCCAAATCAAAATCGTTATTTGTTTTTGGAGACAAAGAAATAGCTCATCTAATCGAGCCGTCGCCTAGGGCCGCCGTCGCCCGGACTAGGGCAGCCACCGCCGACGACAAGGTGTCTCCCTTGATCCCTTCACTCACCGGGTCCGCGGCTATGGGGTAGGAGAACGCCCACCTCCCTCCCTCAGTAGGCATGCGGCGAAAGGGCCGGAGCAGCCCGCCTGTTGGGGATATTGGTGGTGTCAGGCGTGGTGAGCGCCGGCGGCTTCGTTGGCTCGGCGAGCGGCCGCGGCGTGGCAGGCGGGGAGGATCTACTGGTAGCGCAGTGGGTGGTTGCTGCAGGCGGTGCTGGGTCGACATCGGCATCGTGGTGAGCGGCGCACTTTCTCGGCGCTGCTACGGGCGAAGCACGACGGTGCATTTGACGTCAAGGTACGTCGACGGTTAGGGAAGCAGCTGCCACCGCTGCAGTCGATCTCACCAGGATCATCGTCGGCGTCGTGGATGCCGACTCGCTCGCCATCAAGGACGACAACCTCCCGCTTAAGGCCATCGAATTTGGGCTCTCGGTCTTCTTAAAGCTAGGTGAGCTGCTGCGCCCACAGAACGTTCATTAAAAGTGTCCTCATATATAACTGGTTTATGAAGGAAACTACTAGTAATTGTGCTTGTCTCTATCTTGCACTTAAGCGCCATGAAAGCTCATGAACATCGATTAAAGAATCATGTCACATGTTGTGTTTGTATGTCTGAACATTTCATTTTGATGTCATTGCCATGTCATTGTTAATGCGGTGGAAAACTGGAAATAATATCCTATGTTCTTGAAAAGTCCATCCAGGCAGAACATGACAGTATAACACTACTCTGAGCATCCCTTGTTCGCCATGACACTTGAGTCTGAAACCTGTGTGTTATATACTCAAGCAGTCAATCATGTAATCTGGGTAGAATGTCAATATATTGGCTGATTTTCTAACCCATACAAGCTAGTTTGTTTGGCAACCAAACCAACTATCTTTGCGTAACATGGATAGAGTATTAACCGCTTAAAAAGGTGCCTGCGACAATCAGAGGTCAATTGAAAATGGTGCAATTTATTGTGCTCTACGACGCCAGAGTGATAGTGGCCGATGTTCTAAATTTTTAACCCATCTAAGTGCAAACTTCGTTATTCTGAAACTACTTGAGTGCCACTGCTAATTACTTGAATGAAGCTATTCAGGTACAGAGCTATGCAGCTTGATTGAAATCGCCAACTTAGTTCCGTTAACTATTTCTTAAGTTTTATCTGTAGATGTAGCATCTCTTCCTGCAAATATCCTTGACCACAGCTTGTTCAAGTAGTCATATTCAGTTTGTTCTCATGGAAAAATTGGTATAAGTAAAGATATGTCTTTGGCAGGTGATGTGCGGGAGCTTGCTAGCAGTGGCGAAGGGAAAGGTTTGATGACCGGTGAATCTTCCTCGACGATGCTGTCGCGGCGGCGTGTATGATAGGTTCCCAAACGCCATGATTTCGATCTAAGAATTCTGTGAGAGATAAGTGGTCCCTGGTGGTGTACTTGTGATTGAGGGCAAGGTCG
This sequence comes from Poa pratensis, assembly GCA_947311845.1. Classification (NCBI taxonomy): domain Eukaryota; kingdom Viridiplantae; phylum Streptophyta; class Magnoliopsida; order Poales; family Poaceae; genus Poa; species Poa pratensis. Next base: position 77,818,795 of record CAMZMU010000096.1, on the reverse strand, counting down.
ATGACCTGAACTTTGGACATGTCATGTCTGAGGTTAACTCTCTGATAAACTACATGGTGTTGCTGAGTATTTCAGTTGGCTCGTTCTGGGATTCAGTTTGCATTTTTGTTAACTTAGTAGAATTAAGGACAATTGTGCTATAATGCTGTGTAAGAGCTATTGGTAGCTGAATAGATCGACATGCTATGTGTAGTAGAAGTCAATTATTCTGATAAAATTACTGTTTGACTTTCCATTCTCAAGGAGAAAGGTTAAAAGTAAAGGTATATCTTTTGCTGATGCGACACCCACAAATCCTTGTTTCTTCTGTTGGCCTGGTCAGTCCTGCCATGCTTTTTTTTTTTTTTTTGAGATTTCCCTGATCTTAGTACAATTGTAGTATCTGAATCAGTCCTGCCATGCTGCGACAGCGCTATGGAAGCTGACTTTGCTGCCTGTTTATTTGGAGAAAAAGCTTGATAGGCCTTGTTTGCCACAGCCACAGGCCATGGAAATTCTAACAATTTCTTCTAGATCTGGAATGATCTAAGTCATAGCAAAGATATGCCATCATTATTCATACAAATAATCTGGAAAGATCATAGCTGACTAGAGGCAACCGTTGCCGTCACCATCGACTAGGGAAGCAGCTTCCATCGCTGAGGCCGATCTCAGTAGGATCATCGTCGGGGTCATCGAGGTCTGCCACTCGGTCGCCCTCAAGAACGATGTCTTTTAAGGAGGATTTACTAAATGTGAAAATGACCGGCCCCGGCGAGTACGTGGTGTTAGTGAAAGCAAGTGTTGCAACGCGTAGGGTGACGGTGTAGAAACCTAGATCTTCGAGCGGGTAGAAGGAAGACGACCTGTCGCACACATCTATCTATACTATATATCAAAGGGCACCGTTTCAGCCTTCCCTCGCGGTGTCCACGTCGCCGCACTGTAGCAGCAACAGTACACGTACTTCTACAGTGCATCGTGTACTGTAGCAGCTACAGTGCGTGTTGTTTTTTTCCCCTCTTTTTCGCGATAATATGTATACGAAATATATGCGCGCCGACGAGTAGTTTTCATTCCCGTGATCGGTTTCGAGTTTGGTCGACTCTAGCTTCTCAATTTTGTAACCAGATTCGCAAAAACATTTGACGAATTTTGTCAAATTCGTCGCACTCAACCGTCCGTTTGAATTTTCCTTTCACGAGAAGATGGATATCACTATACCAAACAACTTCCATGTTTTAACCTTTTTATTTTGACGGACATATAGATGCACCGCTTTTTTGCAGAAAAGTTGTCACGTTTTCCAAAAATTGTGAGTCAGTCTTCCGGAAAAAAACATTTTTGCAGCAAAGTCCCCGCGCGCCTTTTTTTTTGCAGAAAAGTCCTCACATTTTCCATAAAATTGTGAGTCGGTTTCCCGAAATAAAACATTTTCCCATCAAAGTCCTCGCGTTTTCCCCAAATTGCAAATCGGTCCTCTGATACAATTGAACATTTTTTCCCTCCTAATATATTTGTCCCCCTTATAGTTTAAACCTATCCCCCCCCCCCCCCCCCACTTCTTTTTACGAACGTTATCTATTTTCCCGGTCATGCGTGAACAGTCCTATCCCTTATGAATTTTTTTTAAAGCTTCTAATAGATTTCTTCCCGTTTTAATTTCCCCCTATTGTTTAATTTTCCACATTTCTTTTTACGACCATTGCGCACAAATAGCGACTTCAAAATTACTTATTTTTTTTCTACTCCCTATTTATCCCCTACTATATCTTTTTTTTCTACTTTTACCTCCCTTACATATTTATTTTTATTACTCTAAGACTGCCCGCTTACTTGCTATTTTTCCATTTTCCCCTACTCTATTTTTTTAACTCCTTATTTTACTTCCCACAAAAAATTATTTTTGCAAACTTAAAATTTAATACTCATTTATTTGCAAATCATTTTATCTTAATTCCCTACTTCTCTATACTCAAATTGCCACTACTCTTTTCTTAAAACTTTTACTTCCCGTATATTTTTGCACCTACTTCTTAACGGTCTACATTAGTTCCATTTCGATGCCTAAATTCACCAAATAAAATAACCTTCCAACACTTACTCCGTACAAAAAACACTAAATATTTTCTACCTTTTAAAACCAATTGTGCATCCCCTCTCCTTTTCCCTCAATTTTTAAGACTATATAGCGCTTTTTTGACACCCAGCTTATTTCCATTAATATCCAACCTGTGTTTGCCCTCATGTCCAATGGATCACGATATCTTTTTTCCGGTCGTGATAAATCTGAAAGTTAGGTCTTTTGTACAGTTGTTTCGTACTTTTAGCTCCAAATTATTGTCACCACACGGGCACGGCGACCGCCACTGTAGCTGCTACAGTACATTCCAACCAACCTCACAAAAAATACACCAAAAAAAAATCACAATCATTTGCAATAATCATTTCAAACCAAAAAACATAAAATGGAACCATTTCCATAATTGATCATCCAAAAAAATACTAGACAATATCAAAATGACAGCCTTTCGAACATGACTATTTTACAAACGTGGAAACAATTCAACACGTAATAATTTCCTAACTTCATCAATTTTGAAATCTAAGCATTTGTAGCGAACAAAAGCTTCCTACGAATTCCAAACAATTTCCAATAATATAATAAAAAACAAACCTAACAAAATTTCAAAGTTCTCACACAAAAGTTGCACAAACAATCCGTCCTGAAAAAAAAATGTAAATAATATGCCCAAAAAATTTTGGACTTTAACAAATTTTAAGACTGTCCCCACAAAAAATACGCCAAAACTAATCAAATTCCAAATTTAGCTACTCCAAATTTTCAAAATATCTTCCAAATCTTTCGAACTAATTTCGACACCTAAACAAGTTTTAACCGCAAACTTTCTTTGCAATTCAACAATTTCCAAATCTACACACTTCAAAGACGTAGACATTTCCCAAAATTCAATTCTACCGCTATAACACTACAAACACATTTGATATTTTAAAATTTCATTTGCCTTTCAATTCTAACCATTTTACTAACGTGAAAGTAATTAAAATGTAAAAAACTTTCCAATTCGACAAAATTTCGTAATCTAAACAATTTTCAAACACAAACTCTCTTTCCATTCGAATGATTCTCAAATGTATGTAAATTTTAAACGGTACCGATTTCAAATTTGAATTTTTCCACACGGGTGCGGCGGTGCCGCCGCACCAAATTTACCTAGTAGTTTAACAAAACCTGACCGATGAGCGTCTCGCTTCACTAACTCGAGGCTGGTTCATCTAGTTCGGAAGGAAAACAACTCAAATTTGCTGGTACTAGCATTATCGTAGAAAAAATAGTATTATACTCGTACTATTTTTCTCTTGTATAGATCACAATCGTGGTTAAGTACTTCTGGCTACCAGTTAATTCGAGTGTAACCTGAGGTTCACGGATCGGTACTTGACGGAAAACTTATTTTTGCCTATTTGAACCTGTCAGGACTTGTACGTGATCATTGAGGATCTGGGCCAATCGAACGAAGAAAATTATTCCCGAACTTTGGATCTGGGCCAATCGAACGTTCTGAAAATAGAAATATATATTTTAAGTACCGGTCCCACTTAACTTCAGAATTGGTCCACATAATTTTGGTACCGGTCCCACACAATTTTTGGTACCGCGGAACCGTTCGGTTCCGTCAGTCTGGTTCCGTCTATTTTAACACCGTTAGATCAGGGTGGATGAACGGTTCTTAAAAATGCCAATCACCATAAAACTTGTATTGCTCAAATTAGTGAATATTTTGATATAATCACAATGTATTTCCTCTGATTATAAAGTTAAATAAAATATTTATGGTAAAATAGAAACATATTTTATCATTTTAATTTAGTTAACATATTGAATATAATATGGCTGAACTCTCTCTAATTGTGTACTTAAATTTAAAAAATGCTTGCTTAGATGGATATTTAGAGCAAAAAGATCTATGTATCAGAAAAATATGAAAAATATATCAAAATGATCAGAAAAATGATTCTAACTATTTACGTCATAATGCAAATATTTTTTAATATTTTAAATCGGCGAATATTTGGAGAAAATCCAAATTCATTTCCTCACATTATGGATTGAAATTAATAAATGCCCATATAATATATTTCTTCCGTTTATAGAATTAAATTAACTATTTAAGGCAAAATACAAACATATTATACCATTTCAAAATGGTTCATATTTAGAGGTAATATAACCGAAATCTCTCCAAATATGCAACTAAATTTAATAAATGCTAAAATTAGTGAACATTTTGATATAATCACAATGTATTTCCTCTGATTATAAAGTTAAATAAGATATTTATGGCAAAATAGAAATATATTTTATCATTTCGATTTAGTTAACATATTGAAGGTAATATGGTTGAACTCTCTCTAATTGTGTACTTAAATTTAAAAAAATGCTTGCTTAGATGGATATTTAGAGCAAATGCAAACTCATTTCCTCTAATTATGGACTGAATTTAATAAATGCTAATACAAATTATTTCCTCTGACTATGAACTTAAATTAATTATTAATGTGAAATAAAATTTTAACATTTCAAATCGCTATGTATTTGGGGATACTCCACACAACAAATTTCGACGAATTTCAACATTTCGAATCCCGACGGATCTATTTCAAACTCTCTTACATTTTTTCCCGATGACAACTGACTTTCGAATTCGCAAACCTTCTAAATTAAGCTTACATTTCCTTCTGCGAACATCGCCTCCCAATTTCTTTACTATTCCCAAAAAATAGCGTACTGATAACCCCCAAGAGCAAGGGATCACTGTAGCACCTCTCAATGTGGAAGTAAGGTATCGATCCGCAGGAGCAAGAAGGAAAAGTTATCTATTCCCTACAACTAAAGTGTCACAAGTTTTAGTTGATTATGCACTAAACAAGTTTAGAGAACAAGATGGTTGGTTTGATGGATGTAAAAGTGTCCCGATCCTCTTCTTTGCAAGAGGACAAGACAAAGGTAGTAGCAAGTGAAAGCTCTCAAAGAGAGAAAGCCCAATCCTCTATGTAGCAAGAGGACAAGCTCAAGTGTGTGTTTCTTATAGGAACAATGGACATGGTTCATGGGTTCACTTAATCCTCTCTCTCTCATCTACGGTGATCATCATGTTATAGATAAAGTACACACAATTGTCATGTTTTAATGGTAGCTTTTTATGACGGCTATATGTCCTAAAACACATAGTTGAAAGAAATACTCATTTGTGTTGCTAGGTCACCCCTCGTAAGGCTAGCGTGGTTTCTCTCACTCCCACATCATACTCTTTCTTTTTACCCCCAGATAAAGGACGTTGGGCGGTACTGTGTCACTCAATACCTATGCCGTGTCACATCGGCCATCCCGTACCCACATACATCATACTTCAAAGTATGACAAATCACAAAAGCTCCAACACAACGGTAAATGCATAACAAATCATCTCACACCACAATATTCACCACAAAGGTATTACATAGATGACCGTAATCATGTTCAGCAGCTCATACGGTACTAATTAGTGAAGCTCAAGAGAGAGGAGAGATACAAAAGTTACCACCACAAACCCTAGTCCAGGGGGTGGACTACTCCCCCTTCATCATGGTGATGATGGTGGAGAAGTTCTTGCTGTAGATGTTGATGATGAACACGCCGGAGGGGGGTGGAGCCCTCCGGAGGCGATTCCGGCGGCGTTTCCCCCCTCCGATCTTCTCCGGCGGCAGCCTTCTGACTCTCTGTTTCGGTGTTCTGTGTTTCTCCGCCGCCTCCTTTCGCGAAACGTCATGGGACCTTTTTTATAGGCATTTTTAGGTCAAGACGAAGGCGGTGGAGAAAGGATCGACGACTGCGGAGCCACGAGGGCCAAACGAGTGTGCCCCACGTGGCCACAGTACCTGGCCGCGTGGGCCACCCCCGTTCGGGCCTCGGGCCTCCGCTTGTTCGCTTCCTTCGCCCACAGGTCTTCTTCCTTCCAAATATTGATGCCCGTAAATTTCTAGGTGATTTCGTTGACGTTTGGGTCCCTGAAACATTAAAATAAGAAAACGGGGTTTTCTGCCTGTGCAGGGTTAATTCCATAAAAATAGGAAATAAATGAATATTCCCAAAAAATCATTATAAAACATTGATATAACCTTTATATGATGCAAATATGATTGGAATATAAGCAATTAAAGTGCAAAGTTCATGTATGCATTTTACATGCATCACGTACATATATCCAATCCTCTAAAACTAACTAAACGAAATATTACTGTTGCTTCTAATAAATATACACATTGATCAACAAACCAAAATGACAGCAAAATTTCTCACCAAGGGCGCGGCGTGCCGACGCGCCGAATTCCACTAGTTACCATGATAGGTGACATAAATTCTGCTATGTTATATGTTCTTGGAGGTAGCACTTTGCCTGGAATTGTTGCTGCTGTTTCTAATGATGATCCAAGTAAAACTAACCTTTGGCATAAGCGTCTTGGACACATGAGTGAACTTAGTATGGCAGAATTGATGAAGAGAGACTTGCTGCAAGGCTGCAGTTTGGGCAAGATGCAATTCTGTGAACATTGCATTTTCGGTAAGCACACAAGAGTTAAGTTTAATGCTTCTGTTCACACCACCAAAGGTACACTTGATTATGTACATGCTGATGTTTGGGGCCTCTCGTAAGCCCTCTTATGGTGGTGCTCGTTATATGCTTACCATTATTGATGATTACTCTAGGAAGTTTGGCCTTATTTCATGAAAAATAAGGATGATACGTTTGCTGCTTTTAAAGAGTGGAAAGTTATGATAGAAAGGCAAACAGAAAGGAAGGTGAAATTGCTTCGTACTGACAATGGTGGCGAATTTTGTTCGAATGCCTTTAATGATTATTGCAGGAAAGAAGGCATTGTCAGGCACCTCACCATCCCGTACACGCCTCAGCAGAATGGTGTAGCGGAGCGGATGAACAGGACCATCATCTCCAAGGCTCGCTGCATGATCTCCAACGCTCGCATGAGTAAGCGTTTTTGGGCTGAGGCGGCTGCCACCGCCTGCTACTTGATAAACAGGTCACCATCTATTCCCCTCGACAAGAAAACTCCCATTGAGGTATGGTCAGGTACTCCTGCTGATTATTCACAGCTTAAAGTTTTCGGTTGCACTGCTTATGCTCATGTTGATAATGGAAAGTTAGAGCCGAGAGCTATTAAGTGTGTGTTCATTGGTTATGGTTCGGGTGTAAAAGGATACAAGTTATGGAATCCCGAAACTAACAAGGCATTTATGAGCAGGAGTGTTGTTTTCAATGAATCTGTTATGTACTTTGATAAGTTGTCCTCAGATGTTTTGCCAGATAGTTCTGAGGAGCAGGTTCGTGTCGAGGTGGAGCACTCTGTTGAAAAGGAAAATGTCACTGTTGACAATGATGGTGCTACTACAGATGATTCTGATTCATCTGATTCTTCTGATTCTGACAATGATAATGTTCAGAACTCACCCCCTGTTTTGCAGCCAAAAATCAGTCTATTGCTGCTCGTAGACACAGGGAAATTGTGGTCCTCGACCACGTTTAATTGAAGAGTGTAACATTGTTGATTATGCTCTGAGTTGTGCAGAACAGGTGGAGCACGGACATGAGCCGTCCACGTATACTGAAGCTGTCGGTTCGGTGACCGCGAGAAGTGGATTGCTGCTATGCAAGAAGAGATGCAGTCACTCGAGAAAAATGGCACATGGGATGTTGTGCGCTTGCCTAAGAAAAAGAAGGCAGTCCGCTGTAAGTGGATCTTCAAGAGAAAGGAGGGTTTATCTCCTAGCGAGCCTCCGAGGTTTAAGGCAAGGTTAGTTGCAAAAGGCTTCAGTCAAATTCCAGGTGTTGATTATAATGATGTTTTCTCTCCAGTTGTAAGCATAGTTCAATTCGTACATTTTTCGGTATTGTTGCTATGCGTGATCTTGAGCTTGAGCAGTTAGATGTAAAGACTGCGTTTCTGCATGGAGAGTTGGAGGAGGAGATATACATGGACCAGCCAGAAGGGTTCATAGTGCCTGGTAAGGAGGATCTTGTGTGTAAGTTGAAAAGGTCCTTATACGGTTTGAAACAATCTCCTCGTCAGTGGTATAAAAGGTTTGATTCTTTTATGTTGTCACATGGCTTTAAGAGGTCTGAATTTGATAGCTGTGTGTACATTAAGTTTGTTAATGGATCACCTATATACCTGTTATTATATGTTGATGATATGTTGATTGCTGCCAAGAGCAAGAAAGATATCGCTGCTCTCAAGTCACAGTTGAGTAGCGAGTTTGAGATGAAGGATCTTGGTGCTGCTAAGAAAATTCTAGGTATGGAGATTACCCGTGACAGAAATTCTGGTTTGTTGTTTCTTAGTCAGCAAAATTACATTAAGAAAGTTCTTCATCGTTTTAACATGCATGATGCAAAGTCTGTTAGTACTCCTATTGCTCCTCACTTTAAATTGTCAGCTGAACAATGTCCTAGTACGGATGAGGATTTTGAGTACATGTCTAGAGTTCCATATTCTAGTGTGTTGGTTCTTTAATGTATGCCATGGTTTGCTCACGTCCAGATTTATCATATGCTATGAGTTTGGTTAGTAGATATATGGCTAATCCTGGTAAAGAACATTGGAAGGCTGTTCAGTGGATTTTCAGGTACCTTCGTGGCACATCCAATGCTTGCCTCAAGTTCGGCAAGACTGATGAGGGACTCGCGGCTATGTGGATTCAGATTTTGCTGCCGATTTGGATAAGAGGAGATCCCTCACAGGTTATGTGTTCACGCTTGGTGGTTGTGCCGTGAGTTGGAGGGCAACGTTGCAATCTGTTGTTGCCCAGTCTACCACTGAAGCAGAGTACATGGCTATTGCTGAAGCATGTAAAGAATCGGTTTGGCTGAAAGGTTTGTTTGCTGAGCTTTGTGGAGATGATACTTGCATTAACCTGTTTTGTGACAGTCGAGTGCTATTTACCTTACTAAGGATCAGATGTTCCATGAGAGAACAAAGCACATTGACGTCAAATACCATTATGTGCGTGATGTTGTTGCAAAAGGTAAGCTGAAGGTATGCAAGATAAGTACTCATGATAATCCTGCTGATATGATGACAAAGCTAGTTCCTGTTACTAAGTTTGACTTTGCTCAGACTTAGTTGGTATCACTGTCTAGCCAAGAGGCTATTTGGCGCCGAAGGTGTTTTCTTTGTTGTTTCAGGGTGAAGTTTCTCGTTCATGCTACAAGATGAAATTTGTCTCAAGGTGAAGTGTTGTTTTATGGTGATCCAAATTCGTTTATACTGATGAAGGCCAACTTGTGACGAAGGAGCAGCGCAGCTTTCTCAACTTGCTTCCGCGGTTTTCTGCCTTCGTTCAGTTTTTTAGGGTGGAAAAGGCTCGATGACTTGATGCGGCGCAAGGTAAAGCGGTGGGTCTTGTAGCAATCCAGCACAAGATTAATAAACTGGCGTTGCATCGTCGAATCAACCCTCCTTCGAAGGTCTCGATCTCCTGATTCTGAACTTGCTACTCGTGATTCTGAAAAGCGAGTAGTAGATATTGTTCATCCTCTTCAGTATACTATTAAAGCTTACCTTCGACGAAACCAGATGGAGGCCTACCGGAGCTAGCCAATCTGGTTTGGGGGAAGAACCACCAGAGCGGCGGCCGTGGCGCAACTAGAATTTTCTCTTGGTTTTCTAGAGGGGTCGCGGAGTGTTAAACAAGGGGCAACGGCCCCGTACGGCGCGCTAGTTGGCTGGCCCAACGATGTATCATGTTTTTCTTTCACTGTTATGTTTTATGTTTCGTTTTCGTCGTCTTTTCTAATTTATCCTGTTTACGTTATTTTTATTTCAGACGTGTTTTTTGTCTTTTAATTTTTCATATTTTTTTTCAAATATATGATATCTTAAAAAGTGCAGGAACATATATTACGATATGCATGAAAAACGTCTTCACATATATAATATTTTTTAATGTTAATTTTTCATTACACCTGACCATTTTTTTATTGCCATATGATGTTTTCCCTTGATACATGAACAACTTTTTTGAAACAAGTGAAGATTTAATTTTCAGATTAGACGTCATTTTTTTACACATGTAATTATTTCTATTATGAACACATATATTCTTTCCATATCATTAAAGTATTTTAAAATAAAAAAATATGCATTTTGAGATTCATAAAAAATAACTTGTACCTATTTGATGGGCCACGCCAGATTGTCCCATGTTGAAGGCCTTCCAAAGTTAGAGAAGGCATCAAATAAGAGCTTCCTCCAGTGAATGCAACAAGAACCAAGCATCTTTTTGGGTGCAAACCAACCTGTAATTGTATGGGAGGATTGACATATGTGTATTGCATAAAGACGAAATTGTTTTTTAGTGAGATGCGACGTTTTTATCAATAGCGAGACCCAACCGATCAGTCTAAATATTCTTCGATGGGAGCGAGAAATACACAGGCGAATCAAGCGGGCCCTAAAAGAATTATTATCCAATTTTTCTAGGAAATTCGTTTTCTTGCTCAGGTGGATTAGCATTTCACATTGAATCCCCTGAAGCCCGTCTCTTTCTATAGTCTCCATCCATAGGCGACAGCAAATCCCCGCTAACTATATATCGATCGTATTTTGATACCAAGGGCCCAATTAATCACCACTAACCAAATAAATTAACAAAACAAAACCAAATTGAGTGGTCAAAATTGAAAAAGGCATCGTCCCCCTCTGGTCCTACCGCCGCCGTCCCGTCGAAGGAAGAAACGGCCTCCCCCCTTCCTTCTCCTCCCTCATCCCCGGACCATTCTTTCCCCAGTCGCCTCGCCTCCTCTCCGATCCCGCCGCGAACCAGGAAGCTAGTCATGGAGGCCAGCGGCAGCGGGCCGGAGGCCGCGAACGCCGGGATCGAGGGGTCCGCCGACTCCTGCAGCTCCGCCGGCAGCGGCGGCTACCGGCTCTCTGTGCACCAAATCGTCGGCGGCGGGAAAGGTACCGCTACTACTCTCCTGCCACCAACACTCCTACCCCTAGTTCCGTGCTAAGTTCGGCGTGCCTCGGCCCTGTGATTACATACGCGAATTGGATGTTGTGAGGTGGATACATCAGGCTGTCATGGGGGTTGCGATGTCTCCCTTGTGATTAAAATCATGATACGGTGATTGTGTTTGCTCAGGGTAGTGTCAGGGTTGAGTAAAGCCGGTTGACCTCTTTGCTTTTACTTCGTAGGGTAGTAGAAGAAGCGTGCTTGAATGCAAGCAAGGTTCAGATTGTGTACTGTGGTTTCAGAAAGCGCGTGCTAGTGTGCACATGCCATAAAGTTTTGGTTCGAATCCTAGCTGATGGTTATCAACTCTGTCACCCTTGAAATACCTATGACTATCATTCGATCAAACATGACATGGAGGTCACCTGTACATATTGATTTGAATCAGCGAATGCCTTTGGATGCTGTTAATATATTTTTATAATTTTAAATTATTTTCTGCACAGTGTTGTGTTAGTATCAATGCAGCGAGAGACCAATCATTAGGAGTACTAGCCTGTCATGCTGCAATCTGGTACCTAAATAATTGCTACACTTATGTCAGATGATTTGCATTTATCATATGGTACAATTATTTGCTCCGCTTAACATCAGGAGTACTGTTTTCAATATTTATCTTCTGCACTAGTAATCATAAGTTGATAATATACGCGTGTACCTTTACTTCTGTTTGAAATTTACCACTGGTTTGTGTTGATGTGTATAAGTGGATTGCCTAGCCCTTTCCATGAGATCGATCTTTTGGAATAGTTGGTTAGTGCATGAAGCTTGACATGGTATCACAGCCTAGGGTCTCGAGGTCGAGTCCTGGTTTTCGCAATTTATCCTAAAATTGCTGGTGCCCTCGGTGTCCACGTATAGGCACGTACAGGCACGTCATGCCTCTTGAGCCTGCCTCTGACTCTACACGTGTTGACTTGTCTTCCCTTGTCTTCCCGTCACACGTGAGGGGGGGGGGGGGGGGGGGGGTGTTGATGTGTTGCCTAGCCCTTTCCATGAGATCGGTGTTTAGGAATAGTTGGTTAGTGCATGAAGCTTGACAGTTTGATTTTCCCTTTTGCATGTCTCCAAGTACAGTGGGCCTTACATTTCTCTTGCTCATGATTCAAGATGTTGTTCCTATCTTTCAGCTGCCGATATCATCTTGTGGAAGTGTAGACGTGCTACAGCTGGTGTTATATTTGGTGCTACCATTGCATGGTGGTTGTTCGAGAAGTCTGAGCTGCCATTCTTGACTATCTGCTGTGATGTTCTGCTCATTTTAATAGTTGTACAGTTCATATGGGTTAAAACATCTGGCTTGCTAAATAAGTAAGGAACCTATATCCCAGATTTCATGTTCTTTACATATTTCCACAGAGGTGTATCTAATTATCTATATATTTCTTATCGGTTAATTATTGTAGGCAACCTAGGCCACTGCCAGAGTTAGTTCTATCAGAGGAAATGGTTAATAATGCCGCGGCTTTATTTCGTGTTAAAGTCAACAACATGCTGATGATTGCACATGACATTACTCTTGGCAAAGACTTCCGACTCTTTTTCCAGGTTAGCTATCATTCCATTTTTCTGTTTGTTGATTACATGAGATGCATGAGATCACTATGCTTGCCCCCGCAAAAAAAAAAAAGAGATCACTATGCTTGCTGACGAATGAAAATCCTTCACAGGTTGTGTCTGTCCTGTGGCTGCTATCTGTTATTGGCAATTTCTACTCTTCTATAACTCTTGCTTATATAGGTATGTTATGTAACCATCTCAAGCACTTGCAGGACCATGTATCTGTTTGTCTACAGCTCGTCCTTTCTATAGAGTTCAATGCTAATTTTACAGTGTGTGGATGACAGGAACGATTGCTTTGGTCACAGTACCTGCACTATACCATAGACACCAGGAGCACGTGGATAGGTACGCTGGGATGGTCCACCGTAATTTCTCAAGGCATTACAAGATTGTTGACGAAAATGTGATAAGCAGACTACCAAGAAGCTTTATCAGAGACAAAGACGACTGATCTTCTCAAACTGTGACACTTGTCATCTTTACCCCATCACATATTAACAAATGTCGAGTTTCTTCCCTGTCTGGGGTTGGCGGGCGGCCTGGTGTCTTCCCCTCCGGCGACGGCGTCGGCTGATGGAAGGTGCTTTGGTTCCTGTACTTGTATTTGTACCACTGTATTCCTGTTGTATCTCTGTTTTGGTATGAATACAAGGGCTGTGTTCAAAAAAAAAAAATGTCGAGTTTCTTTTTCGGTTTACATTAGTCGTATTTCTACGTCGTAGGTCGCATGAAGTAGGAATTTTAGATGAGTGAAAGCGAAGCTTGATGTAGCTACCATGTCGATGTACTCTTAATGAATAAGTTGAAACTGAAAAGATATGCAGAAGATCGCAACATCTCATCCAATATCTTTAGCTCCTCTGTAAATAGTAGACTGGTCTACGTGCTGGTTCGTTTTGAAGGAACGTGAGCTGCACGTTCTTAAACTGCCAACGAGCACACAACAGTGTTTATGAAGAGGACTGGAGTAGCTGTTACTACATCATACCGACCTGTTTCCAGGCGTCTATACCTATGCAAGTTTGTGTAATACGAACTGGCAACACGTACTGTAAAGGGTCTGGAATACGATTATACATTAGCACAAGCAACAAAGGTACTAGTACTGCTAGCACTATCACTTGTCAAGCATCTTATCATTCATATGAAAATGTAGCATGATGAACTGTAAAATCTCATTCAGGACTCTCATCAAGCATATCCATCCATCCAACTCTCTTTCAGACAAACATATTCAAACTTGCCATACATACTATCATAGTCAACTAACTCCACTAGCCTTTATTTCATACTGGCTGACATGAGCATACTACACTCACACCACGGTCATTCACTTCTCAAATTGGGTCAGCATCTCCTGTGCAGTCTCACGCCAAACATCGTAGAGCTCATCCAAAAACAGAACAAAATGCACCTGCAATTACAAAGTGGTTTTACGAATTTAATCGACATAGATGACAACACCCCGGGAACATGATAAATGAAAACAAACTTCATATTTTTTAAACTGGGCTAACCAGTGAGGCCAGAATAAAACTATAAGGCAAACTAGTTGTCATATGGATGTCTAGTTTAATTATTTTAGTGCGAAACGGCATAATGGGTGTCCAATTTAATTATTTTAGTGTGAAACGGCATTTGGTTAAAAATACCACACTGGCACGGCAGTATAATACCAAAATGTTTAGATGACGAGCTGCGACTAACCTCTTTAATATCTCCTGCAAATTGTTGAGCAGTTGAAATAGCTATGTTTGATGCTTCCTTTGGAGGGTAACTGCATGATCAAATCATGTTAAACTTCACAAATTACATACTGCAAAGAATAAGCTGCATGAAAAGCATATACATGAATGAAAACAGGCACTTAGTACCTACCGAAAAACACCACAAGATATAGCAGGGAACGCAATATGCCATTCTCTTTAGCAAGCTTCAAGCTATTTCTGCAATTAAAAGATGCAGTTCAAGGTAGTTTTCCATGATCAGCAACTAGAATGGTCTTTTCTAACATATAAGTTCACAAGGGAGACTTACTTGTAGGCATTCCTTAAAGACACCTCAGGCTTCCTATCGATATCATATCTGGGCCCAACCGTATGTATCACACGGGACACGGGAAGCTCAAAAGCTCTGTTCACATTCAACATACATGCAAACAGATCTATTTTTAGGAAAATGACATTCTGAAGCTACCAAAATGAATCAGAAAAGGTACTAACGGAGTAATTCTGGCTTCTCCAGTAGGGCAACGGATTCCAGGTTTAACCTCAGGAACTTTACGGCATGCTTGTACAAGTTGTGGCCCAGCAGCTCGATGTACAGCTGACATAGGGGTTTCAAGTTAGTATGAGATAGTCCAGGTTTCAAGTTAGTATGAGATAGTCCGGAATGATAAGTGAAATGATTATGGTTCTCAAAAGCTTGTCATTACCTCCATCAACACCTCCCCCTCCTAGCATTCGTTCATTAGCAGCATTAACCTGCCAAAATAAACTTCGGTTATATTCTTTAATGCAAATACAGAGATCATTATCTACTTCATTGCTGAATATAGAGAAAGAATATTGCTTTTAAGAAAAGCACAACACAAATGTCACACATCATTTAGCAAGTAGTAAAACACAAATGCATCACAGCAAGGGAAGTGTTTTAGTAAACACCTGTCCGCATAATAGATCATAGCATACAATACAAGCATGCAAAGGCTTAAGGTGTAACTGGTCTAATGGGCTCATGACAAGATATTTCACCAGCTTATGTCTTGTTCTCGAATTTAGGAACTTTTGCAAAAGGACTACAATTTTCCTGATGGTTTAGCTTAGCTTTGGAGACTCAGAACTTAATTCCACTCCATAGTCATATGAAGAAGCTCATAGTTACAGGGGAACTTGATTCAAACTTCTTCAGCTACAATTTAAGGGGTGATGGTCAAATCCAGTAGACTGAACCGAAATAATACCTTCTAACGACCTAGTATTTCTTAGAGCTTGGGGTAGCAAAGAATCCACGCACCAAGTTAGTACGTTTAGCATTTATCAGGAGGCAGATGTACGACCTACAAGTTGATTATAATCCCCTTGACGGCAGAAGCAACTAATACTGATATTAAAACCGAAAGCAAGTATAGCTAAGAAGATCCTGTTCACCACTCCAAGCTAAGCCAAAACACTCAGATGTACTGATACTAAAACCGAAAGCAAGTATAGCTAAGAAGATCCTATTCACGGATTCACCACTCCAACCTAAGCCAAAACACTCTGATGTACTGATGTTAAAACCGAAGGCAAGTATAGCGAAGAAGATCCTGCTCACCTCTCCAACCTAAGCCAAAACACTCTGATGGTAGAAGAAACTGATGCGGATATTAAAACAGAACATAAGTATAGCTATAAGAAGACCCCTTTCACAAACCAAGATCTAGTCAACACACTCCTCCGTGTCAGACTCAATCCCAACTAGAAAACCCATGTGATGTTACCGCAGCTGAGTTGGTTTCCCCATTTGAGACTAACCGCGGGCAAGCAAGCAGGCTGAGATCATACACAAACAGTGTGGCGTGGAGGAGATATGGTTGGATTGGGAACATGGATGGAGTGGAACCACGTACGATGGCGTCGGTGGCGCCGTCGACGGACCAGAGGGTGATGTCGCCCTTGTGCAGCTTCAACACGCCGGCCCCCGCCGCCGCAGACAGCCGGAACGTCTCGCCGCCTCCGAACCCCGACGCCGCCATCGCGAAGGCCCTCCTCGGTGAGCAGATGCTGGCCCGCCGCCTCCGCAGGCACTTGGGGAGTGAGAGTGGGAGCAACGACGGCGTCAGGAAAAGTTTGGTGGCTACACGCGACATTCGTGGCGAGCGGCGTAGTTTCTCTCCCAGGGCTGGAGCTAGTAGCTACGGCCCAGGTCCGTGCAAGTATACTCTGGGCCTATTCTTTCGCCCATTTATCAACTCGGCCGCCTAAGAACATTTTTTCCTAAAAAAACATGTTTTTTATTCCTTTGTCCTTCTTTTATGTGTTCGGTAAATTCCAGTGGCAAGCTAGTATTACAAGCAAAGCATTGCAATTCCCTAAAAAAATGCATTGCAAAAGGATTTAAAAACAAGAAATGAGTTGCAAAATAATCTCTACTTTACTTATAAAGGAAGCAAGGCTTCCTTGGTATGTTGTTTTTTCCTTTTCCGATTTTGCCCCTGCATACTACACGGTATTACGCAAACTGCCACCGTTAATGACACATACCGGTTCGTCGCGGCGTTTTGCAAAAAAAAACCTGACAAACGGTTAAATTAACCCGCAGTCCACAGGCAAAGAGGCTGCGCCACATATTTTTCAGAAAACCCCCTGCCAAATACGGAAATTAACCCGCAATCCATAGGACAAAGGAGGTTGCGCCGCGTGTTTTACAGAAAAACCCCCGCCAAAAAAAGAAACTACCCCGCAGTCCCGAACCAGTATTATCCATTCACAAAGCGCCACGTGGCCCGTTTAAATTTCTGCTACCCTGTTTTAAACAGATTTTTAACGAAACTTCTCAGTTCAATAACTTGACTTCTGTTTGACCAAATTTAGGAAATTTTATATATTTGAGATCCTCTGGATCTGTAGTTTATTTTAGACCTAATACTTTTCTGTTTTGCCAAGTTTAAATTTTCCCAAATTTCAAATGTGATATCGCTCACTTTCGCTCAAAATCTTTTGCCTTCATTTTCTTTTACAAGACAATTTGACAAATCAATTTTAAAAGACGAAGGCGAACGTTTAATTGAGCAACATGTTTTTTCTCCCGTAGCAACGTACGGGCATTTTTTCGAGTACATACTAAATAGATGATGCCAGCTACGTGCAAACATATTCCAAAAGTTTGAAAAACACGTAACTTTTAAACGCAATTGGTTTTTCCTTCCTCATGTGTTGGTCGATTTTAGGTCGAAATTTAGGTTGCGGCGACATTTTCTGACAATTGTTCATTTTTCCCGTGGCATCGCACGAGCGTTTTCCCTAGTTCATGTAAATAAAGCAAGTAGGGCTGACAAAACTAATGGTTTTGCATTCACACTGCAACTCTCCCCACCTCCTCTGTCTCTGTTTTTCAGAGGCAGACAGGCAGGCTCACACACTCTCTATCTCATAAACTAACTCATATGAACCCTACACAAATCTCAATTATCAATTAACAAGGCAGAGCAGCAAAGCGGCTCAGAGTACTCGTGAGACACCTCCCGCCTCCGACATGCGGGTGCCAATCCTTTTTCTCCTTACAGGGGGCGACCTCAGCATCAGGCTGGAGTGAACTCACACTCACTCGCCGCCGACAAAACTAAACGCAAGACGACCGGCACAAGACAAACCAATTAAGCTCGAAACTGGTGGCTTATGAGATCAGACTTTCATGACTTAGTGCTCAGAAATTGGTCTGCACCCACCAAAAGAGGTTCCTCCATTGATATCTGGCAGCAAAAACTTAGGAGATTCAGAAAAAGCTCGAAAGGCTGGAGTATGAACATAGAAGCCGAACTTAGAAAACTAAAAAAAGGTTTATTGGAGGAATATGATGCTTTAGACATAAAAGCGGAAACAGAGGAGCTGTCTCCAGTAGAACAGTCTAGACTAAAAGAGATTTATGCAGAGATGCATAACATCTGGCTTAAGGAAGAGGTTAAAGCTAAACAAAGATCTAGAGATAGAGATGTGAAGGAGGGAGATAGAAATACTGCTTACTTTCATGCGGTAGCTAATCAGAGGAGAAGGAAAACTCTGGTTCACTCTCTAGATGGGCCTGACGGGCCTGTTACTGAAGAGAATGAGATGCTCAAACTAGCTACAGATTTCTATAAAGATCTTTTTAAAAAAGAGGAGCCCCGGAAGTTTCTCTGTGGGAGAACTTCTTTTCCCCCTCATAAAAAGTAACACCTGAACAAACACAGCTATTGGAAAGCCCTTTCACGGAAGAGGAGATCAAAAAAGCTGTGTTTGGTTCATACGCTGATGGAGCCCCAGGCCCTGACGGACTTCCTTTCCTTTTTTATCAAAAGTTCTGGGACATTATATTATTAAACCAGACTTGCTGGTGATGTTAAAAGACTTTTACGTTGGGAAGCTTGATATTTTTAGATTAAACTTTGCTATTCTGACTCTTATCCGAAAGAGCCTGAAGCTAGCAACGTGAAAAAATTCAGGCCTATCAGTCTTTTAAACTGCTCCTTCAAGATTTTCACTAAAGTCCTCACTAATAGATTCGGTTTGGTTATGGAGAAGCTCACTTCGACCAACCAGTCCGCCTTCATAAAAGGCAGATTTATATTAGAAAGTGTGGTCACCGCACATGAGGTCCTTCACTCTGTGGTCCACGAGAAAAAACAGGGTCTAGTTATTAAGTTAGATTATGAAAAAGCTTTTGACAAGGTAAGCATAGATTTCCTTCTTGACTTACTTGCCAAAAGGGGCTTTGGTTCCAAAACCATTGCCTGGATCAAAGCCATTGTTCGGAATGGCTCTGTGGGAGTCAGACTGAACGACACCATTGGCCATTTTTTCGAATCTGGTAAAGGTTTGAGACAGGGAGATCCCCTGTCACCGTTACTTTTTAATTTTGTTGTAGATGTTTTAACCAGAATGCTAATCAAAGCCTCTGACGCAAATCTCATTAGAGGTCTTTGCAGCGAGATCTGCCCAGGTGGTGTCGTCTGTCTGCAGTATGCAGACAACACCATCCTTTTCTCAGAAAAAGACCCTGTAATGGCAACAAATCTCAAGTGGGTCCTCACTTGTTTTGAGCAGGTCTCAGGCATGCGGATCAACTATAGTAAAAGCGAGATGATTCCTCTAGGTTTAGAACCTGAAGACATTCAGTCTTTTGCTGAGATTCTCGGGTGTGCTGTAGGCAATTTCCCCATTAAATACTTAGGTATTCCTTTGCATTATGAAAAACTACGAAGAGAGGATGTTCAACCTCTCATTGATAAGATCCTCAAGAGAATAGCTGGATGGAGAGGAAAGCTCCTCTCCTATGCAGCAAGACTGACTCATATCAGAGCATGCCTTGCTAGCATCCCCATCTATCTCCTTTCGTTTTTTAAATTCCCCAAGTGGGCGCTGGATCTGATCAACACACAGATGGCGAATTGTCTTTGGAATGATTTTGAGGGGCATAGGAAGTTGCACCTCTCCAACTGGAAATTGATCTGCCATAAAAAAGAGTTTGGGGGTTTAGGCATTCCAGACCTAGCCAACGTCAATCTCTGCCTGCTTAGTTCCTGGGTTAAGCGATACATCCAGGGGGATGGGAAAATTTGGAAAAGCATAGTAGAGGCTAAATACAGTACAAATAACCCAAACATCTTCTGTAGTAAGACCATTGGGGTCTCTAACTTTTGGAAAGGAGTAATGTGGGCAGTCCACAGCATCAAGTTTGGGTATAGGTGGCACATTGGGAATGGGGAGAAAATTCGTTTCTGGGAAGACACGTGGTTCGGTACTTCCCCTTTAGCTGTCTAGTTTTTTGACTTGTATGTTATCTGTAATGAACAGAAAAAAACAATCAAACAAGTCTAGATAGATGATCAACTTAGAATTACTTTTAAAAGGAATTTCTCTCCACTCCTAATGCAAAAGTGGCATGAGCTAGAGGGTGTGGCAAGTAGCATTACTCTGAATTCAGAGTCAGATGCTCTAATATGGCAATATGACAGCAAAGGGGTTTATTCTACCTCTTCGTTGTATGCCATCATTAACTTTGGCGGGGTCCAACCGGTCTTCATTCCGAGCATTTGGAACCTGCAAATACCACCCAGGGTGCACATCTTTATCTGGCTTCTTGCACACAATAAATTAATGACTAGAGAACAGCACTTCAACACGAATCAAATGACGTACCCATTGTGCCGGAGGCGTCGCTGCCGCCATAGAATGGCCGGACCGCCACTGGCCGAGGGTTCCTGCAGACAAGAGGAACATTAGGACGATGGAGGAAGAAGGGGTTGCCATTTGAGCTCAGCACACAGTAGCGGTTTGCTGAGCTGCGATTTGGGTAGAGTCTATTTGTAGTCCAGGTTGGTTTGTGGTTCGCGGTCTTTCGCATTGGACGCTTTGGGTGGCAATTTTAGCTATGTAGGAAGTCAGAAACGTTAGTTGTTACTGCTTTGGGAGTACTACAGTACTTCCTCATTGTGAAATGACGCAAGCAAGTTTGCTCAACAAAATGCGGTGATAATGTCGGAAAATTAAGAAATTTTTGCACAAGTTTAATTAACAAAGGCAATACAACTACATATGTAGCAAATCTTATAGGAGAAACTAGACATATTTAATATGCCTGCCTATGGAGCAAATGCAAGTTCGAGTAGAGAGATAACACATACGTGTTAGCCGATAATGCTGCAAAAACAGTATTGTGAGCAACATTGTCCTTCTAACCCATGGTGATAAATATGACATAGCTGTACATCGAAGAGGAGGTAGTCTATCTATCGTCGTAGATGCAGTCGTACTAATTTGTAGGATAGGAAAAGTGTAGGAATAAAAAACTCATTACTCATAGGATTGGGATGGCATGTCTTGTTGGATCCTATGGGAATGGCAACTTCCTTTGATCGTGGTGAAGGAAATTTTCCATGAGATTGGACATCATGTTATTTTCCTACAAGGTTTGTACTACAAAATTCCTATGGGATATGATCCTATGAATCAAACGGATTCGAAGGAAAAAAATCCTATAGGATTTGAATCCTACACAATTCCTTTGCCAATCCTGTGAATCAGGGCAGTCTGAAGATTCTCGAGGGATGACATTTCAGATACCTGCTCTTCTAGATGGCCATGCACACAGATGCCATTTGCCGGGGGAACTTGAAAAAACCTCAATAAATAATAAAAAACTTGGTAAGAGAGACGGGGGTATGTTTTGTCGTCTTCCGTGGCCATCCTCTTCTCTATATATTAGCTTGGTGAGTGGCAAAGAACACAACTAGCACACGGTGGAAGAAGTTTCTCAAAATATATAACATGTCAACCATGACACAACTAGGAAAATGGCTATAGGTGGAATCACTATCTGTAGCGCACCATTTTTTCCATGCGCCACAGAATATATTCAGTGGCGTACTGGCGGTGGTGCGCCACAGAATTCTGCTACTTTCTGTGGCGCATCCAGTGCATATGCGCCACTGAATTATAGCTTTCTGCGGCGCATGCAGCCACATGCGTCACAGAAATATGGTGGGGCCCGCCACCAATAATTGGCTTCCATCCATCTGTGCCTTTTCTGTGCCGGATGCGCCACAGAAATAATGCTTTCTGTGGCGCACACCCCCTTGGATCGCCTTTTCAGTTTTGCAAACAAGAAAAGAAAATGATAAAATTTTCAAAAAATAAAATCCATTGATATATAGTTAGGTTTTAGTGTCCAGTTGGTATAGAAATTTTGAAACATGAATTTAGAACGGCCATAACTTTTGCATACGACGTCGAAAAAATGCGTTTAATATATTAAAAAAATAGAGAAAAATTCGAGCTCGATTTCACTAGGGTTTACCCGGTGAACTTTTCTCAGATCCTCGAAATTCCAAAAGGAAAAAAAGTTATTTCAAAACGAAGATTTTTTTCTACAAAATCAAAAAAAAATCAAAAAAGACAATTCTGTGGCGCATAACCTTATATATAAAGGGCGGACACGACCTCGGCGTCTCCAGCGCGCCACGTCGCCTGCTTTCCTCTGGCCGTCCGATCTGCGAAACGGACGGCCAGGATCGAGCCACGTCGTCCCCAACACGTGGTACTGTTCCTAGGAACAGTACGCACGGAAGCGCACCAATCACCGTGCGCAACACCGACGGTTACCACCCTGCCGCGCCGGTGGCCAGCCGGCCGCCCCTCTCACACGGTTTTTGGCGCAGAATTTTACAAAAAAAAACCCGCAAAGGACTGGTTCGCAATTTCGCGAAAACCCAGGGATCTCCGTGTAAAAAACACGCCACAACTCAGCCTCTCTCCTTCTTCTCCCGCGACGCCGAAGGTCGCCGCCGCCACCGACGCCCGCCGTCGCCGCTCCGCGCCTCCACGATCAAATCGAGCCACGCAGCGCGCTCCGCCGTCGCCTGCTCTACATCGTCACCGACAGCCGCGTGCTGGGAAGCTCAATCTACGCCGTAATCGCCGCCACCGTCCACCTGCATCCGTCGCCGTGTTCGCGCGTCTCCGACCACGCTCCGGCGACCACAAGACAGCGGCGCCGCTGCTCCAAGCCACCGTGCGTCCACGCGTGTCCGCCGCGCGCACACGCTCATTCCAGGTCGCTCGAACGCGACGTTGGCGTCGTCGACACCGCCATGGCCACGCCGCTGCGGCAGGTCTGACCCCTGCTGATGTCACGATGACATTACAGTGGGCCCGACTAGACAGTTTTCCCCAAAAAAAAACAATGGAAGTATTACTACAAATACCCATCCGAAAAATATGCAATATACACCAAAATACTCAGAAAAAAAATGATAACTACTTACAGGAAAAAACAAACATGTTCAAAAATTTTGAATCAATGAATATTTAGAGAAAAATCAAATTGAATTCCTTGAAATTTGAATGCATCAATTTTCAAAATTCAATTCTTTCCACCGCGATATTTAAGCCTTAATATGATTTTAACACCTTTTCCCTCATCTAAAATGACCAAAATGCATCCATGTCAAATTAGATTATTGGAAACGTAAATCTGTTCTTGAGTCAACTATCCGGATTAGCTTTCATAAATGTTATGGCCTTCTGACCATTCATCACATTTTCTAATGTACAATTGATATATTGAGCTATGGAATTACGTACCATCTGACCTCCAGCTCCTCCATATATAAAGTACACTTGAATTGATGTCAATGCATATTTGTCCAAAAGTAATATATATATCCAAAATGAATTATTTTTATTATTATTAGGTTTTATGATGATAACAACCAATGATGTTAACGAATGTATGTTCTACTATGCCATACTTAAGTTGGAGTGATACGATATTTTGGTCATTTTGAATTATGATGATAACAACCAATGATGTTAACGAATGGATTGCGAATGTTCTACTATGCCATACTTGAGTTGGAGTGATACGATATTTTAGTCATTTTGAATGGGACAAATTGTGTCAAAAATAAAAGAGGAAAGATGCTGGGAGTACAACAAATTTATCAACATGAACACATAATATGAGCATCTAATAAACATGAAAAGAGCTCAAATATGAATATCTTCCCAAATTGCCCACCTTTAAAATTTGAACAACCTTTAAACATAACTTTTTTAAATTCCAACAATTTCCAAATATGAGCAACTTTTTAATACGGACATTTCCAAACTTGAATTTTCTACTCCGCGGTATTTTTCCTTTTAATCACACGGCCACTAGAGCTGCTTTTATTTAATTTCGACAATTATTTTTTCAATAATCTACGGTTCAAAATAATACAAACAATATATCAAAATTTTCTAAATTTAGCAAGTTCTCAAACTTCCCACACAAAAATTGCACCAACAAATAAATTGTGCACAACATAATGCAAATAACATATCAAAATTTCCCAAAATTTACCAAATTCTCAGACTTACTATACAAAAGTTGCAACAAAAAAAAACATTGTTCACATTTTACAGTTCAAGAAAATTTACAATTTAAGATAATTTCAAACTTTACTAAAAAAAAATGATAACTACTTATAGAAAAAAACAAGCATGTTTTAATATTTTGAATAGATAAATATTTAGAGAAAATCCAAACTGACTTTCTCTAATTATATGGACTTACATTTATTTGTTACATTTCCAGAAAGTAGAAGTATTTCAAAAAATACCCATACGAAAAAAATATGGAAACATCCATTAAAATGGTTCGAAAAAATAAATGCTGATTATTTGTGTAAAAAAAATGTGTGAATATTTTGAATGGTTAAAATTTGGAGAAAATCATAATGCATTTCCTCCTTGGAATAATTTCCTCAAAATGAAAATATTTCTGAAAATACCCTCACAAAAGAAATGCTGGCTATTTATGGCATATGATCAAATTTCAAAATTAGCTATTTTAAACTTCCAAATATCTTCCAAATCTGCACATTTTAATTTCCAAACCTAAACAATTTGTAATTCTTTCTCACCAAGATTTCCCGAACTGTAATTCTTTCTCACCAACATTTTCATAATAATTCTTTCTCACCAAAAAATTTTTCAATAAAATTACAGGAGATCCTAAATTTTATAAAATTCAATTCTTCTGAATTGCAATTCAAAATATTGCAAACAAAGTATCAAAATTTGCACGTAAATGCAAATTTTCCAAACAGTTCTTTCTCACCAATTTTTTTTCAAAATTTTCGATAAGTTTCAAAAGTTCATAATTACAAAAAACACTAAAATTCGTACGATTTAAATCTTTTAATCGGCTAACCAAAATTATATAAATAATATATCATAATTTACAGAAAAATGTATTTTCTCAAATAATTCTTTCTTACCAACAAACATTCAGCATTTCTAATAAGTTTCAAAATTGATTTGAAATAAATTTTCCTTCAATTTTTTCCCCAACAAATATTCCCCCCCAAAAAAAACATTAAACAATTTTTTTAGTGTTAAAATAGCTTTCACACGGTATTTATTGATAATCTTTCCAACAAGTATTTTCTCCTAGAGAATATTCAACAACACAAAAATATTATTTCCCCAATAATATACAACAATATTAACAGAATTTTCAAATATATTTCATACATGCTTCTCTGATTTTCTTTTCCCGAACAAATTTTGCTGCGTTGACTCGATAAAAATTTCGTAGACAGATACATAATGTACCAAGACCACTGCAGCGGACACGGCGTGCCACAAATTTCAAATTTAATAAATTTTCAAACTTTCAACACAAAAGTTGCACCAGATAACTGTTGCATACAAAAGTGAAACTAAGAAATATTGAAATTTAAGAATTTTTCGAACTTCCCACATGAACTAACAAATGTTCATTCTGTTTACA
This sequence comes from Poa pratensis, assembly GCA_947311845.1. Classification (NCBI taxonomy): domain Eukaryota; kingdom Viridiplantae; phylum Streptophyta; class Magnoliopsida; order Poales; family Poaceae; genus Poa; species Poa pratensis. The sequence continues at coordinate 77,793,144 of CAMZMU010000096.1, read as the reverse complement.
ATTTGTTGGGTTCGCTAAATTTTCCAACAATACTATCCATTGTATCATCCCAGTTTATCTTTAAAATATTACAGTCAATGATTACAATAATATACAATAATTTAACAAACCTACGGTACCTGTCAATACAAATTGAACTTATACGTCTAACTGCAAACACTTCTCTTAATACATACAATCTTTCGCTTCAGCACATCTATTTTACTTTTTGAACAAAAAAACTAACTAATTAACACTATTGAAAACACAAAATGCGCTCATGTACACACGGGCGCGGCGTGTCGTCGCGCCATCTTGACTAGTATCAACATATGCGCCACAGAATTGTTGGGCGGGATTCGAATTTGAATCCGCCGGCACCACCCTTCTCCCTCTCTTTTCTTCTTCTCTCTCTCATTTACTCCTCCTCCTCCTCCTCTCCTCCACTTCTCTCACCTTCTCCTCCACTTCTCCTCTCCCCTTCTCCTCCATCCTCCTTCTCAACTCAACCCCGGCGACCTCCTCCTCCTCCACCACCTCCGGCGACATCCTCCTCCTCCACCACCACCTCTGGTGACCCCCTCCTCCACCACCTCCGGCGACAACCTCCTCCTCCTCCACCACCTCTGGCGACATCCTCATCCTCCTCCACCACCTCTGGCGACAACCTCCTCCTCCTCCACCACCTCCGGCGACATCCTCCTCCTCCACCACCATCTCCGGCGACCCCCATCCTCCACCCACCCACCTCCGGCGACCCCCTCCTCCACCCACTTCCGACCAAGCCACCTACGGCCATGGCCACGGGCACCACGGCCTCCGACAAGCTCCGACGAAATTCCGGCGAAATTCCGGCGGCGCTAGATCCAGATCTAGATCTGGCCGCCTTTTTAAAAAAATTCAAAATAACAATTATGTGGCACATGGTGGTGGGTGCGCCACAGAATTATTTTTGTGGCACATGGTGGTGGGTGCGCCACAGAATCTTGGTTTTTCTGTGGCGCATCTCGGCCGTGCGCCACAGAATTAAAATTTAGTGGCGAGATATCTGTGGCGCACCCACCATGCGCCACAGAAAGCCAAAAGTGGTGCGCCACAGATAGGCTATTTCCTAGTAGTGTGATCTCTTGCACATTTACACTACACCGAGAGCATCACGGTGAGCGAAGCAAAATTTTAATATTCCACCAAAACACTCATGAATTCGAACTTGATCCACGTGATGCGACGAGCCCGAGTGGCGTGGTGAGTCGAGACGGTGAGTGTGTGCTTCGTTGCTCTTCTTTCTCGTGCTACTGGGAAGAGTAGAGCAACTCACCTAGTAAGTTGGTCATGCGCTTCCTCCACTAGCAGCGTGGGACTAAACTTGGTACATCCCATCCAAGTCAAATGCCTATTTGAGATTTATCAGGATTTTAAACATTAAATGAGTCATGGTCATAAGAGAAAGGGCCCATGAACCATAAAATATCTCACAAAACCAACTTAAATGTGATGAAGTAGACAAGATAATTTACCAGTTTATACCATCAAACTTGACTTTCTTTAGATCTATTAATGTCGGTGATTCAAGAAAAGTAATAACAGTATCTAGACACGATAAACTATCTAACTTTTTTCTCTTGTGAATCTTTTCTACTGCCTTTTGCTCTCTCTACCTTCTCCATCACACCCTCTCTTCATCTTTTCGGGCAACCTCGCGAGGAATGGAGATAGGAAGGTCACCTATTATGCTATTTTGCTCACGCAATTAAAGTGTGATGATATATGCATCAATCGATGTAGAGCAGGTCTATTTGATCAAGGTAATATCACTAAATTACCATATTTTGAGTAGTTATAGCACAAATATACATGTGGGGAAGATGAAATTCAAAGATCTAATTACACAAGGGATACAAGAACTTGTGTGGTGGCCTGGTGGGTGCATTTTAGTACAAGAACTTGCAAACTGTGATAAAGTGGTACAACAACTTACGATGCGGTGCAAATTCATCCAAAATCATTCTGGTAGTGACATGTGGCGTTGCTGTTTTTGCGAAAATAACCCTACATGCTTTTGTCTTGAATCAGTGTCCTTCCCCTCTTTTCTATTCCAGTTCCAGTTACTCCACCAACGGCATGATCCTGCTTAGAGCTAGAGAGGGTGGTGGCAGAGAGAGGTTGGTGGTGGCGCGTGATCCCCGGACGCACGACGGGCGTCGCACTGCTTGAACCCGGGCGCCACCGCGAACGACCATGCAGGTGGTGCCGCTGGCGTCGAAGTGGCTGGCGGTGGCTCCAGCGGAAATGCAAGGAGGTGCAGCAGCCACACCGCCTTGGCCGCACGCAGGAACACCCCGTAGAACGATGTCCGCGGGTGAGTGGCGACGGCAGTCCGGTGCCAGCCGCTGCCCAGCACAACCTCCTCCACGCGCAAGCCACGAACAACTCCGACGTCAGCGATGAGATCGATGCCGACGGATCACATGTCGTGGGCAGATGGTGGAACAACGAGGAGTACTGGATAGACCTGGGAGCCCGCTTGATTAAGCGGTTTGTGGCAGCATAGTTGAGAGAAAATTGTAAATTGTGCATTTGTTGCCTGGAAGGCTGGAAGAACAGACATGCGTGCTCCTCTGCTGCTCTATGTTCTTGTAGCATTTCCTCGAACAGATTACGTGCGTATGTGGCTTTACCGTGTTCCCGGCAAGGAGCGAGACTGTGGCCAACATTGACGCGCATCAGGCCTCTGTAGTGGTCGCTGAAGCTCGCATTACCACCTTGCCGCCTGAGCGGACGACGCGAATCTTGGCGAATACCTTGCCGCTCTGCGCGTCGGCCATGAACCGCACGGCGGACACGCAACATGGGATGAGCCACGCGGTGGACAAGTAGACGAGCTCTGATTTTTTTAGATAAAGGGAGCTTTATTACGCAACATGGGAGCTCTGATGGAAGTAGTAGACGGTGGCTCAGACGAAGGCCAGCAACAGCTGGAAGTTCACGGACGCCGCGCCGCCGCGCACGACTCCCCTTCACCAAGTTCGTCGAGCGCGTGGCCCGGCATGGCCATCGGGTCACCGGCTCATGGACAACGCCCCAGCCTTTGTCGGCCTCATCCGCGTCGTGGATATCTCGCGCCGCGTGTTGACCGCCTAGCGGAGCACGCCGAGGTGACCATCGACATATCTTCCGACGACCTCCGCCGGCACCTGCGGCGAGCATACGCCGCCGTCTTCTAGCGCGAGTAGTCGCAGCTGCTCAAGAACGAGGAGACGAGACATGATTGGATCCTCGTCAACTAAGCGCGACGAGACACCACATGCCGTGTTCGTTCCTTAGGCTGTTCGGCGCCATAACACTGAGTGGCCCTCGTCGGCTCCGGGGAGCACGCCTGGACGGAGTCAGCGCAGTTTACCGTCGTCGCCGTGTACGTGTGAAAGTAGGTGTACCGTAAGGTAAGGTCAATACAAAACAAAGGGAAAACGAGAAGGCCCAGACAACTTGCTCCCGCGTAGGTAACGACAGCGGCTGTTACGTAGGAGAAAAAAACAACTTTACACACGAATCTTGATACTCAGATCTGACGGTCTTTGACTCGACTGAGATTTAACTAATTCTCAGGCGACTGAGAATTAGCAAATCCGCAATACAAAAGCACACGTGGTGAGATCAGTTGGAAAAAAACGGGAAGGACATTGATGCGAGAGTAAAACATGCAAGGTTATTTTCGCAAAAACAGCAATGCTACATGTCAGTGCCAGAATGATTTTGGACGAATTTGCACCGCATCGTAAGTTGTTGTACCACTTTATCACTGTTTGCAAGCTCTTGTACTAAAATGCACCCACCATACAAGTTCTTGTACCACCGGTGCAATTAGCTCAAATTCAAACTCGATCAACTCCAACTTCATACAAAGCGTGTGGTCCCCGGTTGCACGTAGGTAGGGCCCGGCCAAAATGGCCCCGCCGGAAGAGCTGCCGCCAATCCGGAATCAGCCGCACATGCGATTGTTCCGGCGGCGAATGTCGAATCGAGCGTCATCCCCATTCCCACACGACCTAGCTCGAGTAGCCAGCTGCTCAATCCATTAACTTAACTTCTTCCTCTCCCATCTCGCGATCTCTAGCTAGCTAGCCATACCCATCGATCTCATCATGCCCGTCGCGCGCCCGGCCCCTCCTCGTCGGACCCGGACCCTCCGGCTAATCGTCCATGCATATGCGTGTGTGCGTTGTGCCAGATTGCTAGGCTTATGAACGAAGAGAGTAAATTGCAAAAAACCGCCGCAATTCGCAGCAGTCACAAAAAACCACCTGTTTTCGGAACAAACGTTGCAGATAGCACTGATATCCTGGTCTAGTCAAATTGACGCCCGTTCTGACCGGTATGGCCCACAGTCAGGTGTGACGTGGTGTGTATATTTTGTGAAAAAGTCCTCCATAATTTTTTTTCCTCCTTTTCTTCACGCTCGCTCGCGTTGACCAATCTCGTCCACGTCCCGCCGTCGGCAGTAGCTCGCCGGCCGCCGATCGGTTAGCACGCCGTGGCCACTGCGCACCCTGGCACACGCGAGGTTCGGCAGTAGCTCACCCAGCCGCATCGCCGTTCGTCCGCCATCCCGCTCGGTTCACCGCGTCACCGCGAGTTGGCTGTCCCGCTCGCGTCGTCGCGCTCGCCGGCCAGCTCGGCCATACCGCACATCGGCCATTCACCCTGTACTTTATCGCATGTAAGCTGTTGTTCCTAGCTAGTGGCTGCGTGCGGTAGCTTGTGGTGGCACGCATGGAGGAAGCGAGCTGGAGGAGCACCGTTGTCGGAGCAGATTGCCAAAAGGATCCGCCGTCGGGGTTCCTTGTGCTCGCGCTCCTCGTGTCCGGCGCGGCGACGAGCAGCAACAGCCTCGGCCACTCCGTCTAGAAGGGCGACGGTCCTCACGCTCGTGCTCGTCAGGCCCGGTGCGGCGAGGCGCAGGCCGCTCGAGTCCGGCTGGAGCGTGCCCGTCGCTCCTGGCGTGCCCGCTTCGTGCCGTCTTGCCGCGTGACGCCATGCTGCGGGCCTCCGCCAGCAGCTCGACGAGGCGGGCGCCACGACGGTGACGAAAAGAAGGCGAAGGTGTCGGACCGGCGCCGGGGAAGATGGGGACTGAGCCCTCGATTCAAGACATCTCCGGTCGATTCCTTCGGCCTGTAGGAAGAGGGCGATGACGCAGAGGTCTTGGCGTGCTCGGTGCGGTTGGGGTTGGGGACCTGCTGGGCGACAGGGCATGTGCAGGACAAGGAGCCGGCGGCGACGACCGCGGCGTGCGGCACAGCGCACGAGGGAGAAGAGGAAGGGGAGTGAGGAGAGGTCGGGTCGGCAGCGGGGCTGGGTGGTGGCGGCAGGATAGCAAGAGCTAGGGGCGGCGCGATGGTGCACGAGACAGCCGCCGCCGGCGTGCACGAGCGGGGCTCTTTTTTTCATTTGAGAGAGAGGGGGTGGAGCTGATAGTGGGCCCCACGTTTTTTTACCAAACAAGCCAAAATTTAAATTTATAACGTTTCATCTCTTACCCTTTGTTCTGCACGTCAGCCTGACACGGGTCCCACGTCACGCCTGACAGTGGGATACAGGTTAGAACGGGCGTCAACTTGGCTAGACCAGGATATCAGTGCTATCAACCGGTGGATATTTGCGGAAAAAGTAAAAACCGGTGGTTTTTTGCGACGTTGCTGCGAATTATGGTGGTTTTTTGCAATTTACTCGAACGAAGAAGATGGCTTTCGGTTGGCAGGCCGGTTAGAGATAACACAAGCTGTCACACTGTTTGCAAAGGTTCGGATCGAGTACAGACACGATGCCGGAGCTTTTCTTTGATCTGCTCCACCAACGTGTTCTTGCTATGTGGAATACTCACCAACTCAGATATGCCACACTCTTATATAGGGATTTCATCTCATCTTCTATGACTTTCGACCATTCATCCTTGTGATCATTAGACAGTGCCTCTTCATGGCATGAGGTCTCACATGCATCAGTCATCAACACATACGTGTGTCGGATACTTGGTGAAAGGTACTAGAGTTCTTCCACTTATCTATTGCACTGGGTGGTGAATCAGATGAATTATCATCGTCATTAGATGGTTAATTATCCATCGCCCTGCCTTGTACTGAAGTCATCAGTTGCATGCATGCATCTTCATTATCTTCAGCATCATCATCGCCCCCGTGATTGTCTTGTGCGAGGGAAGAATATATCAGCATCCATGTCAACCTAAGGTGTGGTGGTCTTTCGGCTTCTATGGTCTCCCAATATTTTTTTTATTGGTTCATCTTCAATGAACATCACGTATTGGCTTCTCACGACATTCTTATGATACCTCCGTCTAATGAGCAAACTCTCCGAGAAATAATTCTAATTAAAGCCACTGATCTCCATGCTAAAAACGTGAAAGTGATAAAATCGTAAAATTAAGGAGTTGTATTTTAAAATCACGAGAAAAGCAATGACATGGTTTGAATTTTAAGATGGGCATATGTATATATTCCTACAAGAGAAGAACGGAAGCTTGTGGAATGGTGAAAGCGGAGAAGAACTATGGGGCGAACTAGATTATAAGAGAACGTGGAAAACCAGAAAGTACATTTTCGGTGCACATCTGGGTGACCTGCGAGATCTTAAGCCAAGAGTCATTGCTTTTTAGCTGTCTCGCCATGCAATACCTGGGGCTGGGGCCAGGACACCATGAATGCATAAACCTGAATGTGTACGTGATAAGAATAAGAGTAACTTGCATTGTTTTCCTTCTCCATGAGAGGGTGGCCTGGCGAGGGAGTGTGAGAGGAAATAATGGAGTTATAGTACATTGCATGATGCTCCCCGTTACTTCAAAATCTGACCCTCTTCCAATCATGGCCTTGCCCATTTGCCATGTTGCACGGACGATGATTGCAGCAATTCCAATGCTGTGATCTTGCTTTGTACTACAGCTGCGAAGATGCCAACCTTGATTTTATCAGATAAGAGTTTTTTAGATGAATGTCGCGCCAGCTAGCGCGCGCAGCACTCGTTAATCGTTATGCTTGTTTTTCCAATGTTAAAGTCACTTCCACAAGGCCGTCACCCTAGTATTCTCGATGTATATTCTCCTGTAACTCCAGGCCGTCATTGTATGCGCAGAGTTTGAATTTTTGGAGATGTTACTTGGATTTATAGATGATGATATTTAGGTGGTCGAGATCTGACACCTACTGCAAGCAAGCAGAGTGCAGCGAGCATCCAATGTGAAATAATTTCGCACGCAAGGTTGCATGTAACTACATCGTCCTGTTGGGGTCACAACCAAGAGGAAGGCTCCTGGCTCCTCTCCTACGCCACTTGCATTCTCCGGTTGCTTTCATGCCATACAGTCGTACCGCTTGTTTCAGAGCTCTCCTCGGCAAGGTGAGCTGAATCATGACCCGAAACATGGGAACCAGTACTTACCCGCGACGGTCTGTAGCTCACAGCGACCGGCGGCCGGCGAGGGTCGTCGCGCGTCAGTGCGCATGTGAATGTGACGGACCTCCCACGCCGGGTGGGAGCGTGTGTTGTCGTCGGAGTGCCAACCCGTTTGCTTGTCCCGGAGCTGAATCAAGGCCAGACCGCCGTCGTGGTCGTGGTCTCGTGGGAAGGTGCTCGGATGGGGGCTCGCCGGCGGCAGGCGCGCGGATGACAAGTGAACGGCTCTAGTCGTCCTTTTGGTCTGACGAGCGAAGGACTGACGATGATCAGATTCCCAGTGCGTGCTTCTGGAAAAAGAGCGACAATCACGTTTGATTTAGAATCGTCGTATGGGTAAAGAACGCCAGAAGGTATATGATCAAACTGGAGCTGTTAGTGTTAGCTAACGAGAGAAAATTGTCCAGACGGTCCTTGAGAAACCTGATTGTCAGCATCGTGTGCGTCATCAGGAAAAGAACCCATTAGTTCCTGGATGAAAATACAAGCGAAGCTTGGAAAAGAGCTGAACTCATGCTTTGAGTTGATTGTCAGCATTGCATGTGTCAAGAAAAGAACCCATTTGTTACAGGATTAAAAACAGGGCAACCTTGGACAAGAGCCAAAACTTAATCCATGCATGAAAATATCCTCAAAATTGATACAATAGAATGAAGTGCAAACAATAGTATGAACCCAAGCGTAAGTGAAGAAAATTACATTTTCCGAGTAAAGTTGAAAGGAAGCTGCATTTGCTAGTTCAAAATTTTACGTGCACACTGCACTACAAAACACAACTATACTAGACCATGCCAACAGAAGATTACATTTTGTATCTGTTTGACATCGGATGGATACCATCAATTCACAAGCTGCAGATCAATTAATGCAATGTTCGACAATGTGGTGAATTTTGTATAGAGGATTGTTTGCGTATCAACCAGCTATGGTGGACGGATGCTTGCAGCTTGGTCGCAGCCTCAGAAATGTCCAAGCTGCAACCACAAATGATAGCTCGCCATCTGAGCTTCAGAGATGATCCTATGGTACGCATTGTACCAAACAGAATTTCCCTTCCCTCAACAGAGGCTTGGATAAAATTGAGAGGAAACCTTCAAGGATTCACATCATCAACTGCGGTCCATGACTGCTCTTGCATCTTGGCAGCCTCAGCAATATCCGAGTTGCAACCATACACATGGATTGCCAACCGTCTACCTTTGGAGACGATGACCTTATGTACGTATTGTACCAACGGATGACGTCCTCCTTCCGAACTGTCCTTAGCTCTTCAGCTTCCAGTTTTGACATATCAAACATATACCTATAATTGAATTTCCATAAAAGAGACTATATTAGGGACGAAAGGATACATCAAGCACTAATGAAATCCATTCATTGTCGCTTACATACATATAGAACAGAAGTACCAAGGTGATACATGCCATTTAATTTGAACTACATGTAGGTCAAACTGCTGGTAAGGATTTATCTTTGAAAACCAGATGATTTAGGCACATGGGGTATCTTTCGCGCAAGTGACCAAAGTTACAATCAAATTATGCAGAATATGAGGTGTTTGAACTGCTTTCTGCCTTTTTCGTGCTCCGTAATACTACCCAGTAATACTACCCAGGGGGAGAAAAGTGAGACATGCAGAAACACTGATTTACCAAAGCTTAACGTGAAAATTAGCAACAACTGGTCATTTCCAACGTGTTCCCCGGTTGTTGGCCTGCAGGCAATTTTGTCAGCACTGCAATGCGAGCTTAGGCCTGGACAAAGGTTACGAAGCATATGGCCTGGACAATTTCTCAGAACCGAACTGATAAAAAACCAGTATGTCCACATAGCCCTAATTGAAATGTGTTCGGTTTTCAAAGCTTGGTGCTGCCTAGACCTGCGCATCCCTATGCCGATTTTGCTCAAATCCAAACTAACTCAGAAAATAAACGGGTTCATGGTTTGACCTAAATAGTTTATACAGGTTCGATGACACTGCCCTTGGTGAACTAGGGGTGCTTAGTCTCTCCAACAGGGAATTCTACATGAAGTTTGCCGTGTTGTTGCTGCTCAACATGCTGCAGCCGCCGGGGCGTATCTCTGCTACAATGGCCGTCTCACTGCACATACCACTCAGCGTCCAAGCAGACCGCACAGTTGGATATGCGAGGCAGAGCTCGCCGTTACCACGTGTAAATGATGGCGGAGACAGAGGTTACAGGACCACTCCGCATAGCATCCCACAACGTCGAACAGCAACCCAGCGACCTCCACAAAGTAGGGCTGGCAAGGAGGCAGCAGCAGATCAAGCTTCCTGACGCCAGAGATGAAGGCGAACGCAAGCTGGTCATGGGTGGGTTGACCTCAAGGTTCAAAAAAGCGCTACGCGTTCATTCCTAGTTTTGCCTCTGCCTAGCCCTTATCTCGCCTAAGCGCACGCCTAGGTACGCATAAGCACGCACATGTTTTGTTGTCGCCTAGTGCCTAGGCACGCTTAAGCGCACTTTTTAAACCATAGCTCAATTCACCAGCCCCTATGTACAGCCCCTAGGCATGCTCTGCCGCATCCAGGAGCCGGAGCTGCACCGCCAGTCAGGCCTCTATGCCATGGATTGACTAGGAGCATGAAACTGCCAGCTTTGACTTGGTGCCCCCAAGCTTGGATTAGGATCATCATGGTGCGGCGACTTACAACACATCGTTCATGGAACGTAGGATGGTGAAGAGGTGCTCACTATGGAGTGCTCTACGTGCTATTGGTGCAGGGAAAGTGAAAGAGGACGGATTCCACAGTTTATACGTAACCAGACAAATATTAGAACGGGTCGTTCAGACCCAACCAACGAACACCCCCAGTCTTGACTCTTGACCTTAAATAATTTAGCCTTAGGTAGATACTATTTACTTTGTTGCACACATGTTCCAAATGATCCACAGCTGCACTTGAACCAGGAAAGAAGTTCTACCTTTTGTCAGCAATCTGCGACCAGTAATCACCAGTTTGATAGCTGAGGGAAGGATCCTTTTCGAGTTTATCAGCTATTAGTCCACTCTTGTGATGCTCAAAAGTCTCCTCATCAAGCCCATCCTTCAAACAGCACAGGTATTGACCAAAAGTAAGAAAGTAATTTTGAAATTAATTGACTTTTCAGCTTTCACAAATTAGAAAATCTGTCCTCAAAACACAATAAAAACACAGCGACATGTGAATACAACATTCCACAACTAACTAAATGTTTTTAGAATTCAAAAAGATGAAATCAAGGAAAAAACCATGAAAACTGAAATAGCATTCCACAAGCTTAAGATATCTTTTGTGTTCTCTAATTGTATGAATAAGGGAGAAATATCAATATCTGTGATACAAGTTTTGTATATGGGATTTTCTTAAATACAAACATGAATATTTAAGACATTTCTTTTCAGTGAAGACATGGATTCATGATTACAAGAAAGGATATACATATGAATCATACTTCGTTGAGATTGCACAAAGTCAAGCGAAGTTCATTTTGAAATATATGATGAAGCAACAACTCAAAGCCTGTTTGTTTAGCCATTCTTGCTTAGAATAAAGGTAAAATGTCAACAAATACTAATGACAACATGAGTGCACGATTTCCATGGGTCAAAGATAATCACCATTATGCTGTTGTAAAAACGGAACTGATGCATGTGGCATGTCACCAACATATTACAATGTCCTCTAGAATCTAGTAGTTAGATAAATATGCTAATTAACCTACATTTTCTATCAGGTGCAAAACTATAAGTAGTCTTAATACAATGAAGGGTTAGCGCAGAAATGTGAAGTAGTATAGAAGCATACCAGCAAAGCAGACACACCATCAATGAAGTTATCAATTCGGCTTTGCAGGTAAATAGGGCTATACTTGGAGGACATGACTCGGAAACAATACGCCAACAGACGGTATGTCATCCGTGGACTAGAGTCCACAGTATAACCAAGCTGCTCCTTTGTTCTATCATTGGAATACCAGGAAAATCAATTAACAAGGTTGTTGCAGAATATAAATATATAACAAAGAGTAAAGTTTGTTTTAAACCTTGAACTTATATTGGTAGTCTGAATTAGACCTTAAACTTTTAATCCCTGAAATTGGCCCCTGGACTTACAGATCCCGGTCAATCACTTGATAGAGGTCAGAATCTTGTTTAGGGTTTGGAATTGCTGACGTGGCATAATTGATCCTAGGATTGCTAATGTGGCATGCAGCAAAGGGCTCTTTGTTGCTTCAGTACGTACAGAATAAAGAAAACAGGGCATGTGGCAATGGCCAATGCCTGCTCTGGGAGTTGGCTCGCTGGAGCCACGGAAGTGGAAGACGGAACCACGAAATCAAAGGGGTAACCGATGGTCTGCTTGGATATAGTGGGGGTCATCGGAAGTCGGCGTCGGTGGTTTACGTTAGCAACGCTCTGGGCCGAGAAGATCAAATCGATCCAGGGTAACTAGTCAAGAGGTATGGAAGATGCTTCAGTTCAAAAGAATCTGGTGAAAACTCTCCATACACGGAGAGGATCTCACCGGAGTCAACGAAGATGGCCAGAATTCCGTCGAATGGGAATGGACTGCTCCTTGTCCATGCAGTCCTGCTGGCGGACTTAGGGGCTGGAGCTGCCATCCTCTTTTTACCTTGTCGGCTGCCGCAAGCACCCCAACTCCCGGTACGCTCACCTCCGCACGCCCGCACGGCACGCTCCACATCAAGCTGCCAGTGCAAGGTAGTCCACATCAAGCTGCCAGTGCAAGGTAGTCCACAACAAGCTGCCAGTGCAAGGTAGTCGCCGTCGTTCCCGATGCCTCGCTGACCTCTTCACGCACCATTCGACGCGGCCGCACGCTCGTTGTGCTGGTGTGCGTCTATTATTCCTCCACCGCTGTGTTGTTCGTTCCTATCATGGGCCTGCATGCGCTTCGGCTGGACGGCCTATGCTAACCTCGGTGCCGCCATGACAGCACCCTCAAAGATGTCGGGGTGGAATGTGTAGCCATAGAGCTCGAGGTTATAGTGGATTTGAGCAGGTCGAGATCCCTACCGCGGGATGGAGCGGCGAAAAAGGTCAAGCAGGGAGCGGCGCACGAAAAGCACGGTCATGTTCACCATGGAGAGATATTGGGGATAGAAGAGGCTTGAAGATGGATATGATATATGGGTCAGGAATGTCACTGAGAGTAGGGAGTTAGGCCAGTCAGGATCGCCCTTCTCTCGGTGCGACAAACAAGTCCAAGGTTAAGATTAACCGGGATTAGTAAGTTCAGGGTGTTAATTTGAGGGATCGGAAGTTTACTGTTTAACTCAGACTACCACTATAAATTTAAGGTTCAAAACAGACTTTACACAATAACAAAAGTATACCCCCTACCGTAAAAAATGTGATCTACAAATACAAGTACCCGAAACTATTTCAACCAATTTTACTAAAAAAATTGCATTGTGTGCAATAAACAATGAGTATATTTAAAAGGTCTAGGAAAATACATCCATAATACTCCAACCATTTTAAAATATGTACACGTTTTTGGAATGTGTCTTTCCACAACGTTTTCCAATTGAGGATATCACAAGTGCTGTAATTGCAACATTTTCACTTTCTACCTGTACTGTAGTATTGTAAAAGAGAGATTAGTGGATGTCGTTTAATAGGGATTGTATGCATGGCCCACTGTAATTAACTGTTTCTTATATTTGGTATCTCCTTGGTTTGTGCGCAAGAGGGTCTTGATCAAATACTGTGAGTGATGTATTGTGGATTGGACTTCATCTAAAAAATAAGAAAATACATTATACCTCAGCTGATTAAAGCAAGGTTCTTCAATGATATTGCTGAAAAGATCCGTAATAGCTCTGAGTCTTGTTGACTCCTTTCCAGTGTCTTGCTCAACTGGAAAGTAAACCTGACAAGAAGTGGTGTATCAGAAGGCTGTCCGATTAACCTAAAGCCAAAAAAAGAAAAGAAAAACAGCCTCTTGAGAGTACACTTCTGCAAGTTTGTTGAGGTTCCAGGTCAGATGCCCATGCGCTATATCGAAGTGGTTGCATTACATATAGCAGGGTACTCCATAAATAGGATACTATTACAGTGAAAGTGAAAGGAAGGGCACGTATGCTATTTAAAATATAATTATAATTTCAAACGGCATCTCAAGAAACATGCAAAAGAGTTATGCTTTAGTATACAGTAATTAACAGGGCGCCAGAAATTACCCACCTCAACCACAGAATTCTCTTCAAGATCATTCTCCACCCGTACATTTCTAATAAAAGTTGCACCATGAGGAATGCAAAAAACACTTTCCCTATGCCTTGCCTCCTCTGGCAGTGTCTGACCCGACAAAGTATTTTGGAATACTTTTGATATATTTTTCGCTTCCTCTCCTGACAGGTTACCATGACATAGGCCCTCGATGTGCAACTGCATGTGTCCAAAGAAAGTGGTTTATACAATCTAGCGAATGTTATACATGATACAAAAAACATCCCAATCATTTTTTTTATCAGAACCATACTGCCAGCAAGCGTTCTTCATTCTTGGATGTCATTTGATACATGTAAGAACAGGCAGCGCCAGAAATATTGGAGAAATAAACATCACTGTCGTACTTACCTGAGAAAGAAGCTTTGGAACAAATTCTTCCAGATCAGAAAAGGTTAACGTTGCAAGAACTTTAAGTTTTTCATCAACATCCCAGAATATTTTACGTAAGAATTGTAGCCTCAAGTAGGTGGAATGGCTCATAGGCTTCATATTTAAGTTTTTGTAAGCTCTTTCCAAATCCTCCTTGATGACCTGGTGAGTGCAAAATAAAACTATATAATAAATACTAATGTGCAGAAGTCTATAGATGGTTTTGTACTTTCTTGATTCTCTTATCTATGTGTTAACAACTAGCAAGGCGAATACTGAAAGAACTGTATAAGCCCGTCAAACAAGCGGTTAGGCTGCACTCAGTTCACAAGATTCTCTCACTGGAAGATACCTATGTCGATTACTAAGACAGAAAAACATAAAGTTGGACCAAACGAATGCATTGTTTTCCTCTGATCATATCGACAATTACAAGAACAATCATCAATTCAATTTATCCACTATTGTTGTGGACATCAAGGAAAAGGTACACGTAGCTCAAAATTTCAACTCTAGGCAATAATAAGAAAAGAAAAAAATACATTCCCACATTTATATTCCAACATCATCTATCATGCATTCAGCATAAAGATGCATTACCTCAAACCTATCCATCTTCGGAGAAAAGGATTGAGAAGCAGCCAAGATGTGGGACAGCAGGACGGCCAGCTTGTCATTGTATCCGTAAAGCTTTAACTCAAGGTTGCTACCAACAACAGATAATGATGTCTCAAGTTTAGCCACAGAAGCCTGGGAGAGTCATAAACCAATTGTAAGATATAATTCAGATAGGTCTAACTAATTAAAAACAGTCAATAAGTATGGAGATAATGCGATTTCAAAACAAATAAAATTGCAAATACTAAAAAGATGGGAACAGAGACGAAAGTTGGTTGTCTGATATCTAATCTGGAAAGTAAGATGGCAAATCGAAATATTTGATAGTAGGTAGACAAAAAACTTCGTAAAACTATATTGCACAAACAAAATTCAGTAGTCAGAGATGATCCCTAATTTATATGGATAAAACTTTTTTACGTTCTGCTCAAATTTTGCATCAATAACAGATTTTGGTTCCGTTGCAAACGCCAGCTGTCCAACTAATGTCAAGTCTCCCCATTTACACCGTATCAGATGTACTCCCTCCGTATCAAAATATAAGACTTTCTAGCCTTTTTCTGCACATGTGTATCTAGACATGTTTTAGTGTAAGATTCATGTGAACCTTGCACTAAAACATGTCTAGATACATGTGTGCAGAAAAAGGCTAGAAAGTCTTATATTTTGATACGGAGGGAGTAAATGTCAGTCACTCTTAATTAAGTTAAATAGTGACAAACATTAGCAGCACCATGAAAGCAACCACAACCACAGAACTACTGATGATAAAAGTTGTTTATAGTACTCTAGAAAAGCACATCGCATGTGCAATTTATGCCCAAGAACATAAAATTCTATGCTAACTTCATCAAACAAACGTTGCAATACATTCATTAGTACCCACCTGATAGAGGACCTCATTTAGCTCATCTTTCAGAAGGTTTGCGAACAGATCTGTCAGGACAGAGTTTCTAAGGCTGCTACAGCCATCCTTGACAGAAATCAAAAAGTATGCATTGGCACGAGGAACATTAAATGAATTATCCATCTTGTACCAGAGCTTTATGAATGGTTCATCCACAATACACTGAGGATTATCATCGTCTGACGATTTAGGAATGTTAGCATTCCGCAGACTGAAGTCCCCTGGGATAAATTCATTCTTCCGAGGTAAATGAAAACTAGCATCTATCTGCGCGGGGTTTCTCCAGCTTTCAATCAAAGATGACGGGATATCCTCTTCAATGTACTGTGAACCAAACCAAGGTTCACATTTAATATCTGCAGGAAGCAGACTGCATTAGAAATGCAACAGTCAACACCATGAGACAATCAAACATAATATGCAGTTGAACAAACTGAGTCCATGGCATTTGGGGTAAGCATAATGTCAAGTAAGAGCTCACAAACCGAACAAGCCGTTGCTTGATACAATTCTACAAACAGGATGAGTTTCATTTATGGAAAGTTGTACGTCTAGGTGAAAGCATTATATAGCATTTTATTATTGCTACAAAGCCATACCAGAATAATAAATATAGAATGTAAAATAATCATTTCCATGCTTTATTCACCAGGAGAAATGAACTATAATGAACCCGACAGAGGAATCTCATTTGATTAGTACAATAATACGGTACAGAAATATGGTGATCAAGAATCATGATATAACAGAGGAGCATCAAATGTTGAAATAACAATGTTGACTTGAAGCTTCAAACAGCTTGCATCATGTTGCACGAGTCTAGTGTTCAGGAGTCTGGCATAGGAGAAAAAAACTGGCAAGATGAACTGGTTACCTTGGGACTGTTTATCAAATGATCTGCTAAGTATGTCAACTCTCATGTTGTCTGGATGGAAGAAGCTCAAAACATGCTTGACTAGCTCCGGCTCCCATCCCTTATAAATATATTCTCCAGAAATTATGTGCTTTTCAGAATAAAATAACATGTTTTCTGCAAAGGAGAGTATAAGTAACCCTGCATCTATTATATACAAATTAAGAGA
Organism: Poa pratensis; assembly: GCA_947311845.1. Lineage (NCBI taxonomy): Eukaryota > Viridiplantae > Streptophyta > Magnoliopsida > Poales > Poaceae > Poa > Poa pratensis. Next base: position 77,776,458 of record CAMZMU010000096.1, on the reverse strand, counting down.
AATAAACATGGAGCCGCTGATGACCTGAAAGATCTACTACATAATCGTCTGGAGGTTGCTCTTCTGCAAATCTGAACTCCATGTACCCAATGTCCTGGAGTTCCTTAAATATCCATTCTTGCGGCTCAGACTGCTTAAGTGAATTTATATATTGGTACACAGCTGTAATGACGTCGAAGAGCTGCAAAAGCATTTCATATCAGACAATGCTATAAATTATTAATGTGCTTCTCTAGAAGAAAATAGCAAACATGTGAATATAGGAACTTATCCAAAGACTGGATGAATTGCTGCTAATTACAATTTCATGGAGAATATTAGTTTCGGCAATGTTTGGCAGTTAAGGATTGGAGGTGGAAACTGAACCCAACTAAAAGTCAATCACATGTTCCTTAGCAGAAGACATTCGCTGGGAGTTGTTAACTGAAACAGTAACACAAAAATAATGTAAAGACTAAAGTACTTCGATGTGAGAAGAAAAGGAGTTTCAACCAACAAAGATATGCATATAGAATTAGAAAGGTAAACATCGTTTGAACCTGCATACATTTTTAAGTCCTGAATCAGTAAGGCGGATAGACATTTCAAAGATATAGGCATACGAGGATCGTTGTGCTCCTCCACTACCAACGCCAGCACTCAATGAGCTAGCCAAACCTTTAGCTTTCAAATAATAAAGTAAGCTTCCCTTGCCCTCTGAAAAGGAAAATAAAATGGTCAGTTGTTGAATGGTAGGGCGTGATTACATGAAGATCAGACCTCTGCATGCTCAAAATACACAGTGAAGTAAGATAGCCAACATTGGAATTTTATTCAAAATAAATTATCTTTATAGTGCAAAAGGTTCCGTAAAAGAGCTAGTGTGCTGCAGAGAGTACAAAATTTCCAGAGGTTAATATAGAATAAGATAACCCTGAGCAAACAATAGAAGGATATTTAGCAAATCGCTGCAGGTGGGGCATAAACAGCTCAGCCAATCAAGGACATAATGCAGAAGAATATCTATTCAAACGGGTAATCTGTAATCCAACTGACACTATCATACTAAATGAAGGTGAATATATTGTCAGGATTTGAACCTACAGGAAAGAATGGCTACTACTCCGAATTAAACAACCAGAAAACCCTCAAAAGAGAAAACATAATGAAAGAAATATTTGAAGAGGAAATCAACTGCGTGCTTACTATTCAACCTATAATAAAAGCTACAGCACCTGCACCGAAAAGAAAAAGGTTACACCTGTAGGCAGGAATTATTTACCATGACCAAGAAGATGTGCCAAGTAATCTTCTGGTTTCTTCATGTATTCCTTGTGCAGACAAGGAAGTGTCCATGACAGGAAAAGATTGTGAATATCTCTGACAGCCTCTAGCTTATAAAGTTTACCAGATTTCCAGAAAGGCATATCAGTCTTGGGACTTATATCTAACAGAGGACCAGCTTTAACCTTACTGAATAGCTCCATGGTCCAGGCTTCTAGAGTGTCAAGGGGTTCTGAAACAAATGAACCATGCAGATATTGAATAGCTAGAGAGCAAGAGCATCAATTCATTTTATTGAGGGTTAGTAAACACAAAATTTAAAATAGTTAATAAGCCTCACCTCCCCCAATCATAACTAGCTTCATCATCCCTCCGTGATAGTTACTTTTGTACATCTGCAAAATCTCTTCCCTCAGGTTGATTCCACTGCCCGTTGCATCCGCCAAGCTTTTCTTGTTTCCTACAGATAATCTCAAGAGTTCAGCCCCAGTACAATTCAATGTATAGCACTAAATAAAAACAACGAGATGATAATCATACCCCAGGTAAATCTATTCAATGGGTGCCCTTTAGAGCAAGTATGGGACTGCAGTTGGTAAAGACGGCAGCTATCACTTTGCAGAACTTGGTTGAACTCTAACAAAACATAATAGTTGAAGCAACAAAATTACAAAAGCATAATTTAGACAGCAAAAACAATACTGGTTAGAAAGAAAGAGAAAACACATACCTGAGTCTACTGCTAATATCTCACGGTCCATAGCTTCAGCCTTAACAAGAGGTGATACAAAGAACTGAGAAAATCTAAGAATGGAATCAAAACCATGTATTAATATAAACGTGAAATCGGAATTTCTGTTATAGAGTAAAAACATTAGAATGAAGAAGAGCATATGATAACTACCTGTCCAATGCTCCCTTTAGATACTCTCGTTTGACCTCAAAATGGTAGCATGTGTATTCAGTTTCAGTAAAAGCATTGGACGAACCACCATGTTTGGACAAGTAACTGTCATACTACATAAGAATATTTATCAAATTGCTGTAAAAGCTTCACCAAATCTACAAAAGGTCTTCACTAACAAATTACTAGGAAATGTAACATATTGCAAAGGTAAGACAAAACAATTTTGCATGTGAGAAAAACGGAATGCAAAAGCCCAAGGACTATTCGAACCATTGTTCATAGCATGGCCGCATGGGTACTGTGACAGCAGCCCAGCACTACAGAATGCTACAGTAGAGAAAGGGCTGCTACATTGCGGCTGGCTGCTGTCGTTGTATCACGCATTTGTGCAGATGTAGCGGCCCACTATAGCCCAATAGTGTGCATCAAGTACTATAGTAGCCCTCTAACCAAAGATGTTTCACAGTTTCTGGTTTTTGCCCTAACACAAGGCAAGTTTGTATTTTATTCTTATGGTTTGTTAGTATGTCACTCCTTTATTTCCATCTACAAGAATATTTTTACTAGGCACAAGTATTAATAAATAGAGGGCAGGCCTCGGTGCAATGGTGAGGTCCTCCCCACTTGTGCCAAGAGGTCCTGGGTTCGAACCAGCCTCCCTGCAGGGTAAGACTAGGTTCCTATAATCCCTCCCCAGAACCCACCTTGTGTGGGAGCCTCTATGTACTGGGTCTGTCCACAAGTATTAATAAATAAAGAGCTTGATATTAAGTGATGTGGAAATGAGAGCTATGATGGCCTCTGTGGATAGTCATGCATAATGCTTAGGAACGTAATGAAAAAATGAAGGCAGAATAGAAGAAATAAAACTAAGAAACTAGCATTTGTTCAAATGCACATGTACAGGGGCGGAGCTAGAGTGTCGGACTGGGGTCAGTTGACACCGACGACTTTGGGCCAAACACATGGGCTTATCGCTCAGTAAAACAAAATGACCCCACTAATAACAGATTTGGACCCCAGCCCGCCAGACTCCATTGCTGCCTAAGTCCACCAGCTACAAAGCACCGATACGGCAGAAGGCGCCGTGTCTGCGTATAAAACGTCTGCGATACTCCGATACGCGGATACGCCTCCGATACGCGTATCGCCCGCGTGTCCCTTTTTCCGAATTAAAAAAGAAAAAGAAAATAAATCGGATACGCGGCGAGGACGGCGGCGATACGTGCGGCGACACGGGAGTCGAGCGATACTAACCCAGTAACCCTAACCCCCACCGTCCTCCTCTCTCCATTCCTTTCTTTGGTATATATAGCACGAGCAGCCGCCGCCGCCAGGGTGAGCAGCCGCCCAGATTCGCGCCGCCACCGGCCGGAATCGCGCCGCCGCCAGCCGGAATCGCGCCGCCTCCGCCTGGATTCGCCCCTCCCCGTCGCCTGGAGTCGCCTCCTCCTCCTGCCCTCCGCTGCCGCCCTTCTCCAGCCCAACAGCAAGGTAACTGCTCCCTGCTCCCGTCCACCCTTCCCTGTGCGTGCTCTGCTCTCTGCTGCTTGCTCCCGTCCACCCTTCTCTGAGCGCTGCTGCTTGCTTGCTGATCTCAAAGGATGCGTGCACATTTTCTTGTTGGCTTGCTGCTGCCTGCTGGTTTGCTATGTCCTATGTGGTAGTGCTGAACGCTGAATTGATGGTCCAGGGAGTGAGATTTCGGCATGGCATCTGCAGGCAGTCAATCTTCGGTTGGTGGTAGTGCAAGCAACTCCATAAACGTTGATGGTCCAGATGCTCAGGCTGGGGTTATCAATGCAAAGTATCCTCTATGGGCTCATGCCACAAAACTAACTGTAGATGGAACAGGACGTGGAGGAAACACAAGATTTAAATGCCATTTCTGTCTTAAAGATTACCCAGGAAGCTATTCAAGAGTTAGAGCACATCTTCTTCAGATAAAAAATGAAGGTGTTGGTCCTTGTAATAAGCTGCCACATCATGTCTTTGTGCAACTTCAAAAGGATGATCAGGCAGGCAAAGATCTCATTGAAAATGGTCCAACTAGGAAAACAATTCCTCTACCCCCTTCTGAGGCTTCATCTGGTCTATCAAGGAAAAGAAAGGCAGGAAAGCAACAAGGGATTGCAGAAAGTTTTGATTTGGAGACCAAACAACAAGCCGATGCTCTGATTGGAAGAATGTTCTTCACCGGAGGTATGCAGCCAGCCAACCATTGTATTGCTGTAAATCACTAAATTGTAATTCTTCAAGCATGGTATTATGTTGCATTGTATTGTTGTTGAGTGTTGACTTGTTATGTTTGTAAATTGTAGGGGTTCCCTTTAACCTTGCAAGAAATCCTTATTATCGGGCATCCTACAATTTTATTGGAAATCATAACATGGGTGGGTATGTGCCTCCGGGGTATAACGCATTGAGGACAACTATTCTTGAGAAAGAGAAGAAGCATACCGAAAGGATGCTAGAGCCCGTCAAGAGTACTTGGCCAATCAAAGGTGTGACCATTTGCACTGATGGTTGGTCTGATCCTCAAAGGCGGCCTCTTTTGAACTTCATGGCTGTGACAGAGGGAGGTCCAATGTTTATGAAGGCAATTGACACTGCAGGAGAGGTAAAAACCGTAGTTCTGTAGTAGGCTTGCTTGCTGATTTTGTAGAATGCAGAGCATTGCTGATTTGTTGTATTGCTTGCTGATTTGATTTGTAGAGAAAAGGCACACAATTCATCTTTGATAGGATCAAGGAAGTAATTGAGGAGGTTGGTGCTGAGCATGTGGTCCAAGTGATCACCGATAATGCAGCCAATTGCAAATCTGCGGGGTTGATGATTGAAGCAAAGTACAAGAATATTTATTGGACTCCTTGCATTGTACACACCCTAAACCTTGCATTGCATGATATTTGTGATCCAAAGACCTATGCGGGTGACAATGAGCATCTCTGGTTTATAAGAGAGATTGCTGAAGAAGCCTCTTTCATCAAGAATTACATCATGAATCATGGCATGAGGTTGTCCATGTTCAATGAGCATGCTAAACTCAAATTTCTTCAAATTGCAGAAACCAGATTTGCAAGTATTGTGATCATGTTGAAGAGGTTTCTAGATATAAGGGAGTCACTTGTACAAATGGTTGTTCATCAAAATTGGGCCTCTTATAGAGAGACTACTCCAGCTAGTGCTCAGAGGGTGAAGGAGCTTATTCTCAATGATGTGTGGTGGGATAAACTTGCATATATTGTATCTTTCTTGTTACCCATTTATAACATGATAAGGGTGTCTGACACGGATAAGCCATGCCTCCATTTGATATATGAGATGTGGATAACATGATAGAGAAGGTGAGTGATTATTGTAGGCTTTCTTCATTGCCATTTGGTCATTATTGATGTGTAATGCTTGCTGATTTTTAATGTCTCACGTTCATAGGTGAAAATTCCTATTTTTCGTCATGAAGGAAAGGGCCCGAAGGAAGATTGTCCCCTCTATACTGTTATTAAGAAAATGCTTATATCACGTTGGACCTGGAGTAATACCCCACTCCATTGCTTGGCTCACTCATGCAATCCTAGGTAAAATATATATGTTTTTGTTTGTCAATTTTGAAGATCTCAACTTGAAAGGCTGCTGATTTCACATTGCTATCATTCTATGTTAAAATAGGTACTATACTGCAAGTTGGGTTGGGGCTGTTGAAGGTCGTGTTGCCCCTCATGATGACGATGAGATTCTTCTGATGAGAAACAAGTGTTTGCGGAAGTTCTTTCCGGACCAAGATGACTTCAAGGCCATCAAGAAAGAATTTGCTGATTTTACTCTCATGACAAATGCCTTCCTAAATGCAGATTCAATTGAAGATAGAGAAGATTTTGAACCAAAGCAATGGTGGGGCACTCATGGAGGAAGCACGAAGCTTTTGAAAAAATTAGCTTTGAAGTTACTTGGTCAGCCCGCATCTTCTTCTTGTTGTGAAAGGAATTGGAGCACATATGCCTTCATCCATAGCTCTGCTAGAAACAAGCTCACTCCTGCACGAGCTGAGGATCTAGTCTTCATGCATAGCAACCATCGTCTGCTTTCAAGACACACTGCCGAGTATGAGAGTGGGCCAAGCCGAATGTGGGATGTTGGTGGAGATGGGGTTGAGAGCTTCAGTGGTCTTGGGGTGCTTGAAGGTGCTGATCTCTCGCTTGATGAACCAATACTGGAGCAGCAGATGTTAGATGAGCTCTCTTGAGCATTGAGTGATTGAGTCTATTCAAGTTATCTTGTTGTTATGTTATGTAATGCACACTTTTAATTGCTGCACTGTTAGACTATGATTTATGGCCTACTGAGCCAGTGAGCCTTGTATCTTCCTTAATTATCATGTAATCTTAGTGAACTTTTGAACTATTTGAGCTCTCGTTGTGGTCTGGTCTCTATGGCTGATTTGAGACTTTGCTTAATGTGAAGATGGAATTGGAAGTTACGAGGCTGGGAAGCATATATATCATTTGGTAAGCATGCTATAAGCCAACATCTTTCACTGTTTCTTGTTTCTCTCAAATTCTAATGAGTGCATTTGATCTATTTTGCATGTTATCCTTCGAGTGTGGAAGTTGAAGATGATCATTCATATATTGAGGAATGAGGACTTGCAAAGCAAACAAATGGCAGTATTTTGATCTCATCTCATGCATTCAATTATTCTTGTCTTTATTACATGGCATTTCATTAATTTTATATATATACTCGCCGTATCGCCGTATTGATGTTTTCTGAAATCGCCGTATCACGTATCGCCGTATCCGTATCGACGTATCCGTCTAGCCGTATCGGTGCTTCGTAGTCCACCAGTACATGCCCAAAATACGCAGCACTAGCAGCCCACCAACTCGCTAAATCGCTCAAACCCCAAACCAAAGGGTCGCTCGATTCTACACTCCCTTGTCGTTGTCGCCTCAGATTCCTTTTTTTTATTGCGAGAAGTTGCTCCTGCGGTCCTAACGAGAATGTCCATCTGTTCGTGTGGATTGCCGGCCATCCCTCCACCCATCCTCTACAGAAGTTGATGATTCAATCTGCAATTCTAATACGTAAGTGCCACTATGACCCTCTCTCCATCTAATTCATATGAAGCAGATTTTAAATCTTCAGTTCCAAATCCTCCAATTATCTTAGGGATTTGTTAGATGTGTGTGATCAATCTGCAATTCTAATACGTAAGTGCCACTATGACCCTCTCTCCATCTAATTCATATGAAGCAGATTTTAAATCTTCAGTTCCAAATCCTCCAATTATCTTAGGGATTTGTTAGATGTGTGTGATTTATTTTGTAATTGCTTGAAGGATTGGCTGGGTAATCATGTGGATTATACAACCTGCCCATCTAATGAGTCACTGCATCATTTGTCTATTGAAGCAAAGACTTCTAAATTCAATTTATGTAAGTGATAAACTAATTTTTGAAGATGAGAAATCGTAGAGGCCAACAAAGATAGAGGTACTTACATTTAATCTGATTTAATTTTGTTATGATACACTAACAACTACAATTCCTCATGTGAGCTTGCAAATTTTCTACAAACATGTTAGTTGATATGAGCTGCGCAGTTTAGCTATATGAGGTTTATGTTAGTGATTTTATTTTATTTTGACACCGGCAACATTTTTTCCTGGCTTCGCCCCTGCATATGTACACACCTTATTTTTGCAACTAGATTAAAAGAGTAGCATGCCTTGCAATGGAGTTAGCAACGAAGGAGAATGAGCAAGTATGTTGCAAGCCCACATTCTTCAAATGGGAAATATGGAGCAAAGAAGAGTTACATTCATCACATTCATCGGAGGAAGAAGGTTTGCTAACAGAATCATTATGCAGTAGTATTGACATCTAAAATTTCCATTGAAGGTTGACTAGTCTAGTAATTACATAGCTCAGAGTGTGTTCTCATGCTGTATCACCACTATACACCGCACGCTATTCAAAACATTCATCCAAACAGAACATGTGATGGTAATAGAAATAAGGGAACCGGACAATCAAAACGCAGAGAACTTTCTCAGATACAGCTAATCTCAGGGCTTGACTCACGGAACAGAAGAAAGGGGCATAAGAGCATGCACATGTACAAACCTCATTTTCATCTGGAAATTCAGAGCTCCCCATAAAAAGCATGTGCTCTGCAAAAACATTAGCATATTTTGGGATTACTATAAACTATCGTGTATAGATCATCACACTAGGTTCATTGAACTTTTGGGTAGCATCAAACAGAAGGCTTGTGCTTTTGATCTTTTAACTGGTGCATACGATCAGGCATAATACGAGATAGGTAAGGCAAAGATGACAATGATCGCATACCTAAAAAATGAGCCAATCCCTGTGCATTTGGAGGGTCAGTAAAGCTTCCCATTCCAACACACATTGCAGCGGCAGCCTGAAAATTCGATGCGTCGTGTAAGCACAAGCAAAACCAAACATCAAACTTGCAAAGGGCAGTAATACTCACAGTTATCGAATATCCACTTCTTCCAAACTTGCAGAATTATACAGAAAAAAGAAAGTGTAACATCTAGTACGGCACAATCCCTAACCAGTCACTTCAATGCACGAATTACTCTAAATAGTTCAACTACAATTGCATTGGCTATGATCCACCTGACTGATCGCTGCCAATACTACTTTTATCACACTAGATCCAGCTATAGTTCATAACGCAGCATCACAGGGCACCACACACGAGAGTGGTCTAATGTACTAGCACAATCAGAGTAAGTAAAGGTATGTAAGAGCAAAATCCATCGCTACCTTCTTAATGACCGGCTCAGAGCCTCCCTTCTCCTTCTTCCTCTTTGGCTCGCTCCCATCCTCATCATCCTCGCCTTCTTCTTCGTCGTCCTCGTCCTCGTCCTCGTCGTCATCCCCATCCTCGTCGCTATACTCATCACCATCTTCTTCGTCGTCCTCGTCATCATCATCATCCGCATCCTCCATGTCCACGTCTTCGCTGGGCTTGGGGGCAGGGCCGCCGTCGGCGTAGATCTCCGGGTCGTGGACGAGGAGGGCGCACAGGCCGTTGGCGAGGCGGAGGAGGCGGTAGGAGCGCTTGTCGCTGGGAGACTTGACCACCAGGTCGTCGTCGCGCGACACAGCCGCCGCCATCTCGGCCGTCCGCCGCCGCCTGTAGATACGAGAGAGGGAGGTGGTGGGAGATAGTCCTGCGGCGTCAGTAGCAGCGCGCCTCCTCCTCTGTTTCTTTCGTTTATATTCTGGTTTCTTTATTTTAGGGTTGCATAGGCAGCTTGTAGAGTTCTACTCATATGGACTTGTACTAGTAGCCTCTTACCTGCCGAAGATTTCCGTTTTTTCTGGAAAAAGACACCCAAAGGCTATCTTCTTTTTTTTTTTGAAGCCTGAAGAGCATCCGTGTATTCATTCAAAGAACCAAATTACAAGCAGGAACACACGAACACTACACCGACGGAAACCAGAGCAGCAAACCAGCAGCAGAACACGAAGAGCTGCAAAACCGCCAAGAACAACACCACCGAAAACTAGAGAAGAGAAGACCTCCAACCATGTTGAAAGCTGCAAAAACCACCCGAAGCAAGCAACGGGATCATGAACCAATGAACGAGCACAGCAAGGCCACCTCTTCTCCAGCCCCAACTCCGACGAGCACCAGCAGACCAGGCTCACCCGAAGCAGCAGCCACCTTCCTCCCCACCTCTGCAGCACACCACCGGCCTGAGCTTCAGCTTCACGCCGTCCAGGCAACCCCCGAACCAGACCCAGCAACCTCCAGACGGCCCCTCCCCTCGCCGCCACGGCCGGCCAGAGCGAACCCGTCGAAGAAGACCAGCACCACCAGCACCAAAACCAGATCGCCGACACCCACCAACTCCTCCCCTCGCCACCACGGCCGGCTGGAGAAGCAAAGATGGGAGAAAGCGCCCGACGAACCTCACAGGCTTCTCGATGGCGACGAAGATGCCTCCATCGAAGCGGCGACGAAGCCGGAGGACCAAAAGTCCCTGACGATGCAGCCGCAGCCACCTCAGCCGCACCGCCCAGACAGAGATCTCCCACAAGCTCCTCGGCGTCGTCGCCGAGACGGGGCTGGAGCTGGGAAGAGATTATTGAAGACGACGGCGCCGCCACCCTCAGAACGCCTCCGCCACAAACCCTACTTCGACTATTCACACGCCTAACCGGTAGATCCGAGGTTCCCCCACCCTCCCATCGCCGGAGCGACGAGCGGAGGGGAGGGGAACCCCAGTCCCCGGCGGCGGAGAGCGCGAAAACGCCGGTCGCCTCCTTTTCGCCTCTGTTCACTGTAGCGAGAGGGAGACTTTCTACGTCTTTGTGTATTCCAAGTCATGCATTTTAAAGTTGGCATTACTCAGTTTGTCCAATAATAGATACTCCCTCCGTATTAAAATGTAAGACTTCCTAAACTTTTTAGCTTTGTCCTGATTCATTTCTAAATGGGCGAATCACATAATAAAACATGTCTACGTGTGTACGAATCAAAAAAAAACTTAGAAAGTCTTGCCGCCCCCGCCAAAATCTAGGGCATATTAGCTTGTGATTCTTGACCAGTTATGCAGAAAAATCCATCAACATCTATAACATGAGATGAATAATACTCCCTCCGATCCATAAAAAGTGTCGCCCACTTAGTATTAAGTTAGACATGAATCGTCATTATGATGTATGTATTTGATATCTTAGATGTTGTTGACAAAGTTTGACTTTTGTTAAAAACTGATATGCACAACATTTTGACATAGGGAGTAAGCGTATTTGAATAAAAAATTCCATCATAGGACCTTCCAATGGTACGTTCTAGACCATTCACGAAACAGACCGCTAGGTGTGCAAACCTAGGTTGAAACAACTCCTTTGTGTGTTCATTAGAGAGATATTTTAACTTCGCTTTATTAATGACATTATTTATTTTAAGGACAATTCACACATATCATCAATACTAATAATGAAACTCATGTATCCCACAAACATTCGAACGTAAGATAATCAGACATACTTGAACATGATATCAAAAACTCTAAAGGGTAAGCTCGTGATGTTACTTGCAACTATTGATATATATTTCAAAGTATCTCCAAGCTCAGAAGATTTTTGTTAGCAAGTCTAGGTGTGTTATTTCCTTGAGGAGTCAACAATCCATGGCATCTAATTCATATTTTCTATGTTATTGTATATTCCAAGTCATGCATTCTAAACATTACATTACTCGATTTGTTCAACATTGCACGTGTTACAAGTTATATGTATTTGTGCACAAAGTGTCACTCATAGGACCTTCCAATGGTTCGTTGTGGACCATTAGCGGATCAGCTTTATGATACCTTTTGGGGAACTTGTTCAAATTGAGGTTGAAGCAACTCCTTCATATGTACACTAGAGAAAAGGTATTTTAGCTTCATTGCATTATTTATGACAAAAAAAATAGGATACTTCACACAAATTATCAATATTATCAGTATAACTCATGTATCACAAAAAACATTCGGGCTATAACCAGTCGAACTTAAGATGATGTAGAAGCTCAAAAACATAAGCTCGTGATGTTACTTGCAATGTTTGATATATCTTTCAGATCGCAGAAGCTCAAAAGTTTATTGTCAACAATTTTTGTTGCCTCGTGGAGTCAACAAGACTTGAAATCTAATTCACAATTTCTAGGTTCCTGTGTATTCCAAGCCATGCCTTTAAGGATGACATTATTAAATATTTCCAATAATACATATGTTACAAATTATATGTATTTTGTATACAACTTTCACTCATGGGACCTCCCAATGGTTTGGTCTAGACTATTAGAAAATCAGCCTTATGATACCTTTCGCGTAAGTTGCGCAAACATAGGTTGAAGCAACTCCTTCATATATTCATTAGAGAAAGGTATTTTTTAGCTTCGGTACATTGTTTATGACAATATTTATGTTAAGAACACTTCTCACAGATTATCGAACTATTTATGTAACCCACGTATCTTAGGCGAACTAGGCGAACATTCAGACTAGCCATACTTGAACATGATATCGAAACTCAAAATGGTAAGCTTGTGATGTTACCTGCAATATTTGATACATCTCCATGGCATATACGAAAGTTATCCGTTAACAATTTTTCCCGTTTTGTTTCCCCGAGGAGTCAACAAGCCATGACATCCTGCCATATTTTCTTGTTCTTGTGTAGTGCAAGTCATGAATTCTAAAGATGACATTACTCATCTAATAATGCATTACAAGTTATATGTATTTGTATAAAAAAATCACACATAAGACCGTCGTGATCATTAGCGAACCAGCCTTATGATGCCTTCCAGGTAACTTGCGTAAACCTAAGGTAAAGCATCTACTTCATATGTTCATTAGAGAAAGATACTTTTGCTTAGCTATATTATATGTGACAATGTTTATTTTAGGACACTTCACACAAATTCTCGATGCTACCAATGTAACTGGTGTACCATGAAGCTCTTGATGTAATTTGCAATGTTTGATACATCTTCCTAAACTGGACATGTGCATATCCATTCATCTTTTTAAGCTTTTAAAAAGAATCATTTGAAGAAAATTCGATATACTTAATCTGATCAAAAGAAATTAATTTAGCTTAGCAATGTGCGATTTCTTTACCTTGGTATGTATTATCGCATATTTTAGCCTTTCGGTGCTCCTACGTTCTATCCACTGTGTGATGCACATATATCTGCGTCTATCTTTATATCCCAGCTTAACGTGGAGAAAATTGATGCAATACAACAATCTTTCTACCCTAGATTGACACAGTAGAGCAAATTGATGCAATACATAAGTATAAGCATTTCTCCTTTTGAAAACCTCAGAAAACAAACATTTGCTTTTCGATTTCTCGAACATAAAAGGTGGTCTTTAAAATGCCAGTCATTTTAGCACGCACAGATTCTAAATGCTTGCAATAATATGCATTGCAAGAAATACAAGCTCCACACGAATATAGTGATAAGCATCACACAATCACTCTGTTCTCCTGAGTAAAAATAGTCAGTCCCAACAAGGAAAACGAACACAGTATTTGGGAGAAAGCCACTCCCATTTTCCCAATATAATCCCAGACTACATCCACGCAGGAAATGAACCCGATACATAAGGGAGGAACACGGGGTTCGTGTCTACAAAATCAGCAACTGAGATTACAACAAATATCAACTAAATCAAACGAATGAATGAAAAATTGATCTTACAGAACTGGAAACAGCACAAGGATGTCAGGCTATGAACAAAAGGAACCTAATGAAACTGAGAACTCAATCAGGATAGGCCATGTTAGAATGTGCTGCTGCTTTCGCTGGCAGAGATCGAGCTGCTCTCTGACTTCACAACTGGATGCCCTTTGCTGATGTCCAAACCCTGGAGCCGCGCAAGATGGTCTTGCTGCATCATATCTGAGAGCGTGTTTGGATGGGATAGCATCTGATGGTTTGGTACATTAGGATGAGGTGGGTGGAATGGGGGTGGAAACCGGGCACCACCCTGGTGCTGGGCTGTGTTTTGCTGGGATTGCGGGAAGAAGGAAGAGTTGTATAGGACATGCTGCAATCCCATGCTATATGCGTCACTGGAATTTGACATCTCACCAGTAGCCATCTTAAGCCTCTCCACTTCCTGCTTCAGCGCATCATTCAGAGCTGCAAAAAATACCAGGTTTTGTTACAACATACGGCATAGGTATTCTAACAAATGCAAATTACAGTCACCACTTTGTTCTACACTGGTCCAGGATAAAGTCTAAACAACTCTGTTGCGCATATTATAGGTATTCCAACAAATGCAAAATAAGTGGTAATTTGATAAAATCAAATGTAACCCTATTCCATGTATCTTCGCACAAAAGAAAAGATAAAGTACATGCATAATATTGCAATAAGCATAATGTCAAGTTTACTTTCACCAGGAACAATGACTGAAGCAATGGAAAAACTATAAGCTTAGACTGACTTATAACATGAGACAGAGTGAGCAAACAAGAAAATGATTATTGCTTTGGATGGCATATCTGATATCACTTCCAAGACATGCCAGTTTTATAATTAGTTATGTTACTAAAAAAATATTAAATTGCAAACTACAGAACCATGATTTATCGAATCAAGGGAAAATGCTTTACCATCACGCAATTGAGCCTGCTGCTCCATGGCCTGCAACCTTATCTTGAGCTCTGCATTTTCTGAAGAAAGCCCAGTTGTATCTCTCTGCAAGATAATAAAAAACAACATTTAATGGGCATCGAGTTATTCAACTCAGCAGCGCAGCAATCCTAGAAGCTTGATGCTCCTTCAAAGTCAACAACATAAAAATATAGCAACCCCTAGAACGAGACAGTCAAAGTCAATAATCAACACGATTATTTATTCTCACATGCAGAGAATCGGGATTAACTCTCCAAACTGTTCCCACAACCATATATAATAATCCAATGGGCGTATAAATTTATCACAGCATGTGGAATAGCCCTAGTCCATACATCCAAAGAAGCTAGATGCAATCTACAAGAAGCTCTAATCTGGTAGTTGACCAGTAATTAGGAGATACAACCAGCTTGCTTAAAGGAAATCTGTTATTTGGCCACTGCAGAGTTATGCTACAATAAACTACATGTATACCGTGGCTTTTACCCATGAGACAACATTTAGACGAAAAACAGGAAAAGGTACCTGAAATAGTGTGAGCTGAGCTGAGAGAGTGGTCGCTTCAGTCTGAAGAGTTTGAACCTTCCTTTCGAGTTCTGTCATATAACGAGCCTTTCTTTCTTTTGATCGAGCCGCAGATTGTCTGTTCGCTAGAATTCTGCATGACAGCAAACTCACAGAGTTAACACAAGCTTAAAAGTGTTCTGATTTTTTTTAGGAAAAACATCTTGGACAGCATAGCACAACTCATGCATCATAACTTGCCAATGCCAAAGTATTTCTATTGTAAGTGCACCTTCAATCTTTTTTTCAAGAAAAACAGGATGCAGAAATTCAAAACACTCATGGATCAGGATTCTACAAAAAATGGACTATAACATAAGGGCACGAACAATTGTACTTAGAATATTATATGGCTGACACTTAAAAATCTTGTTATATAATACCAAGGTGAGTTTTTTTTTTTTGAAATGCAGTTTAATTTTGAGGCACCCAGCATGTTACTGTAAAATATACAGTGCAACTTCGAAGTTTGGATGGATATAAAAACAGAAGTTTGTTGAGCTGTGAAATATGATACTATGACAGATTATCACAGTTAATATCTCCATCATGCTAAACAATTTAAACACCTAAGTTTGGAGACATGCCTATGTTGCAGGCTTTCAGCCTTGCAAGAGGCATCAAAAGTTCTCCAGCATACTGAAGATGCTAACTGATGCCTCACAACTTCTAGACGAAAGTGAGATCTTTGGAAATGCAAAATCCAACTGTTTACAGCTAGCAAATAGCTTTTCTACAATGCGATGTCACTTTCTCTAACTTGATTGGCTATCACTGACTTGGAGGAATGATTCCAGCAGAGAAATGTAGGTGCGAAAGGGAAAGAAAATGACATGTAGCATTAGCTATCATTGGTCTCCTACCCTTCTAACAGATTTGCTACCCTTATAAGTATGGGAACTAAGCCCATAACAAACAAATTCACAACTTAGCACACTGCACGTAAGAAACTAAGCGAATCACAGCTTCCCATTTACTGGAAATATTCGTTAACCATCCAACTGCCCAGCACAGAGCAGTAGGCGTAGAAAAGCATGCGCTATCTGACGGAAACAAGCAGCTATCCGTAATCCCACCAACCAAGCGCAAAACCATTACCTTAACTTCCAACCTGCCAACCAACCATCCAACACCATCTACCCACAGCACGTACGTACGTACACAAGGCCAGAATGTGCATATTTTTTGTAAGCTGAAGGCATTTCTCAAAAAAAAAAACATGACAATTGCCCTCGAGTTCCTCACGTCATCACCGCCGCCTCGGAGGAACGAAAGAACTGATCTATAGTGTACGGCCAAATCCCTACCAACCAGACACTAGCGCACGCCTCGCAATGACAAGCACACATACGAGGATTAGAGGAGCTTGGGAGAGATGAGGAAGGCAGCACCTTTTGGCGCGCTTGGGGTCAATGGCCGCGAGCTCGGCAAGCTGCTCGGGGGACATGGCCTTCTTGGCCTCGAGGACATCGGCCAGCGCCTGGGCGGCGGCGGCGTCCTTCCTTGCGGCGCTGGCGGCAGCGGAGAAGAGGCCGGAGCCGTCGACGGAGCTGCTGTAGCGGTGCTTGGGCCGCGGCGGGGACGAGGTCTCGGCGGCGGCGGCCGCCGCGGCGGGGCCGGAGGAGATCTTCTCGATGTCCATGAACGTGGAGAAGAGGTCGTCCTCGGAGCCGATCTCGTCGAAGCCCGCGGAGCCGTCGCCGTCGCCGCCGCTGCCGAGGTCGAGATCGTCCGGGAGGCGGAAGGCGACCTCAGATCTGGCGCGGCGGTGGTGCGCGCCGCGCATGGCCGCCGCCATGGCTGGGGAAGGCGGCGGGAAGGGCCTGCCCGGCGGATCGGCGGGCTTGGGCTGCTGCATTGCGCGAGCCGAGCCTGCGCGCGCGGGTGGTCGGGCCGGGGAGTGGAGGAGGAGGAGCTGTAGATAGGACGCTGCCGCTGCTGCAGCCTGTGTTAATCCTGTAGCTTCCGGGTCTGGTTTGGTTTTTAAGAGAGGTGGGGTGGAGTGGGATCTGGGACTGTGGGATGGAGGAAGGAGGAATGGGTGTAGCATCTAGCATGTGATGTGAGCGCTCACGTGGGCGACCGACGAGCGTCGAGCGTCAGCTCTTCCTTGTTCTTTCGGTGTGGGTGGGTCGGCCTCGTGCATGCGCCCGGCGTAATGCTGACCTTTTTTAACTTTGAACACAAAATGAACCCGAATTTTTAAGAAATCATAATCTAAGCGCAACTCCAACGCCCGCATGTGTCCGTTCTGACCCGTCGTTTAGATCGATCCGCGGACAAACAAAAAAACTAATACGTTTAGGTGGGGGAATCCAACGGCTCACGCATAGTTTTGCCCCTGGTCCAGGCCTAGCCAATTGTTTTGCTATTTTATCCTAGTTTCACACAAATTTATAAAGAAATATAAATAAGTAGCAAATAAATAGTCTAAAAATAGAAAAAGAACATGGTTCATAATTTTATAACATAGTTTATACAATAAAAACTGAATAAAAATAACAAAACATAGTTTGCACAGTGAAATAAAATGGAGAGGAGGCACTAGTGGTTTCCCAAGTGAGTCCACATATGTTTAACCAAATCCTTCTGAAGTTGATTGTGGGTAGTTCGATCCCGCATCTCATGATGAACGTGGAGATATTGTTGAAACATCAACGGTATCGGCTCGCCTCGAAGTAATCAACCCCTTTCTTGAATACGCGTGAACACATGCTTTGCCATCCAAAAACGGAGACCAGAAATAGGCGTGAGATATGTTGTCTTGATGGGATGGAAGTAGTCATTGCAAAGTTGGAAATGGTCGTTTTCTCTGTCACGGTCGAACGCCGTCGCACGCCCAACAACCATCCTACATGTCTTGGAAGTTCTCTCTTATTGTAGTTATGGATGAGAGTTGTTGCGGCCACCCAAATGTCGGTATCATTGTCGGACGATTGATCTGAAGTATCGTTGAAATGAGAGTAGAAGAACTCGTCCCCGCCATCCATCTACACAATAATCGACAATAAAATACATGCAGGGAACAATCTACTCGCCTTTGAAACCGAAGAAAAGAAGGGTCCTCATTCCTGGCCAGCCTAGGCAAACCGTCGAACGGCTTGCGTGCGTTAGAGTTCGCCGGCGAGGCCGAGCCCATGGTGGCGAGAATGGACTTTTCTCGGCAAGAAGGTAGTTTTCCCGCCTTCCCAAGCGTCGACGTGGGTGGCGACGTGGTAGACTAGCCGTTGCCGCGGCCGCGGCCGGTGGACATGAGGATGGTGGCGAGTCTAGAGCTTCTTCGGGACCTCCACGGCTCCAACTGCGCCCTAGCACTGGCCGGCCGACAAATCCGGGGCGCCGGCATGGAGACTAGCTACGGCCACTACGGGTCCACATGGGACGATGGCGAGAATGGTCCGGGCGGTGGCACCGACAAGGAGGAGGGAGTGCTCGGGTTTGGGAGAGGGGTTGGGGGTGGTGGTTTGTGTATCTGTCGACCGAGCCTGGGGCAGACACAGGAGGACAAAGGCCGGGCGCGGACACTGTTTGTTTCGCCCCAAACCAGACCAAACTAGGGCCAGATTTGGGGCGAACCGGACATGTCCTCCATCGCATGTCCATTTGCGGTTGGCCATTGGAACATGCCCCATGTCTGCATGGACAGAAACAGACGTGTTCGGTTTGTTTGTGTGTGGGGGGGGGGGGGGGGAGGAGCTATTGGAGATGCCCCCAACGCCCAACTCTGGGTGCCATGCTAGACATCGTGACACCCCGGTCAAAGACGTCGTGTACAGGCTACGTCAGCCCAATCCGGCCCTCACCCGGCTAGTAGGCGCCCCTGGCAAGGGTTGTCGTGCTCCTTGCCATGGCGCTTCGGGCGAAGGCGCCATGCCCCTTCAAAATACTAGACGCCGCCCAACTCCAGCGCCACCAAGACTCACGCTAGAAGAGACGTCGAACCTCCACCATTGCAAGATCCAAAAAAGCATAATCGCCAGCGAAGCTTTGTGAGTCGATGAACAGGCCCACCGCAAGTAGCGAGCCACATGTCGGTGTTGCACGTAGATCGGGCGATGACCCTGTTCACCTTGGACCTAGATCGGTGATGACCCACAAGTATAGGGGATCGCAACAGTCTTCGAGGGAAGTAAAACCCAATTTATTGATTCGACACAAGGGGAGTCAAAAAATACTTGAGAGCCTTAACAGCGGAGTTGTCAATTCAGCTGCACCTGTGAATAGTCTTGCTCGACACAGATTATCAGTAGCAACAGTTTTATAGCAGTAGTAGCGGTGAAATAATAGCAGCAGTGAAGTAATGACAGCAGTAGTGATTGCAGTAAACAGTAGGATTAAAACACTGTAGGCATAGAGATGGATGTACGGGCGCTGCATGGATAAGATAGCTCATATAATAATCAAGACATAGGCATTGCAGATAATAATGATAAAGTATCCAAGTACTAAGTAAACGTAGGCATGTGTTTCGTATATAGTCGTACGTGCTCGCAATGAGAAACTTGTACAACATCTTCTGTCCTACCAGCCGGTGGCAGCCGGGCCTCAAGGGAATCTACTGGTAATTAAGGTACTCCTTTTAATAAAGTACCGGAGCAAAGCATTAACACGCAGTGAACACATGTGATCCTCACATCGCAGCCATTCCCCTCGGCTGTCCCAATTATTGTCACTTTGGGACCGCGGGTTCCGGACAACAATATGTGTATACAACTTGCAGGTATGATCAATAAACAGTGCATATCATTATGAAACAATAACATGTTCAGATCTGAAATCATGGCACTCGGGCCCTAGTGACAAGCATTAAGCTCAACAAGTTGCAACAACATCAATAAGTACTAACAACGGATACTGGGCACCATGCCCTAATGATCTTATAGCTTATTACATGAACAATCTCATCCAATCCCTACCATCCCCCTCAGCCTACAGCAGGGAATTACTCACACATGGATGGGGGAAACATGGATGGTCGATGGAGAAGCGTCGGTGATGATGATGGCGATGATCTCCTCCAATTCCCCGTCCCGGCGGAGTGCCAGAACGGAGTTTCTGGTCCCCGGAATAGGTTTCGCGATGGTGGCGGCGTACGGTGATGTTTCTGGATGAAGTGGACGACCCCCCGACGTTTTTAGGTCAGAAGGGTTAAGTAGTCGAAAGGGGGACTCGGGGAGGTGCCCGAGTCGCCCTCCTCATAGGCTGGCGCGGCAGTCCCCTTGGCCGCGCCACCATGTGGTTTGGGCCACTCGTGGCCCATCTCCGCCTCCCCTTCTGGCTCCGTGAGTCTTCTGGTAAAATAGGAGGTTTGCGATCTTTTCTGGTGTTTTTCCGAAAGTTGACTTTCTGCACAAAAACAAGACACCAGGGCAATTCTGCTGAAAACAGCGTTAGTCCGCATTAGTTGTATTCAAAACACACAAGTTAGAGGTAAAACAATAGCAAAAATGTTCGGGAAAGTAGATACATTTTGGACGTATCAATCGGCTGCATCCCATCCACAAAGTCGAGGAAGAACGACAGATCCACCATCTTCAGACGACGATCCTCGCTCGAGAGCATCCACCTCGTCCTGACCGCCAGCGCTGCCGCGAGTAACGACAAACACTCGCGAGACACAAAGAAACTAATCTTGCCAGATCTAAAGAACGACGAGAGCTGACGTCAAGGAGCTTGATGCCTATGAACAAAGCAAAATGTCACAAATCGCTTTATTTAAATGGATCGAGCACAAAGAGCTCCCCTCTTGCCCTATCTTCTCTTCCCCGCGCGAACCCAAGTTCCTCCTCTCTTCTCTCTCGCACACTCCGAGCTGACGTCACGAAGGTGCAACCACCAAGCAATGCACTTAACTGTGGGGGTGCGGGGTGTGGCGCAGGAGCCGGAGAAGAAGGGGTGTGGGGGAGTTTAGAGGGCTGATCAGGGTAGCGGCTGACCGACGAATGCCATAATTTGAGCGGGGTGGACGGCGAGGCGGACGCACGAGCGCCACTGGCTGCGAGCGGCGGTGATAAGTGATTTGGCTCCCAATGGATGCCGACTGCCGAGGGCTCCCTCTCTCGTCTTTGTAGTTTTGCTTGTCGAAAAACCGCGAGCGCTAATGCAATTGAAGAATAGCAACCCCCGACTCCTGTGTGACTTGTGCCGACTTATAAATAATAAAGTAAAATATCACTAACATAGTAACATGTATTAATGATTGTCTATTTTAATAGGCAACATATCCACATCATCCATTCTTTTAGTTAGTCATTTGTCCATATTATTTCCATTATTATTTATTAATCTATACATACATAATACACTTATTTCATGTCTGTTAAACTTAATATCCCGACTATGACGAATTAAATTTTAAATATTTCTTTAAACAACAACCTAATGTATCATAACTATTACTTTACACAATATAGTTGCTAAATGGATCCCCTTAGAACGCGCGGGGTACCTTTTAGTATCTTATATAGCAAAACTCTATTAACATTTTATGATAGTCTATTTTAACATGTAAGGTATCGACATCATCTAATATTTCAGCTGAACCAATTGTCGATGCGGCCACACTAAGATTTATTAATAGTAGTTCATCTTTACACGCCATCAATTTTTAGTCATCAAATACACAACAATTTCACGTCCCTCGACTATTATGATCAGCTAACGTATTCAAACGTCTTATTCCCTTCCATTTACACGACAAAGTTTTTAAAGAGATTCTCGCTGCAATGTGCGGCCACTGCGGGATGCAAATAAGAAACAAATATCGCTTGAATGGAGCTGTTGCATTTCTAGATTAAACTCCTCGTGAAATCCCCTTACACTAACTAGTGCCGAAGCCGGACGCCGACGGCGGGGACCGATTCACCGGCCTCAAGCTCACCTGGCTGCGGTTTGCCAACAACTGATTTGCGTCATTTTCCAGCCATCCATGCATTTCGATCGTTCTAGGGAGCTAAACTGTAGAATCCGTCGAACCACCCTGACCCAACCTGGGTATACACCTGCAAGTTGCCCATCAAACCCAACTCAACTTGTTTCAAAACTGGAGAATATTTGACCGGGATGCTTCATAGATGACTGCCGGTGGATGCAAAAGGAACTTAAGTTAAAGGAGCATTGGAAACTACCACAACTTAGAGGTATGAAACTTCATGTTGAAGGCCAAACAATTACATTGGGCGCGTTTACCGCACCTGTTGGGATCTTATAGATGAGGATTTGCTCGCTGCCATGACAACTTTTGACGAAAGGTGGAAGCTCTTGTTTTGGCATACTAAATAAGGCGAATATTGTGCTACCGCCAAACAAAGAGGTGGTGGGAGGGGTGGCGGACTACCGCCCCATCGGCCTCGTACACAGTTTCTCCAAGATTTTCTCCAAGATGTTGGCCTCTCGCCTTGCTCCTCTTCTTTCCGAGATTGTTTCCCTGAGTCGGTCGACATTCATCAAACAAAGATGTATGCACGATAATTTTTTGCGCACGTGCAAGGGTTGATTAAAGAGATGCACAAGGAAAAAATGCTTGATTTATTCCTAAAGCTTGATATTGCTAAGGCTTTCGACACGGTGAATTGGCCATACCTTCTCAAGCTATTGGAAAATCTGGGTTTTGGGCCGAGGTGGAGGAGACGGATTTGCCTCCTCCTTTCTTCGGCAAGCACCAAGATCCTTCTCAATGGGAAGCCGGGGCCTTCCATTAGTAACGCTCGGGGGCTACAGCAGAGCCTATTCATCATGGCAATAGATCCTCTACAACATCTTTTCCGCCTTGCCACGACAGAAGGCATTTTGCAGTCGCTCCGGGAGAGACCGGTGTTATTTACCATTTCTCTCTATGCGGATGACGCGGGAATTTTTGTTGGTTCCTAGCAGCAGGACATGAGGGTAGTATGTCGGATTTTTGAAGCTTTTGTAAACGTGAGCGGGCTGCGAACAAATCTTGCAAAAACGGAGGCCTATCCAATTAGCAAGGAATAAATCACCGCTGCCTTGGAGATCTTTCCGGCGGGGGGGGGGGGGGGGAGGGGGCAGTTTTCCATGCACTTACCTTGGGCTACCGCTGCACCACTCGAGGCTGAAGGAAGTACATTTCCAACCTCTAATTGATAAGCTCAGAGGAGGCTTGCGGAATGGTGGGGCATGCGTTTCACCAGGGCGGGTCGTGTGCTACTTTGGCGCTCCGTCTTAACAGCCATGGTCATCCACCATCTCGTTGTTTTCAAGTGGTCAAAATGGGTCATTGGAAGGATCAAAAAATTCTGATCGGCTTCCTTGGATAAAGTCAGGACCTACGCCCAGTCCCCAGAGCCCGACATCACCCCCTTGTGAACTGGAGCATGGTGTGTCGACCAAAGAAGTGGGGGGGGGGGGGGGCTAGAAGTTTTGGACACCGAGAGATTTGGCCGCGCCGTCAGGATGCGGTGGCCTTACGCATGGATGGACCAGACTAGACCATGGCATGGCATGACGCTCCCTTGTGACAAGAAGATATGGAGCTGTTCCGAGCCTCCACGGATATTTCGGTGGGTGATGGTTGATGACGTGAAACACACGTTCGTTGGGAGACCCCAGGAGGAAGGTATGAAGCAGTGCAGCAGCAAGTTTTCCCTCAGTAAGAAACCAAGGTTGTCAGATCCAGGAGGAGTAGGAGCACTTTAGAAGGTTGTTGGTGGCGTTGTTGCTCGATCACCAACTGATGACTCCCAAGTGCAGGAGATCAATTGTAGTACCTTTCGAATAGAAAAGGTTGTCGAACCCACGAGGAGCTGAAGGTATTGGTTATTAGAAATGATAAATAGACAATAAAAGATGCAAGTGTTTTTGGTATTTTCAATTTAATAATTGCAAGACAGTGACAATGCAGCAAATAAATGGTAACAAGTAAAAGCTCTCAAAGAGAGAGAAAGCCCAATCCTCTATGTGTAAGAGGACAAGCCCAAGTGATGTGTAACTTATATGTGGAAAACGTTCCCGAGGGCGGCATGGATATTGCTAGGCATATAGATTTATTAAACAACACGTTGAATATCTTGTCCAGTTTTAATCTTCTTTGGACGGAGCTATTATTAGGTACAGCTAAATAAATAGACTAAACCCCTTATGATGGATCATGTGGCCAATTAAATGACAGCACAAGAATTATTAAGATATAAAATCCCACCATAACATTACGCTCTAGGTCCCCGATACTAATACCCCGTAAAGTAACTTAATGGTTCGGTCTCAGTCTTTCGTGTCCTCCCAAGTCTCCCTCACGCCATTACACTACGGTGTTCTCCTATGAGCCCATATAGGTGAAGTGTTGTGCAGTCGACGTTCGCACAACACCATCATAGAATCACACAAAAAGATAAACACTAGACAAAATACCAACACATGTCATATATAAATCATTGCCAATTCATCCTATGCCCTCAGGAACATACGGGAACTACTCACAACGTGCAAACATGGTGATATTCAGTGGCATAAGTGGTACAACACAATCTGAAAATATAACTTCACCACCAAATAATGACAAGTACTCAATCACAAACATGAATAGTAGCACAAGACAAGTATCTAGGGTATAGCAACTCTCAAACTACGAGGGGGACGGAGTGGATCACGGAGATGATGATGGAGATGGTGCTGGTCTTGGTGATGGTGATGATGTAGAGGCCTCCTCCCACGCCAAGGAGGAGAGGTGATGACGATGACGATGATTTCCCCCTGCTCCGGAGCTCCAGAGCAGCAGGATCTGATCCCCCTCGGAGGAAATCAGGAGTTTCGCCACCGCCGCGACCTCGGATAGTCTCGTAAAAATTAGGGCGTTACTTTTCGGGCGAGACGGAGACCTCGTTAAAAAGCCCCAGGCGAGGAAGTGCCCGAGGCTCCATTTGGTGGGCCCCACGCGGTCAGGGAATCTGGCCGCGTGGGCCCACCCATTTTGGGCCTCGTGGCCTTCCTCGCTTGCTTCTTCTTCCCTCTGGTATTCTCCCGAAGAAAAACCAGCTGTACAATTTTCCTTTTATTAATTGGGCCTTTGTAGCTCCTGAAACAATAAAAACACGAAAAAGGAGGTTTTCTGCCTCCCAGAAATTAAATACTAAAAATAGGGACTTTGTAGGAAAGTCCCCTAAATCATCTAAAACATGTAAAAACAATGATATAATTATGCAAATAACATCCTAATATGGTGGTATAAGTGGTATAGATGATGATATAAAATGCACGTATCCACTCCCCAAGCTTAAACCCTTACTTGTCCTCAAGTAAGTAAGGACATAGATCATTACATGCATCAATGGACTTATGGTTGATAAATAAATACGAGCATTGTATCATCATCATATTCAATTGCAATGTAAGATTAATGAATTAAAACTCATACACATAAGGGCAGCATAAGTAGAAGCTCTAGCAATCACCCCTTACACTTTGAAAGCAAATAACCATTGTATGTTGGACAATTGAATCACACTATTTTTAACATGCTTTTGCTCTTATGGCTAGCATCATAATGTTTAATACTTTACTGAAGTTTAAAGACAAGATAAACTCTCATTGGATAACAAGTTAAAGAATACAAATGAAAAGACAGATATAAAATTATTTGCACCCTTGCTTCACTAGTAACTAGTGCAAACTTTAGTCATGGATGTTTCAATCAAGTTCTTATGCTCAAACAACCTTTATCTCACACTTTCCATGGCTAACCGAATCCTCGGGTGCCTTCCTTTCATACACTTTACAAGAGCATAAGTATTGACACATCCATGATCATTCATTTGCTCAAAAGATACTAGATTCTAACAAGAGTGTTTCATATCCTTTTCATTAACTATTCCCAACTTTTTACGCTACAAGACTATAGCTCAACCTTAAACTTATTAATTCTCAAGTCATAATGACTCACTCTTTTCTTATTTATATTGAGCTAGATTCTACAATTGTCCAACATACTCAAGTTAATTAAATTCAAGGCAAGATGTGACTGAAACCTCTAAAATAAACCACGCTCATTTGCATGAGTGTTACCCATAAATCTCCAAACAAGAGAATCATGGATGACACCATACTTTAATATTCATTGATAAACCATAAGATAGGGATACATGATAATGCTCCATGAGCTCACACAAGCCTAAAAGAGATTGATAACTAAATGATAAAAGCAAAACACATCATGACTAGATAGATATGATAAACTAGTAAAGATAAAGACTAGGTGGAACTCCCCCAAGCTTGACGTCTTGCTAGAACCACTTCTGCTCTTTCTTCTTGTCTTCATAATAATTATCTTCAAGTTTTCCAACAATGCTCATCATAAGGTTGTAGGCCTTTTCAAACTCCCTTGCAGCTTCTCCCAGTTTTTCCATGAGATTCTTCTCCACCGTCTCCTTGCAAGGCTTCCACTCCGGGCTTGGTACTTTAACATTAGGGATCTTACGATCCCATTCACCAGGTGTCGGGGGAATACTTTCTGGATTAACCCGCGGCCCAGTGCGACTTAACTTACTCGCACGGATGAAGGCCCACTTGGGAACAAGCCCAATATTGAACCGCCATAAGGGGAAAGATCTAGAAGACAAATCCCGGAGGACGTGAAGACCAAGTAGTCTCCGAGTAGGCCTCTGTGGATGTATTCCTTATGGGGAAGTTTCCTTTTGTAACCTAGCGAGCCTCTGTGTATATAAAGAGGACTCGCAGGACTTAGAGCGGGTCAAGCTATCAAGCCCCAAACCCTAGCTCATACGGCGAGTACCAGATCGGATCGCCTCCATTGTAACACCTCGATTATCATATCAATACCAATCTAGGGTAGGCAGGAAGTAGGTCTTTTACCTCACATTGAGGGGGCCGAACCTGGGTAAATCTGTGTTGATCTTTGTTCCTGCGATCCCAAGCTCGGAGATGCTTGACTCGCATAATCCCACACCTACGAAGTCATCTATGACACCTGACGTGACAAACCCACGACAGTTGGCGCCCACCGTGGGGCCTGCGGTCAAGAGCGTCACGTTCCGCGCAGGATCCATGAAGGGAGCTGAAGATCTTGTTGTTGGCCGTATCATCACGGTCAATGGCACACCCCTCATCGACGATTCAAGCTGGGGGCCGGAAGCAGATTATTTGGAGACCGGCCACGTCATCCCGTTCGGATCCATCAACGTCTTCGTCGGCTTCATCGGTGGCAGGTCCGTTAGATCGGTCCAGGAAGGCGATTCAGTAGAAGAAGTCGCCGATGACGGGGAAGAATCCGTGGAAAGCATGGACTCGCAAGAGTTTGGGTCCATCATACCTGCCTTTGAAGAAAGTTGCTGGGGTTACCCACCAGAAATCACATCATCACCAGATCAAGAGATGGCACAAGTCGCGGTTTACATGGCCGGAGGAGCAGGTGCATCAGGAACTGCTGGAGAAACCGAGGCATCGGCACCCCCAAGCAACCCACTTCTTGTCCCTGTGTCAGCCACGAACGCCGCCCTCCGTGCAACAGAAATTGAGGCCGCCAGGGCCGAGCTCCTGTATGAGGTTCGAAGGATGGAAGAAGAGCGCCGCAGGCTCGATCAGATAAACCAAGGAATCCAACAGGAGCGGCAGAGAGTAGCCGCGCTGGCTGCGACTCAACAACAGGTTGACCCGCAAACACAGCTGCGCGCGACTCAACCAACAGTGGAAATCCCGCTCACTCCAGCCGCGGGACGGGAATCCAGACGACTGCGGAAGGAAGGGTACCAACAAATCAAGAGACCCAGCAACAACCAAGGAGGTTTCACACCCCACAGGGCCATTACCAGAACCCTGTCGATAATATGTATGCTGCGGCTAATATCTTGACTCAGATGGTACCAACAGGCGATGACCCGGTCAATGCTGAGGCGCGGCGCGCGATTCAGATGCTAAGTACGGCAGTCCTGCAACAAGCCAATAGGGCGGAAGCCGAAGCACAGCTGCCCCTCGTACCAGCCAATCACAGGATTACAGCAGAAAGAAGCGTCCAGAGCAGGCCACCAGAGGACGTGTCAGGAGTCGCACAGAGGCAGCAGGAGCAAGTCGCAGAAGCGCAGGCGAATGCACCATTGATGCAAAAGCGGCCCGCAGATAACCCCGCAGGCGCGCCCACAGCCCTGTCCTCGCGACTCAAGGGACCGGCGTGTTTCACTGAAAGATCAGATCGGAACCTTTTCCTGAAGATTTCAAAGGGCCACGCATGGATCCAACCACTTGGCTCAACAATTACGAGATGGGCATGAGCATCCTAAACGCATCTGAAGAGATCTGCGCACGCTACCTAAACATGATGCTAGAAGGAGCAGCGCACATATGGCTGCAAAATTTGCCTCCCAACTCTATAAATACTTGGGAGGAACTGAAGGATGCCTTCATTAAGAACTTCCAAGGAACTTGCAAGCGACTCTGCAATATAGAAGATTTAGAGCGTTGTGTCCAGAAGGAAGGCGAGTCAAGTCGCCATTGGATGAAAAGGGTGGCAGAAATAATACACTCCTCAGATAATATACCACCAAGCTCAGCCGTCCTGGTGATGGAGAAAAACTGCAAGTTTGAGCCGCTGATTCATAAGCTGGGTCGCATGAAGGATAAAGTCAAGAGCCTCAGCGAGGTGATGGCTGCGGCTAACAAATATGCCAGCTCAGATAAAACCAGAGACGCGTCAGACGGAGAAGAAGAGGAGGTTGCTGCAAAAGGAAAGAAAAACTCCAACAAGCCCCAGCAGCAGCAAACGAGCCACAACAACACGAGTCAAAACAAACGCAAAAGCGAAGATGGTCACTCAGGGCTCGTCGCCAATACGCGTGGAGGATTCAGAGGCCAGCGTGGAAGGGGTCGAGGATACGGCTCCCGTCCAATCAATATGCAAGAAGTTTTCAACCGGCCATGCGACCTTCATGCGACAGGTGATGGACGGCCAGCGGACCATACCAAGGCGCAATGCCATTATTACAAAAAGTGGAAAGAAGAGAGCCAACACAACGGGGGGAATTCCCATGAAGGAAACCCTAGTGCGGCTCATAACACAAATATTGGGCAGCACGGCGCGAGTAACCCCAGGCAGACGGGGCAGTATCACACAATAGTTATCGATACCTCCAAAAGAGAAGAGAAATTGAGCCGGAGAAGTCAGCAGGTGAACGCCGTGATACCAACAACACCCGCTTGGTTAAGGTGGTCAGAATACGCGGTAACCTGGAGTCGCGACGACCACCCGCCACAGGTACGGGAACCTGGCAAGTTGGCACTGGTTGTGGCACCATACGTTGCAGGATACAAGCTGACCAAAGTGCTTATGGATGGAGGAAGCAGCATTAATATCTTGTACTACGATACTTTCCAGCGTCTAGGACTCAAGGATTCCAGCCTGCAGCCCACGTCAACAGTATTTCACGGCATTGTCCCAGGAAGGTCCGCACGGCCAGTGGGGAAAATAACCCTAGGGGTAACTTTTGGAACAGAAGAGAACTTTAGAAGTGAATTCCTAAGCTTCGAAGTGGTAAAATTCCAAAGCCCATATCACGCCTTGTTTGGAAGAACGGCCTTTGCTAAGTTTATGGCCAGGCCATGCTACGTGTACCTACAGTTGAAGATACCAGGACCAAAAGGGGTCATCACAGTGTACGGAGATAGAGAAAAAGCAATAGAATGTGAGAAAGGAGATGCGGCTTTCGCAGAATCCGCCTGTGCCGCGGAAGAACTAAAAGGTTATAAGTCGCAGGTGGACCCAAACGATATGAGTGTGGTTACCACGCCATCTGCCGAGCCACCAATGAAATTCAAAGCGGCCCAGGACACTAAGCAGATAAATCTTGTTCCTGGCGACTCATCCAAGCAAACTAGCATTGGAGCACACATGGAAGAAGAGCAGGAGAAGGCCCTCGTCGCTTTTCTCCAGGAAAATAAAGACATCTTCGCATGGAAGCCGTCAGATATGCCAGGGGTACCAAGAGAATTAGCAGAACATAGCCTCAAAGTGAACCCTGCGGCTAAACCAGTGAAGCAGCCACTACGGCGTTTTCATGATGACAGGAGAAAGGCAATAGGAGAGGAAATAGCTCGCTTGCTGGCTGCAGGATTCATCACAGAGGTATACCATCCGGATGGGTGGCAAATCCAGTATTGGTTATGAAAAAGAACGGTACGTGGCGAATGTGCGTTGATTACACCAGTCTTAACAAAGCTTGTCCAAAGGATCCATTTGCTTTGCCAAGAATCGACCAAGTAATTGATTCAACTGCTGGGTGCGAGCTGTTATGCTTTTTGGACGCCTATTCAGGCTACCATCAAATCAAGATGAAGAGGGAGGACCAAGAAAAGACGTCCTTCATCACACCCTTCGGAGCTTTTTGTTATGTCAGCATGCCCTTTGGGTTGAAGAACGCAGGTGCGACTTACCAAAGATGCATTCAGAATTGCCTACATGAGCAAATAGGTCGCAACGTTCATGCCTACGTGGATGATATTGTGATTAAATCGCAAGTTAGCCAGGATCTTATTGGTGATCTGGCAGAGACATTCACAAATCTCAGAAAATACAACATGAAGCTCAACCCCACAAAGTGCGTCTTCGGAGTACCAGCAGGAAAGCTATTGGGATTCATAGTATCAGAAAGAGGCATTGAGGCCAATCCTGACAAGATAAAGGCCGTGATGGATCTCCAAAAGCCAGAAAAGATAAAAGATGTACAGCGGCTTACTGGTTGCGTAGCAGCTTTGAGTCGCTTTATATCAAGATTGGGAGAAAAGCACTACCTTTGTACAGACTGTTGAAAAAATCAGACACCTTCGTTTGGGACGCAGAGGCCGACGAAGCTCTGACAGCCTTGAAACATCAATTGACAAATGCTCCAGTTCTGGCGGCTCCAAAAGATAAAGAGCCAATGCTACTATACATAGCGGCAAATTCCCGCGCTGTGAGTGCTGTCATGGTTGTGGAGAGACAAGAAACGGAAAGGAATACCCTGTCCAGAGACCAGTATACTACGTGAGCGAAGTCCTCACAGCTTCCAAACAGCGTTACCCACAGTGGCAGAAGTTGGTGTTTGGAGTGTTCATGGCGAGTCGCAAGCTGAAGCACTACTTCCAAGAGCATCCAATAACTGTGGTGAGTTCAGCACCATTGGCAGATATCATTCGTAATCGAGAAGCTACTGGAAGAGTCGCTAAGTGGGCGATCGAGTTGGGACCACATCACATCAGTTACGAGCCGCGCACATCAATTAAGTCGCAAGCCCTTGCAGATTTTATTAACGATTGGACAGAAATCCAAGTTGCTCCTAGCATGGCAGAAACCAAATACTGGACCATGCATTTTGATGGGTCAAGACAGTTGCAAGGCTCGGGGGCTGGAGTTGTTCTGACATCTCCCAAGGGAGACAAGCTGCGGTATGTGTTACAGATACACTTCAACTGCACAAATAACGTGGCGGAGTACGAGGCACTGCTTCATGGTCTACGTATAGCAAAGGAGATGAACATCAGTCGCATACGCTGTTTTGGCGATTCAGACTTGGTGGCACAGCAGGTCTCCGGAACGTGGGACAGCAAGGATGCGAACATGGCTGCATATAGGAGAGAGGTGGACAGAATTGCTGGACATTTCACTGGATACCAAGTTGAACATATTGATCGGAGACAAAATGAAGCTGCGGATGCCCTGTCTCGGCTTGGATCCAACAGACAGTCAGTCCCACCCAATGTTTTCCTGGATGAACTGCACAATCCATCAGTCAAACCTCCAGCAGAGATTGACATTGCAGAGCCAGAGGATGATTCAACTTTAGTCGCAGCCCTGCATGAACAGCCAGGATGGACAGAGCCATACATGGCATATTTAAGTCGCGGAGTGCTGCCGGACGATGAAATTGAGGCGCGCAAAATCATACGACGATCAAAGGCCTATACAATCATCAACAACGAATTATACAAGCGCAGCGTATCAGGAGCATTCCAAAGATGTGTCTCACCAGAAGAGGGACGAAAAATCTTGCACGAAATTCATTCAGGCGATTGTGGCCATCATGCTTCGTCAAGATCTTTGGTGGCAAAGGCGTTCCGACATGGATTCTTCTGGTTAACAGCATTAGCAGACGCAGAGCAAATTGTCAGAGTGTGCGATGGATGTCAAAGATACGCTAGGCAAGATCATATGCCAGCCCAAGCACTTCGCACAATACCCATCACATGGCCTTTTGCCGTATGGGGTTTTGACATGGTAGGGCCTTTCAGACGGTCTTCAAACGGAAAAACTCACCTCTTAGTCATGGTGGACAAATTCACAAAGTGGATAGAAGCAGAACCTGTGGGAGATTGCGAGGCTGAAACAGCAGTCAAGTTCTTGAAGAAGGTCATATTCCGCTTCGGTTACCCCCATAGTATCATTACAGACAATGGGAGCAACACCTCTGAAGGGGCTACACAGATATTTTGCGCAGACAATGGGATAAGATTGGACCTCACGTCAGTAGCACACCCGCAGAGCAATGGACAAGCTGAGCGAGCTAACCAGGAAATTCTCCATGGAATTAAGCCGCGCCTTATTGAAAAGGTCGAAGCATCTCCAGGATGTTGGGTGGAAGAACTGCCAGCAGTACTGTGGAGCTTGAGAACAACCCCTAACAGATCCACAGGATTTACACCATATTTCATGGTCTATGGAGCAGAAGCAGTCATGCCCAGCGATATCATACATGATTCACCAAGAGTTGCGGCTTACATCGAGACAGATAATGAGATAGCTCGGCAAGACTCGGTGGACACATTAGAAGAGGTTAGAGACTTGGCAGCATCAAGGTCAGCAGTATATCAACAAGACTTGCGACGCTATCATGCCAGACGCATCAAAACCCGCACCTTTCAAGAAGGCGACCTAGTACTGCGACTTAAACAAGATCACAAGGGAATGCATAAGCTGTCCTCTCCATGGGAAGGACCCTACATCATCAGCAAGAAGCTAAACAATGGGTCGTACTACCTGCTGGATGTAAGGGAAGAAAGCAGCGAACGCCATGATTTCGAGGATCGTCTCGAGGCACCTCGCCCTTGGAACGTCGCACACCTGCGACCGTACTATACATAAGAAAAGGCTAATCAGAGCCAAGCATCATCCTTTCCAGCTTTATAGCTGAGTATCATCACAGCCACTCAGGGCTAGAACTTCAACTTTGGTCGCCACCTAGGCGCGACCTATGCAACATCTGATCGCCACCCAGGCGCGATCGACCCTTGTATCAGAAACCGGCTGCCACCTAGGCGCGGCCGTAAACTTTGTATCATCTCTGGTCGCCACCTAGGCGCGACCGACCCCATGTATCACCATGGATCGCCACCTACGCGCGATCCAACCCTATGTATAACACTCGGTTGCCACCTAGGCGCGACCTTATGTGTCATCATAATCAAAGCTTATCATAGCTTAGCCTATCATGGCAATATCATTATGTTTCTTGGGGTCTTTGTTACCCTGAAACAGCCGATTTATTGGCAATTATCAAATTTACCTTAAGTTGGATTGCTACTCGCATTATGTGGCCAAAGTACTGGGGTGTGGCGTCAATCGAGCTTGATTGCCTATCATGGCCGCTCTCGACCCTGAACACACATATTCCTAGGAAATACTGAGTCGCGCGAGTGCCCACTTAAGGATTCAGATGGCCTAACTAGAGGTCGATGTACTGCTTATAGTACGGCAACACCAATTACAATTACTTGTAACTTAACAATTGTTTTATTCATGATATCAAGTTACAGGTGATGACCTTCAGAGTTCTCTGAGAAGAATTGAGATGATTACCACATAACATCCTCTCAATCCTTGGGGGCTATATCATATTATCATCAAAAATTTGAAGATAGATCGTCATCAAGTTCTGAAGCTATCAGGATACTCTAACAAAGAAGCTCACGAAGTCAGATGATCTTCCAGGTGCGAGTCAAGGCCAAACTTGCACAATTATAAGCCGCGAAACAAGGAAAAGCGCGGCCTAAGCATTCAAGATCAAGAAATACTATGAAGTTCAGGCCACGCTTGGGGGCTAATGTCGGGGGAATACTTTCTGGATTAACCCGCGGCCCAGTGCGACTTAACTTACTCGCACGGACGAAGGCCCACTTGGGAGCAAGCCCAATATTGAACCGCCATAAGGGGAAAGATCTAGAAGACATATCCCGGAGGACGTGAAGACCAAGTAGTCTCCGAGTAGGCCTCTGTGGATGTATTCCTTATGGGGAAGTTTCCTTTTGTAACCTAGCGAGCCTCTGTGTATATAAAGAGGACTCGCAGGACTTAGAGCGGGTCAAGCTATCAAGCCCCAAACCCTAGCTCATACGGCGAGTACCAGATCGGATCGCCTCCATTGTAACACCTCGATTATCATATCAATACCAATCTAGGGTAGGCAGGAAGTAGGTCTTTTACCTCACATTGAGGGGGCCGAACCTGGGTAAATCTGTGTTGATCTTTGTTCCTGCGATCCCAAGCTCGGAGATGCTTGACTCGCATAATCCCACACCTACGAAGTCATCTATGACACCTGACGTGACAAACCCACGACACCAGGATAGTTCTCTTGGGTGGCACGCTTGAATTCCTTGTCAATAAGAGTAGAAACCACGTTTTTGCTAGCAAGTGCGTGCCTAGGAGACTTCCCTCCTGTGCTCATGCGAGCCGTCGGCCTCTTGTTTCCAAGAGACACGTTCACCCTCACACCAGCAACGGAGATAGGAGAAGGTGGTGCTGTTGCAATAGGTGCGATGTCGACGAAGGACTTGTATTCTTTCTCTTCCGCTTCCTCCTTCTCCATCTCCTCCTCGTCGGGCTTGTAGTCTTCATCATCTGAGTAGTCCTTCCTCTTCCTGTTCCTCCTCCACATGGAAGTGGGGCTGAGGCCCTCGAGCTCGTCATCATCTCTGTCCATGGAGGAGCATTGGAAGGAGTCTCCCGAAGACATGGCTAAAAACCTGACAGACAGAAACAGCAAAAGCAAAGATCGCTCGAGAACGCTCGGTGCGAGATTGGATCAACGAAAAGGGGTATATATTGACGGTTTTTAGGTCAAGACGAAGCGTCGGAGTCGAAAACGAGACGGAACGGGATTCCGAGGGGCAAAAGGAGCGGGCCACGTGGTCAGGGAATCTGGCCGCGTGGGACCCCCTCTTTTCCTTCTCGAAGCTCCGTCACGTCCAGTTTTCTTGCCCCACACGTTAATTTCCATAAAAAATGATGTCCGTAAAATATTACGCAATTCCGAGAAACTTTCCAGAGTAAAAGTTACCTTTTATTGATTTTGGATTTCTGAAACTGCAAACTTCTTTGCAATTACCTCCCCCGGTGTCTGTAAAATGAATTCCTCCACCTTTCCAATGAAGCTTTTTCCTGCAATATAATGTTTAAGGCGTTGTCCATTAACCACATGAGGTTTACCTTTCATATCACCATGAAGACGGATAGCTCCTGAACGGTATACTTCCTGTATCACTAATGGTCCCTGCCACTTTGAAGCTAACTTACCTGCAGAAAACTTGAAACGAGAGTTGTATAATAGCACTTGATCACCTACTTTGAATTCTTTCTTTTAATTTTCTTGTCATGCCAAATCTTAACTTTTTCTTTAAACATACTGGCACTTTCATAAGCTTCATTTCTCCATTCATCTAGCAGGTTTAAATCAAGAATTCTCTTCTCTCCATCAGTTTTAAAATCAAAGTTCAATTGTTTAATAGCCCATCTAGCTTTATGTTCTAATTCAAGAGGTAAATGACAAGCTTTTCCATAAACCATTTTATAAGGAGACATTCCCATAGGATTTTTAAAAGCAGTTCTATAAGCCCATAATGCATCGTTAATTTTAAGTGGCCAATCAGACCTAGACTTATTCACTGTCTTTTCCAAAATGAGTTTAATTTCCCTATTACTTAATTCAACTTGTCCACTAGTTTGAGGATGATAAGGTGATGCAATTCTATGGTTAACATCATATTTTGCCAAAGTTTTCCTAAGAATACCATGTAAGAAATGAGACCCACCATCAGTAATTAAAAACCTAGGAACACCAAACCTGGGGAAAATGATGTCCTGAAGCATCTTCATTGTCGTGGCATGATCTGCATTTTTGGTTGGAATTGCTTCCACCCACTTTGTAACATAATCCACTGCAACCAAAATATGAGTATGCTTTGTCTTTGATTCGGGGAAAGGTCCCATAAAGTCAAAACCCCACACATCAAATGGTTCAAGTGGTAAGGAATAGTTCATAGGCATTTCATTTCTCCTACCAATATTTACTACTCTTTGACATTTATCACAAGATTTAACATATTCAGCACAATCCTTAAATAAAGTAGGCCAATAAAAACCAGACTGTAATACCTTTGCACCTGTACGATCTCCTGCATGATGTCCTCCATAGGGACTGTCATGACAATCTCTTATAATAGCCTGTTGTTCATACTCAGGTACACAACGTCTAATAATACCATCCACACTCTTCTTATAGAGAAAAGGATCATCCCAGAAATAATGTCTAAGATCATAAAAGAATTTCTTTCTTTGTTGAGTAGTGAAGTGTGGAGGTAAAACTTTACCAACAATAAAATTTGCATAATTGGCAAACCATGGAGATGCAACTTTAGCACTAGAAACATTAACAATTGCAAGTTGTTCATTAACAAAGCTATCATTAATAGGAATAGGATCATCAGGTATATTTTCCATTCTAGAAAGATGATTGATAACCCCCAAGAGCAAGGGATCACTGTAACACCTCTCAATGTCGAAGTAAGGTATCGATCTGCAGGAGCAAGAAGGAAAAGTTATCTATTCCCTACAACTAAAGTGTCACAAGTTTTAGTTGATTATGCACTAAACAAGTTTGGAGAACAAGGTGGTTGATGGATGGAAGTAACCAAGCAAGAATATAAAAGTGTCCCAATCCTCTTCAATGCAAGAGGACAAGACA
Source organism: Poa pratensis (assembly GCA_947311845.1). Lineage (NCBI taxonomy): Eukaryota > Viridiplantae > Streptophyta > Magnoliopsida > Poales > Poaceae > Poa > Poa pratensis. Next base: position 77,739,579 of record CAMZMU010000096.1, on the reverse strand, counting down.
AATGGTAGCAAGCAAAAACTCTCAAAGAGAGAGAAAGCCCAATCCCCTATGCAGCAAGAGGACAAGCTCAAGTGTAAGTTTCTTATAGGAACAATGGACATGGGTTCATGGGTTCACTTAATCCTCTCTCCCTCATCTACTGTGATTATCATGTTATAGATAAAGTACACACAATTGTCATGTTTTAATGGTAGCTTTTATAACGGCTATATGTCCTAAAACACATAGTTGAAAGAAATAGTCATTTGTGTTGCTAGGTCACCCTCGTAAGGCTAGCGTGGTTGCTCTCACTCCCACATCATACTCTTTCTTTTTACCCCAGATAAAGGATGTTGGGCGGTACTGTGTCACTCAATACCTATGCCGTGTCACATCGGCCATCCCGTACCAACATACATCATACTTCAAAGTATGACAAATCACAAAAGCTCCAACACAACGGTAAATGCATAACAAATCATCTCACACCACAATATTCACCACAAAGGTAATACATAGATGACCGTAATCATGTTTGGCAGCTCATATGGTACTAATTAGTGAAGCTCAAGAGAGAGGAGAGATACAAAAGTTACTACCACAAACCCTAGTCCAGGGGGTGGACTACTCCCCCTTCATCATGGTGATGATGGTGAAGAAGTTCTTGCTGTAGATGTTGATGATGAACACGCCGGAGGGGGGTGGAGCCCTCCGGAGGTGACTCCGGCGGTGTTTCCCCTCTCCGATCTTCTCCGGCAGCAGCCTTCTGACTCTTTGTTTCGTGGTTCTGTGTTTCTCCGCCGCCTCCTTCCAGAGAACGTCGGGGGACCTTTTTTATAGGCGTTTTTAGGTCAAGACGGAGTCGGTGGAGCAAAGATCAACGGCAACGGAGCCTCGAGGGCCAGATGGGTGGGTCCCACGTGGCCTGGTACTGTGGCCGCGTGGGCCCCCCTCTTTTGGCCCTCGGGCCTCCGTTTGTTCGCTTCCTTCGCCCACAGGTCTTCTTCCTTCCAAAAAATGACGCCCCTAAATTTGCAGGTGATTTGGACGACGTTTGGGCCCCTGAAACAGTAAAATACAAAACTAGGGTGTTCTGCCTGTGCAGGGTTAATTCCATAAAAATAGGAAATCATTAAGATATTTCCAAAATCATGATAAAACATTGATATAACCCTTATATGATGCAATTATGATTGGAATATGAGAGAATAAAGTGCAAAGTTCATGTATGCATTTTACATGCATCAATGATCAGCTACTTGATTATCTTCCCCTTTCCTATCAACAATGTGTAAATCAAATTCTTGCAATAGAAGTACCCATCTTATTAATCTAGGCTTAGCATCTTTCTTATGCATTAAGTATTTAATGGCAGAATGATCAGCATGCAATGTGACTTTCGAATCAGTAATATAAGGTCTAAACTTGTCACAAGCAAATAACACTGCTAAAAATTCTTTTTCAGTTGTGGCATAATTCCTTTGAGCAGCATCAAGTGTTCTACTAGCATAATAAATGACATTCAATTTCTTATCAACACGTTGGCCCAAAACAGCCCCAACTGCATAATCACTAGCATCACACATAATTTCAAAAGGCAAATTCCAATCAGGAGGTTGAATAACAGGAGCACTTATTAAAGCATTCTTCAAAATATTAAAGGACTCAATGCAATCATCATTAAAAGAGAAAGGAACATCCTTTTGCAAAAGATTGGTTAGGGGTTTTGATATTTTGGAGAAATCTTTAATAAACCTATGATAAAAACCTGCATGCCCAAGAAAACTTCTTATACCTTTGATGTCCCTTGGGTATGGCAGCTTTTCAATAGCTTCTATCTTCGCTGGGTCAACTTCTATTCCTTTTCCAGAAATCTTATGCCCAAGAACAATACCTTCGGTAACCATGAAGTGACACTTCTCCTAGTTTAAAACTAAGTGTTGGTCTTCACAACGCTGCAAAACTTTGTTAAGGTTGAACAAGCAATTATCGAAGGAAGTACCATACACAGAAAAATCATCCATAAAGACTTCCATTATCTTTTCAATATAATCAGCAAATATAGCATTCATGCATCTTTGAAAAGTAGCAGGAGCGTTGGGATGGATAAATGATACCTGCTTCAATAAGTCTTATTACCTCTTTCCTTACCACTTCCTTCATTTTTGGATGGAGACGGCGTTGATAATCAACAACAGGTTTTGCATCCTCTTCCAAATTAATTTTATGCATACATAGAGCTAGGCTTATACCTTTAAGATCGTCAAGAGAGTATCCAATGGCTGGTCGGTGAGCTTTAAGCACATCAAGTAATTTCTCTTCTTCTTCAGCTGAAAGGTTAGCACTAATAATGACAGGATATATGCTTTTCTCATCCAAATATGCATATTTCAGATTTGTAGGCAAGGGCTTTAATTCAAAGCTAGGATCCCCTTTAGGTGGTGGTAGCACTCCTAAATTATCGGGTGGGATATGCAATTGTAATTGTGGTGGTTGTTGCCATAATATTTGTTCTAAAGCATCCTTTTCCTCATCATTAAATGGTTCATCTTGATTAAGCATATAACGTTCTACAACATCTGTTGAAGCTACAGCTACATGTGCAAGAGTTTCAATTATATCTTCAGAAATTGGCTCTTTCACAACATGTTTATCAGCAAATTTGGAAAAATTGAACTCAAGTTTTTCACCAGCACATTTAATAAACACTTTCTCTTTAGGCAAATTAATTTCAGCACCAACAGTGTTTAAGAAAGATCTACCAAAAATGATAGGACAAAAAGAATCTTGAGGACAACCAAGCACAATAAAATCACCAGGATATTTTATTTTGCCAATCAATACTTCAACATCTCTAACAATTCCAAATGGACTAATATAATCTTTATTAGTAAGTTGAATTGTCATACATGTCTCTTCCATAATGATAGGATCAATATCCGGCTTGATTTTAAGATACAGAGAATATGGAATGACACTAATGCTTGCTCCAATATCACATAAGCCATGATAACTAGAAGTCCCAATAGTGCATGATATAACAGGCTTACCAACCTTGGCCGAATTGCCTTTAACAACTTTAGTAGCATCTTCACATAGATAAACATCAACAGGATCTTCTTCGTTTAATTGTTTGATAATAGAGATTTGACTGTTGACTTCCATCTGTTCATAAGGCTGAGATCTTCTTCTTTTACTCTTGTTAGAAACAGCAATAAGTAAATTTTACTTGACTTGGTTTGGATATGGTGGTGCCTCAACATACTCCTCAATTGTCAAGGATGACACTGGTTCTGCCTGTTTAATAACTTTGGGTACAACAATAGATTGTTTAACAGGTTCAACATAAGCTTCAAACCCAGTTTTAGGAATACCAATATGATTAGCAAAAGATTTAGCTACCTCAATTATAACATAAGGATCAAGATTAAAAGTATCACTCAGATTTTTAAACAAGGTAGAAGTAGAGAAATTCTCTACACATGAATACTCATAGTCCAGATAGGGCTCATTACCTTTATCAAGATCCCAATGACCAGTATTCTCAGAAATAGTCTCCAATAGATTCCATGCTTCTTCTTCAGTATTATTTGTAAAGCTTCCACTAGATGAATTATCCAGAAATTCCTTTTGTTGCCTTGGTAGCCTCACATAAAAGTTTATCAGAATAATTTTCCTTGTAAGATCATGACAAGGATTCTTGCGGAGGAGTTCCTTTAACCTCCCCCAAGCTTGAGTAATACTTTCTCCCAGATGTGGCCAGAAATTAAATATATAGCAGCGGTTCTCATAAGCTTCTCTAGGAGTAAAATACTTAAGAAAGAAAACCTTCCTCAAAATATTCCAGTCCATAGTGACTTCTTCATCTAAAGACCTGAACCAAATACGAGCATTACCAGATAAAGACAGATATAACAGCTTCCTTTTTACCTGATCTTCAGAAATACCAGGAAGTCTAAATAAACCACATATCGCCTCAATTGTTTCCATGTGTTCACGTGCAGATTTAGTCCCATCCCCTGTAAATGGATTTTTCATAACTCTTTTAACATGACCAACGGGAATTTTATATCCCACTTTAGGTATCTCAGGCACAGTAGTTTCAACCACTTTAGGAGCATTAGCATAAGCACTTTCATATAAAGCAAGATGCAGCGTAGCACGATTCATAAATGCCATAGTAGCGATGAGACAAAACAGTAAATAAAATTCACCTTTCAAGTTTCCTTACCAAACTTCTTACCAATAGCGCTATGCTCCCCGGCAACGGCGCCAGAAAAGTATCTTGATGACTCCCAAGTGCAGGAGATCAATTGTAGTACCTTTCGAATAGAAAAGGTTGTCGAACCCACGAGGAGCTGAAGGTATTGGTTATTAGAAATGATAAATAGACAATAAAAGATGCAAGTGTTTTTGGTATTTTCGATTTTATAATTGCAAGACAGTGACAATGCAGCAAATAAATGGTAACAAGTAAAAGCTCTCAAAGAGAGAGAAAGCCCAATCCTCTATGTGTAAGAGGACAGGCTCAAGTGATGTGTAACTTATATGTGGAAAACGTTCCCGAGGGCGGCATGGATATTGCTAGGCATATAGATTTATTAAACAACACGTTGAATATCTTGTCCAGTTTTAATCTTCTTCGGACGGAGCTATTATTAGGTACAACTAAATAAATAGACTAAACCCCTTATGATGGATCATGTGGCCAATTAAATGACAGCACAAGAATTATTAAGATATAAAATCCCACCATAGCATTACGCTCTAGGTCCCCGATACTAATACCCCGTAAAGTAACTTAATGATTCGGTCTCAGACTTTCGTGTCCTCGCAAGTCTCCGTCACGCCATTACACTACGGTGTTCTCCTATGAGCCCATATAGGTGAAGTGTTGTGTAGTCGATGTTTGCACAACACCATCATAGAATCACACAAAAAGATAAACACTAGACAAAATACCAACACATGTCATATATAAATCATTGCCAATTCATCCTATGCCCTCAGGAACATACGGGAACTACTCACAACGTGCAAACATGGTGATATTCAGTGGCATAAGTGGTACAACACAATCTGAAAATATAACTTCACCACCAAATAATGACAAGTACTCAATCACAAACATGAATAGTAGCACAAGATAAGTATCTAGGGTATAGCAACTCTCAAACTACAGGGGGACGGAGTGGATCACGGAGATGATGATGGAGATGGTGCTGGTCTTGGTGATGGTGATGATGTAGAGGCCTCCTCCCACGCCAAGGAGGAGAGGTGATGACGATGACGATGATTTCCCCCTTCTCCGGAGCTCCGGAGCAGCAGGATCTGATCCCCCTCGGAGGGAATCAGGAGTTTCGCCACCGCCGCGACCTCGGATAGTCTCGTAAAAATTAGGGCGTTACTTTTCGGGCGAGACGGAGACCTCGTTAAAAAGCCCCAGGCGAGGAAGTGCCCGAGGCTCCATTTGGTGGGCCCCACGCGGTCAGGGAATCTGGCCGCGTGGGCCCACCCATTTTGGGCCTCGTGGCCTTCCTCGCTTGCTTCTTCTTCCCTCTGGTATTCTCCTGAAGAAAAACCAGCTGTGCAATTTTCCTTTTATTAATTGGGCCTTCGTAGCTCCTGAAACAATAAAAACACGAAAAAGGAGGTTTTCTGCCTCCCAGAAATTAAATACTAAAAATAGGGACTTTGTAGGAAAGTCCCCTAAATCATCTGAAACATGTAAAAACAATGATATAATTATGCAAATAACATCCTAATATGGTGGTATAAGTGGTATAGATGATGATATAAAATGCACGTATCACCAACATGGAACCTGCACACAACACAATCAAACTACTTTGCCCAACGAAACGGAAGGTTGTCAATCTTCCCGGCTTGCTGTAACAAAGGATTAAATGTATGGTGTGAAAAATAGTATTTAATTGCAGGAAATAAAAGAGAACAATTATTTGTAGTTGGTGGTTTTATCAGTGTAAAAGAATGGACCGGGGTCCACAGTTCACTAGTGGTGTCTCTCCATAAAGATAAATAACATGTTGGGTAAACAAATTACAGCTGGGCAATTGATAAAATAGTGAGCGCATGTGATACCCGATGACGTAGTTACCTGCGTCAAAAGAATATGGGTTAGGTTGAGACTCCAAGTGCAGAGTGTGTAGTAAGTGGAAGACGTGTTTTCCCCACGAGGGGTGACTCGAGGGTTTAATATCGAACTCTCGGGGAATCAGTAGTGAAGATTTATCTTTCCTATCCTTCTTTTGGTTACCTACAAAACAAAGTAAATGTTTTGGTCCTCAACCTCACCTAGTGGTTGTCAAGCACAAGGTGTGAGAATGATATCAAGATAAATGCAATGCAAACAGAAATAAATATGCAATGGTGGTAAATAAATATGCAAGGATGGTGGTAACAATGATATGATATTTTTGGGTTTTTATGATGAATGCAAGATGTAAAAGTGTTTTTGTATTTTCGGATTTTTAAATGGCAGAAAATGGAAAAGTGGTAAAAGTTGTTGGAAAGGTGTTTCTTATGATTAAAAATGGACCGGGGTTCATGGTTTCACAAATGCACTCTCTCTTTAATAAAGTGGTAGACAATGGAACACTAGAGTTGACATATGAGATTGCAACACAACAGTTTAATGACAAGTTATAATTATATGGGCATCACGTCCTAACATAGAGACCTTTTGGTTATTAGTCTCTCTTATACTCCACCAAGATGCGAACTAAATCATAACACCTCAGTAATTAAGATAACTCAGAGTATAGCAATAAGTATCATGACATGAAGTTAAAATAAGAACATGCTAGATCTAGTCATGGAGTAGTGGCAATGGTCACACCCACATCTCCGGTAGCATGGTATTTCTTTTTATCCCTAGTGAGGCAACAAAGTAAGGTAAGATACCCAAGTGGATCGCAGAACTTTCTCTCACGTTCACTGCACTAGCCACCCCCCGTTACTCCAACTAATGCACACGTTCCCCCTCACACGCTCTCATAAACATGCTTGATCATGACAAGTAAATAAGAACGGGGTACATAATATGCATCTACTTTCATAACTGAAACAAAACCATTGCAATCTCAAACATATATTAACTCATAAAAAGATCCACCACAAAGGTATTACATAGATGACCGTAATCATGTTCAGCAGCTCATACGGTACTAATTAGTGAAGCTCAAGAGAGGAGATACATAAGTTACTTCCACAAACCCATAGTCCAGAGGTGGACTACTCCCTCTTCATCATGGAGACGGTGGAGAAGTCGTTGGAGAAGATGGAGACCACGCCGGCAGCGCCCCGCCGGAGTTTTCCCCCTCCAATCTGCAACTCCAGGTCTCTGTTTCGTGTTTCTGTGTTTCTGCGGCGCTCCTCCAGAGAACGTCGGGGGCTATTTTTATAGTCGGTTTTAGGTCAAAACGGAGTCGGTGGAGGAAAGATCGACGGCAACGGAGCTCCGAGGCCCAAAAGAGGGGGTCCCACGCGGCCAGGTACCTGGCCGCGTGGGCCCACTCACTTGGCCTCGGCTCCTTTGTGCGCTTCCTTCGCTCCACGCTTTTTCCTTCCAAAAACTGATGCTCGTAAATTTAGGTCATTTGGACGTCGTTTGGGTCCCTGAAACATTAAAATATAGAAAAGGGTTTTCTGCCTGTGCAGGGTTAATTCCATAAAAATAGGAAACATACAAATATTCCCAAAATCATTATAAAACAGTGATATAACCCTTATATGATGCAAATATGACTGGAATATAAGTAAAATAATGCAAAGTTCATGTATGCATTTTACATGCATCAACATCCCCAAGCTTAACCTATACTCGTCCTCGAGTATGAAGGTGATAAAACTAACATGGACTTTGCAATTTAATACTATCAATGGATATCAAAGATGATTACTATTGCTACATAGAGTCAAATGATTCATTCTTAAAAGGAGTAGCAATATGCAAGATAGTTTATGAAGTGATATCAAGTATTCAATGCAAGGATGTTCAATGATAATTCACAAAGTGTAACATAAAAGAAAGTACTATGGACCACATGTATGCATAATGAAAAGAAAGAACATCCTATAATGGTCATAGAGTATTGATGAAAATCTGAATATAAAAGGTGGACACTTTGGAAAGATATATATGAGTAGAGGTAAAGCATGAATAAGTTTCATCTAACTTCTGAACTTCTCTACTTAAGTTAATGATTGTAATGTGGTAATCCTTGGTGTCAAGCTCTCATTCCCCTATCATAGCATCTTGAATGATTAAGTTTAAAGTGAAAGCAAATATGAGTAGTGTGCTTGACAAAGTACAGGTTGAAAGTCTCATGCCCCTTGAATACAAGTACCTACTCCATGTGTTACTCAACTTGGGAAACAAAGCAAGTTCAAGTTAAATATCATTGTAAGTAATAATAGTATCATTAAGAGCGTCAACTGGGGTACCTCTTGTCCCAGGATATGGAACAAGCCCATATCAAAATGACAAGACAAACAAACACAATGAACAATCTCAACACCCTTTTTATTTACCATTAGATAGCTTTTTATTGTAAGGTGTATCACAGAAGGTTCACCATAGCATGTAAGTAAATTTCCACCATGAATGATGCATGGCTTAGATTAGCGGCCCAGGCGTCTCTCTAACCATTTATACAAACTCATTTAAACCACTTCATTTCCACATTTATTTCACCCATGGTAAGCATCCATAAACAAAAGTACATGATATCAACTAAATGAAATGAAGTGCATGTTGAAAGCTTGCCATGTGACAGCACATATGAGCTAACTCTCAACCAAAGACATTTGTCAAGCCCACAACATCATAATTTTAATCACAATGGGTCATGTTTTATTATGCAATGAAAGTAAAGTGTGCATCAAGTTCGAGAGAGCTCTATAACCAACTTTTCCCATAACAATCAACAACATAAGCATTTTCATTCAGAGGTATAGATAACACAAATATCATGATAAACATACTCGGAATAGCATAAAGCTAATAGGTAGATATGGTGGACTCACTGGAAAAACTTTGGTTGAAGGTGTTGGAAACAAGTTTTTGCTTGTTGGAATTTTTGGGCTAGCAAGAGGGAGAAAGTTGACCATCTAAATGCATGCATGAGTGTCCATAGAACTAACTAATCCATGTTAAACAAGTAAATAACATTCAGCATCAAAACATGAATAAAAGATAGCTCTTGATAAAATACTTGCAAATTATTACTCATTAACAAGCTCATGAATCATGCAACTATATGTATCTTTTAAAATCAACTCAACATCCCTTTTCCCAATCTAATAATAGCATCCAACATAATTCAACCCAAATTTCCAGTAGCTCTCTCATATATAAATGATAGTGTGGTGGTCTCACAAAATAAAAATCAAACCAAAACAAACAAAAAGACGCTCCAAGTTTATGCGATAAAGTGTTTCGATCGAAAAACAGAAGTTAGACGTGTGCAAACCGAGAGTGTGTAGGTCCAGTGGGGTTGTCTTCACATCCCCAAGCTTATGGTCTTCACCATCCTTGGATAGCTCTTGGTGCATCTCCTCTAATCCCTGTGAAAAAACTTCAAAACACCGTTTCTCCCATTTCTTTTCTGTGGGGTGCATTAGTAGTGATAAACAAATAGATTTCTTGCTGCATATAATCCTTGAACAAAAATTCATATGAATGTCCAGAAAGTGTATAATGTTGTATGCCTACTCATAAACTCAATTGGATCAAAAAGATTCAAGTTAAAAGTTCAAAGCATGCATCAAACAAAATGGGACAGAATCTGTCCAGAAAAACAGCAGCAGAAAACGTATTTTTCTACCCTACTTAACTTTGTCAAAAATTCCGAAAAATTCATGCATACAGAGGATGAAAAGTTGCAACTACAGTTCAAATATGAGCTCATTCGGAGTTACAGAATAAGAATTAAAAATCATACCGTGCACAGATTCGTGCAGGAATAAAATCTCCGAACGCTATAAGCAACTTTTCAAACCAAAATGAGTAAAACTTGGCACTTTATTAAAAATTCCAGAAACTAAACTAAAACAAAGTCTCTTGTTACAGCAAGAGGACACAAAGAAAATCACAAATAAAAACAACCGGGTTGCCTCCCGTAAAGCGCTTTCTTTATAGCCATATAGCTAGGCTTCTTACTTGATGTTTATAGAGGACGAAGCTCATGAGGGAGCTTGAACTTTGGTGTCCCTCTTCCTTGGGAAGTGTTCCATGCACTTCTTGTGTGGAAACTGAAACTTCACATTCCCTTCTTTTGAATCAATGATAGCACCTGTAGTACGAAGAAAAGGTCTTCCAAGAATAATTGGACTAGAGGTTTTATTCCCCATATCCATGATTAGAAAATCAACAGGCACAAATGTCATATGTAACTCTACCATATAACATACATCATTAGCAAGTGCAAGTTCAATAGCATGTTTAATGGAATCATCAGCAAGTGCAAGTTCAATAGAGCATTTTTCAAGTTTTTTCAATTCAAGTATATCATATAATTCTTTAGATAAAACAGAGACACTAGATCCTAGATCAATATAGCATGGTGTGTCTCTTTTCCAATGGTTACTAGTACTTTGGGAATCCAATATCCCCAAGCTTAGGTGGTATCATAGCCTCTTGGTTGTACCTAGCAATCTTTTCTTTTAAAACATGATTAGCAATATAAGAACCAAAACCTGCTTGGTTAACATTAATAGAAGGATCACTTGCAAATTTTTGTAAGATAGATATTAATTCATGCAAGCTGCAATTCTCTAAGTCAAGTAATGGTTCCTCAAATTCACTAAGCATTTTAACTTCCTCAACTTTCTTTTCCCTATTATATAGGTTAAATATTTCATAACGGTCATCAAAGACATCTTCAGGTACTTGGGCCTTTTCTAGACTTTCTTTAATTCTTACTTCCAAAAGCAGGCCATCAAGTAGATAGTGGGTATGATTGGCAGCAGTATTCATAAAAGAATCATCACATTCATTATCCAAAAAGACCTTAGAGGTTTCAGACAATCCTCTATAAAATATATCCATGAGAATCCAATCTCTAAGACCATGTTCCATTCCAAAGGCTATCCCTTTAAACCTTTCCCATGCTTTTATCAAAGGTTCATCCTCTTCTTGTTTAAAGGTGATAACTATTTGTCTAAGATTGCAAATTTTTCAGTGGAACAAAATCTTTCAATGAATGCAGCTTTTAAATTAAACCAAGTGCTAAAATTTCCAGGTGGCCATCTCAATATCCAATCTAAGGCTTTTCCACCTAGGGAGTAAGGAAAAAGCTTAATTTTAATATTAGCATGGCTCAAATTTAACATTTTGCACCTTTCATTAAACTTCTTAAGATGAGGTATAGGATCTTCTTTTGGTTTCCCATAAAAACGGTATTCATAAATTGCTTTCATGATATTAGGATCTACCTCACATTTCTCAACAGGGATATTCATATCTTGAGGAAAGTTCTTAACACTAAATGGCCAGAATGTTCTCTTTTCCATTATGCAAGTTTTTATGTTTTTTTAATTTTTATGCAAAACTGAAAATAAAATGACACTAAATGATGCAAACCTGAAAGGACACTGATGTCGCCTAGAGGGGGGGGGGTGAATAGGCGATTAAAATTCTTTACGGTTTAGGCTTGAATAAATGCGGAATAAAACTAGCGTTTAATTTATCAAGCACGAAACCTAAACAAGCTAGGTTTACCTATGTGCACCAACAACTTATGCTAAACAAGATAAGCAAATATGTGATAGCAAGATATATTACTTCAAGCTCGAAGGCTATCACAAAGTAAATAGCATAAGAAAGAAGCTCGGGTATAGAAATACCGAGGCACTTGGAGACGATGATTTATCCCGAAGTTCACTTCCCAATGGAAGCTACGTCTCCGTTGGAGCGGTGCGGAGTCACAAAGTGATCTCCGAATAGCCGTCAAATGGCACACCGTAATCTCCTTCGTGCCTCTACCAATGTAGAGTGCCACGAGCCACTATGGGACACTTGAGGGTGGTCACCGAACCCGTACAAGGATGAGGCACACTCCACAACTTAATTGGAGGCTCTCACCGGAATCCCGCGGCTCCCAAAGCCACAAGACTCACAAGGTTGGGGCACGACTCTACAACTTAATTGGAGGCTCCCAACTATCCCGCGAGCCACCAAAACTCTGAGATCAACAAGGACCGTCTTGGGCACTCCAAGTACCCAAGAGGACAAGCTCTAGGGCACCCCAAGTACCCAAGAGTAACAAGCTTCTCAACTTCGATTTGCACGTATCACCGTGGAGAACTCAAACCGATGCAACCGATGCAATGAAGGCAAGACCACTAGAGGTGGTCAAATCCTTCACTCCCAAATCCCACCAAAAGCAACTAATGTTTGTGGGGGGAGAAGAGAGGAAGAACAAGGAAGAACTCAACAAATGGAACTCCAAGATCTAGATCCAAAGGCTTCCCCTCACTTAGAGGAGAGATGGATTGGTGGAACAATAGATCTAGATCTCCTCTCTCTTTTCCCACTAAATGGTGGCAAGAATCATGGAGGGATTGAGAGATAGCTAAGCTCAAGATGGTCAACAATGGGGGTCAAATTCGTGCTCAGCAAAACTGGATGGCTGGAGGTACGTGGAGGGGTATTTATACCCCTCCCAGAAAAAGAGCCGTTGCAGCCAGGGGAATCGGATATTCCGATATAAGTCAGGATCGGATAATCTGACTGAGTCGGATAACCGATTCAACATATATCGGATATTCCGAAAGTCTCCAGTGCCGATGCAACAAAACTGGCTACAAGAAGTCCTTAGCCAATATCGAGCAATACTTGAAAAATCGGATAATCCGAATCAAGGTGGACCGGATAATCCGAAAAGCTCCAGTATGCATTGCTATTAAAGTCCTTAGCCGAATTCGAGCAAACCTTGAGAATCGGATAATCCGAATCAAGGTTGATCGGATAATCCGATTCCCCTGCTTGAGCAAAACTGACAGAAATAGCAAAACCTGAAATGCAATAACTTTCTCGTTCGAACTCCAAAACAGGTGAATCCAATTCTGTTGGAAAGGTAGCGACAAGAGCTTTCCTACAAATATAGAGGGGATACCACACATGGGAAGGTGTGGAACTTTCCTCACGGATAAACCAATAATATTTCCAACCCGAAAACGCAACAAGTTTTCCATACGAAATCCGTTTTCGGAGAACTTGGGCTTGTCATGAAGATCACAACAAGCACCAAAACCCAACAAGGAGAAAATCCAAATAAGAACCAAGAAAGATGATGAAGGCAAGAATGCAAAGGTTTGAGCTCTCTCCAACTGATACGCTAAAGCTCAATCGAGAGCCCCTCTTGATAGTACGGTATCTATCCTATAACCCGGTCTCCCAACTAGTACCACGAGACCGGTAAAATAGAAACCCTATCATACCTTTGCCTTGCGCATTCCACTTGAGCTAGATGTTGATGATCTTGATCTTTTCAAGTGGACCACCTTTCTTGATTGCGCTTCACTTGGTGAAGACTCAAATATTGCTCCCCCATGCTCCACTATGGAGAGACACTCATATGCACATATTCACTTGACCATTATCTCCAAGAGGGTGGCAAGCATCAAGCATATGATATCTTCGAGATACTTCTCTTGAACTTGCACAACTCAATCTTGATGACGATCACCACTTGACGTCATCCATCATGGGCTATATGAAATCTTCATTTGATGCAAGCCCGTGGAAAGATACCTAACCATACATATAAATGCCACACACATATCATGGGTTAGTTCACAAAGCTATATGGACAATTGCTTACCATACCAAGAGATACATGATCCCACTTGGTACATCTTTTAGCTTTGTGAGTTGATCAATATCTTGATCAACCTTGTATCTTTTCTTCTCTTTTCGATAGATGATGTCTTGAAGATAACCATGAATGATCACTAATCCTTTTCTTCAAGACATACTTGCAATATGCTCAACTCACATATGACCAATCATCGGATAACTCCTCGAATAATAACTTGGTCATCACATACTCTTCTTCTTGATCTTGATGCCAAATACTTCATTATGTCAATATATTCATGGCATCAACCTTGAATCCAACATATGGAGTTCAAGCATGGTCTATGGACAAACACTACAAGTACAACTCAATGCAACCATTGTCATTAATTACCAAAACCACACATGGGGGCGCCATGCCCTTTCAAAACCGAAATAACAAATGCAACACAAAATGCAAAACTGAAAATAAATATGACAGACAATGACAAAACAAGATAAATTGCTTTGAAGGTAAAGATGGATAAGATGATGCCCACGTAGGTGCAACCTCCCCAAGCTTAGTGTTAGCACAAGTTGGTGATGAAGTTGACTTGGTGAGATATCCTTGGACAAACCCGACGCCAGAAAACAGAGCTAGTGCAGGGGACCCTTGGATAAACCTTTCAGCAATGATTCCCCGGCAACGGCGCCAGAAAACAGTCTTGATACTGATGACCCTTCACGTAGTTACCCCACAACGGCGCCAGAAAACGGTCTTGACGGCCCTTCGTGTGGTTACCTGCGTGAAAAGTAAATGGGTTAGGTTGAGACTCCAAGTGCAGAGTGTATGTAGTAGTGGAAGACAGTTTTCCCCACGAGGGGTGACTCGAGGGTTTAATATCGAACTCTCGGGGAACCAGTATTTCAGGTGTTATCTCCTTATCCTTCTCTTGAGAACCTGCAACAAAATAAATTGTTTTAACCTCACCAAGTGGTTGTCAAGCACAAGGTGTGAGAATGATAATAAAATAAATATGCAAACAGTAGTAAATATGCAATGATGGTAAAATAAATATGCAAGGATGATGGTAGTAATGATAAATGATATTTTTGGGTTTTTTATGATGAATGCAAGATGTAAAAGTGTTTTTGTATTTTCGGATTTAATAATGGCAGCAAACAAAAGTGGTGATAAAAGTGTTGGAAAGGTGTTTCTTATGATTAAAAATGGACCGGGGTTCATGGTTTCACAAATGCACTCTCTCTTGATAACGTGGTAGACAATGGAACACTAAAATTAACATGTAAGATGGCAAGACATGGTTTGACAAGTTATTAATAATATGGGCATCACGTCCTAACATAGAGATCTCAAGTATAAGTTGTTCTCTCTCTTATGCTCCACCAAGATGCGAACTAAATCATAACACCTTAGTAATTAAGATAAATCAGAGCATAGCAATAAGTTCAATGACATGAAGTTAAAATAAGAACATGCTAGATCTAGTCATGGAGATAGTGGCCAAGGTCACATCCACTCTCCGGTAGCATGGTATTTTTGTTTATCCCTAGTGAGGCAACAAAGTAAGGTAGAAAACCCAAGTGGATCGCAGAACTTTCTCTCACGTTCACTGCACTAGCCACCCCCCGTTACTCCAACTAATGCACACGTTCCCCCTCACATGCTCTCATAAACATGCTTGATCATGACAAGTAAATAAGAACGGGGTACATAATATGCATCTACTTTCATAACTGAAACAAAACCATTGCAATCTCAAACATGTATTAACTCATAATAAAGATCCACCACAAAGGAATTACATAGATGACCGTAATCATGTTCAGCAGCTCATACGGTACTAATTAGTGAAGCTCATAGAGAGGAGAGATACATAAGTTACTTCCACAAACCCATAGTCCAGGGGTGGACTACTCCCTCTTCATCATGGTGTCGGTGGAGATGTTGTTGGAGGGGAAGGAGACCACACCGGCAGCGCCCCGCCGGAGTTTTCCCCCTCCAATCTTCAGCTCCAGGTCTCTGTTTCGTGGTTTCTGTGTTTCGGCGGCGCTCCCTTTCGCGAAAGCCCTGGGGGGTCTATATATAGTCGTTTTTAGGTCAAGACGAAGCTTCGGGAAGAAAGATCGACGGCAGCGGAGGCCCGAGGGCCAGTTTGGTGGGTCCCACGCGGTCAGGGAATCTGGCCGCGTGGGCCCACCCCTTTCGGCCTTCTGGTCTCCGTTTCTTCGATTCCTTTGCGCCTACGTTTCGTTCCTTCCAAAAAATGATCCCCGTAAAGTTTCAGGTCATTTGGACGTCGTTTGGGTCCCTGAAACATCAAAATATAGAAAAAGGGGTTTTCTGACAGCGCAGGGTTAATTCCAGAAAAATGGGGAAGTTGTTAATTATCCCCAAAACTCAATATAAATCATGAATATAACCCTTATATGATGCAAATAACATGGAATAACATGTAATAAAATGTAAAGTTCATGTATGCATTTTACATGCATCAACATCCCCAAGCTTAACCCATGCTCGTCCCGAGTATGAAGGTGATAAAACTAACATGGACTTTGCATTTTAATACTATCAATGGATATCAAAGGTGATTACTATTGCTACATAGAGTCAAATGATTCATTCTTCAAAGGAATAACAATATGCAAGATAAATTATGAAGTGATATCAAATACTCAATGTAAAGATGTTCAATGATAAATTCACAAAGTGTAATATAGAAGAAAGTACTATGGACCAAATGTATGCATAATGAAAAGTAAAAACATCCTATGGTGGTCATAGAGTACTTCTTATGAAAACTGAATATAAAAGGTGGACACTTTGGATAGATAAATAAGTAGAGGTAAAGCATGAATAAGTTTCATCTAACTTCCAAACACTTCTACTTAAGTTAATGCTTGCAATGTGGTAGTCATTGGTGTGGAGCTCTCATTACCCCTATCATAGCATCTTGAATGATTAATGTTTAAAGTGAAAGCAAATATGAGTGGTGTGCTTGACAATGTATTGGTTGAATGTCTCATGTCCCTTGAATACAAGTACCTACACCATGTGTTACTCACTTTGGTCCACAAAGTAAATTCAAATAAAGGTCATTGCAAGTAATAATAGTATCATCAAGAACTGCACTGGGGTACCTCTTGCCCCTTGACATGAACAAGCCCATGTCAAAACAACAAGACAAACAGACAATGAACAATCTCAGCACTCTTTTATTTACTATGGGTATAGCTTTTTATTATGAGGTGCATCACTGAATGAACATTATGGTTATGCTGTAAATTTCCACCATGAATGATGCATGGCTTAGATTAGCGGCCCAGGCATTTCTCTAACCATTTATACAAACTCTTTGAACTTACTAAGTATCCACATTCATTTCACCCATGATAGGCATCCATAAACAAAAGTACATGACATCAACTAAATATAAATAAGTGCAATGTTGAAAGCTTGCCATGTGACAGCACATATGGGCTAACTCCCAACCAAAACATTGTCAAGCCCACAACTTCATAATTTTAATCACAATGGTTCATGCTTATTAAATGCAATAAAAGTAAATTGTGCATCAAGTTCGTGAGAGCTTTTAACCAATTTTTCCCATGACAATCAATAACATAAGCATTTAAATTCAGAAATGTAGATAACACAATATAACATGATAAACATACTTGGAATAGCATAAAGCTAATAGGTAGATATGGTGGACTCACTGGAAAAACTTTGGTTGAAGGTGTTGGGAAACAAGCTTTTTACTTGTTGTAATTTTTGGGCTAGCAATAGGGAGAAAGTTGACCATCTAAATGCATGCATAAGTGTCCATAGAACTAATCAATCCATGTTAAACCAAGTAAAGTTAAAATTCAACATCTAAACATGGTAAAAGATAGCTCTTGACAACACACTTGCAAATTAACATTCATTCAAAGCACATGAATTATGCAACTATATGTATCTTTTAAAATCAACTCAAACATCCCTATCCCAATATATTTAATAGCATCCAACATAATTCAACCCAAACTTCCAGTAGCTCTCTCATATATAAATGATAGTGGTGGTCTTAAGAAATAAAAATCAAACCGAAATAACAAAAGCAAAAAAAACAGACGCTCCAAGTTTATACGATAAAGTGCTTTGATCGAAAAACAGAAGTTAGACGTGTGCAAACCGAGAGTGTGTTGGTCAGTGGGGTTGTCTTGACATCCCCAAGCTTATGGTCTTCACCATCCTTGGATAGCTCTTGGTGCAGCTCCTCTAATCCCTGTGAAAAAACTTCAAAACACCGTTTCTCCCATTTCTTTTCTGTGGGGTGATATTAGTAGTGATAAACAAATAGGTTCCTTGCTGCATAAAATCCTTAGGCAAAAATTCATATGAATGTCCAGAGAGTATATAATGTTGTATGCCTACTCATAAACTCAATTGAATCAAAAAGATTCAAGCAAAAAGCTCAAAGAATGCATCAAACAATATCAAGACAGAATCTGTCCAGAAAAACAGCAGCAGCAAAACGCATTTTTCTACCCTACTTAAACTCGTCAGAAAAATCTGCAAAAATCACGTGTGCAGAGGATGAAAAGTTGAAGCTACAGTTCAAATTACAGCTCAATCGGAGTTACAGATAAAAAATGAAAAATCAAACCGTGCACAGACTTCGTGCAGGCAGAAAACTCTCCGAAAATGAATAGCAACTTTTCAAACCCAAAATAGGTAAAACTTGGTTCTTTATTAAAAATCCAGAAACAAAACTAACAAACTACTCTCTTGTTACAGCAAGAGGACTCAAAGAAAATCTCAAACAAAAACAACCGGGTTGCCTCCCGTAAAGCGCTTTCTTTATAGCCATATAGCTAGGCTTACTTACTTGATAATCAAAGGGGACGTAGCTCATGAGGGAGCTTGAACCTTGGTGTGTCCCTCTTCCTTGGGAAGTGTTCCATGCTCTTCTTGTGTGGAAACTGAAACTTCACATTCCCTTCCTTTGAATCAATAATGGCACCTGTAGTACGAAGAAAAGGTCTTCCCAAAATAATAGGACTAGAGGTTTTATTCCCCATGTCCATGATTAGAAAATCAACAGGCACAAAAGTCATGTGTAACTCTACCATAACATCACTTACTTTTCCTAGAGCATGTCTAATGGAATCATCAGCAAGTGCAAGTTCAATAGAGCATTTCTCAATATTTTTAAGTTCAAGGACTTCATATAGTTCTTTAGATAATATAGAGACACTAGATCCTAGATCTAAAATGGCATGGTGTGTCTCTTTTCCAATGGTTACTAGTACCTTAGGGATCCAGATATCCCCAAGCTTAGGTGGTATCATAGCTTCTTGATTGTACCTAGCAATCTTTTCTTTTAAGACATGATTAGCAATATAGGAACCAAAACCAGCCTGGTTAATATTAACAGAAGGATCACTTGCAAATTTTTGTAAGATAGAAATTAATTCATGCAAGCTACACTTCTCTAAATCAACAAATGGTTCCTTAACTTCACTAAGCATTTTAACTTCCTCAACTTTTTTCTCTTTTTTAATCCAAACTTGTTTCTTAATAGGAATTTCCTTCACATGTTTAAATGATGGGTTTTTCCTTAATAAATCACTAACACAAACCAACTTTTCCTCAATACTATTGAGACTAATATCTTTTTCAAGAAATTCTTTCTCACATAATCTTAGTTTATGCATGACATTAGCTAATTCACCATTTATCTTAGGAATAATATTTTTAGAGCATTTTGATACCAAGGATCTATTCCATAATAAAAGTAAAGATATAGCTTTTCATCTTCACAAGGTGTAGGATCTTCATAATGCATCCTATTAATTCTAACCCAGGCATCTTTTAATGTTTCTCCAGGTTGTTGTTTAAAACTAGAAATGGAACTTAAAGGAAAACTCACTTTCTTTTTGTTTTCAAGACTCATGATTGCAAGTTTTTATGTGTTTTTAATTTTTTATGCAAAACTGAAAGTAAAATGACACTAATGCAACTTGAAATAACAAATGCAACAAAAAAAATGCAAAACTGAATATAAAAATGCAAACCGAAATATAAAGATGATATGCAAGACAAGAACAAAACAAAATAAAATGATTGTAGGTAAAGATGGATAAGATGATGCTCACGTAGGTGCAACCTCCCCAAGCTTAGGTTGTTACACAAGTTGGTGATGAAGTTGACTTGATGTGAGTGATCCTTGGATAAACCTTTCAGCTATGGTTCCCCGGCAACGGCGTCAGAAAACGTCTTGATGACCCTTCACGTAGTTACCCCACAACGGCGCCAGAAAACGGTCTTGACGGCCCTTCGTGTGGTTACCTGCGTGAAAAGTAAATGGGTTAGGTTGAGACTCCAAGTGCAGAGTGTATGTAGTAGTGGAAGACAGTTTTCCCCACGAGGGGTGACTCGAGGGTTTAATATCAAACTCTCGGGGAACCAGTATTTCAGGTGTTATCTCCTTATCCTTCTCTTGAGAACCTGCAACAAAATTAATTGTTTTGTGCCCTCAACCTCACCAAGTGGTTGTCAAGCACAAGGTGTGAGAATGATAATAAAATAAATATGCAAACAGTAGTAAATATGCAATGATGGTAAAATAAATATGCAAGGATGATGGTAGTAATGATAAATGATATTTTTGGGTTTTTTATGATGAATGCAAGATGTAAAAGTGTTTTTGTATTTTCGGATTTAATAATGGCAGCAAACAAAAGTGGTGATAAAAGTGTTGGAAAGATGTTTCTTATGATTAAAAGTGGACCGGGGTTCATGGTTTCACAAATGCACTCTCTCTTGATAACGTGGTAGACAATGGAACACTAAAATTAACATGTAAGATGGCAAGACATGGTTTGACAAGTTACTAATAATATGGGCATCACGTCCTAACATAGAGATCTCAAGTATAAGTTGTTCTCTCTCTCTTATGCTCCACCAAGATGCGAACTAAATCATAACACCTTAGTAATTAAGATAAATCAGAGCATAGCAATAAGTTCAATGACATGAAGTTAAAATAAGAACATGCTAGATCTAGTCATGGAGATAGTGGCCAAGGTCACATCCACTCTCCGGTAGCATGGTATTTTTGTTTATCCCTAGTGAGGCAACAAAGTAAGGTAGAAAACCCAAGTGGATCGCAGAACTTTCTCTCACGTTCACTGCACTAGCCACCCCCCGTTACTCCAACTAATGCACACGTTCCCCCTCACATGCTCTCATAAACATGCTTGATCATGACAAGTAAATAAGAACGGGGTACATAATATGCATCTACCTTCATAACTGAAACAAAACCATTGCAATCTCAAACATGTATTAACTCATAATAAAGATCCACCACAAAGGAATTACATAGATGACCGTAATCATGTTCAGCAGCTCATACGGTACTAATTAGTGAAGCTCATAGAGAGGAGAGATACATAAGTTACTTCCACAAACCCATAGTCCAGGGGTGGACTACTCCCTCTTCATCATGGTGTCGGTGGAGATGTTGTTGGAGGGGAAGGAGACCACATCGGCAGCACCCCGCCGGAGTTTTCCCCCTCCAATCTTCAGCTCCAGGTCTCTGTTTCGTGGTTTCTGTGTTTTGGCGGCGCTCCCTTTCGCGAAAGCCCTGGGAGGTCTATATATAGTCGTTTTTAGGTCAAGACGAAGCTTCGGGAAGAAAGATCGACGGCAGCGGAGGCCCGAGGGCCAGTTTGGTGGGTCCCACGCGGTCAGGGAATCTGGCCGCGTGGGCCCACCCCTTTCGGCCTTCTGGTCTCCGTTTCTTCGATTCCTTTGCGCCTACGTTTCGTTCCTTCCAAAAAAATGATCCCCGTAAAGTTTCAGGTCATTTGGACGTCGTTTGGGTCCCTGAAACATCAAAATATAGAAAAAGGGGTTTTCTAACAGCGCAGGGTTAATTCCAGAAAAATGGGGAAGTGGTTAATTATCCCCAAAACTCTATATAAATCATCAATATAACCCTTATATGATGCAAATAACATGGAATAAAATGTAAAGTTCATGTATGCATTTTACATGCATCAGATACCCGATGACGTAGTTACCTGCGTCAAAAGAATATGGGTTAGGTTGAGACTCCAAGTGCAGAGTGTGTAGTAAGTGGAAGACGTGTTTTCCCCACGAGGGGTGACTCGAGGGTTTAATATCGAACTCTCGGGAATCAGTAGTGAAGATTTATCTTTCATATCCTTCTTTTGGAAACCTACAAAACAAAGTAAATTGTTTCGGCCCTCAACCTCACCAAGTGGTTGTCAAGCACAAGGTGTGAGAATGATATCAAAATAAAATGAATGCAAAACAGTAAATAAATATGCAATGATGATAAATAAATATGCAAGGATGGTGGAAACAATGATGGATGATATTTTTGGGTTTTGTATTGTAAATGGCAGAAAATTGAAAAGTGGTAAAAGTTGTTGGAAAGGTGTTTCTTATGATTAAAAATGGACCGGGGTTCATGGTTTCACAAATGCACTCTCTCTTTAATAAAGTGGTAGACAATGGAACATAGAGTTGACACAGTTTAATGACAAGTTATAATTATATGGGCATCATGTCCTAACATAGAGACCTTTTGGTCATTAGTCTCTCTTATACTTCACCAAGATGCGAACTAAATCATAACACCTCAGTAATTAAGATAACTCAGAGTATAGCAATAAGTATCATGACATGAAGTTAAAATAAGAACATGCTAGATCTAGTCATGGAGTAGTGGCAATGGTCACACCCACATCTCCGGTAGCATGGTATTTCTTTTTATCCCTAGTGAGGCAACAAAATAAGGTAGAGATACCCAAGTGGATCGCAGAACTTTCTCTCACGTTCACTGCACTAGCCACCCCCCGTTACTCCAACTAATGCACACGTTCCCCCTCACATGCTCTCATAAACATGCTTGATCATGACAAGTAAATAAAAACGGGGTACATAATATGCATCTACTTTCATAACTGAAACAAAACCATTGCAATCTCAAACATATATTAACTCATAAAAAGATCCACCACAAAGGTATTACATAGATGACCGTAATCATGTTCAGCAGCTCATACGGTACTAATTAGTGAAGCTCAAGAGAGGAGAGATACATAAGTTACTTCCACAAACCCATAGTCCAGGGGTGGACTACTCCCTCTTCATCATGGAGACGGTGGAGAAGTCGTTGGAGAAGATGGAGACCACGCCGGCAGCGCCCCGCCGGAGTGTTCTCCCTCCTATCTGCAACTCCAGGTCTCTGTTTCGTGGTTTCTGTGTTTCTGCAGCGCGCTCTCCAGAGAACGTCGGGGGGCTATTTTTATAGTCGGTTTTAGGTCAAGACGGAGTCGGTGGAGGAAAGATCGACGACAACGGAGCTCCAAGGCCCAAAAGAGGGGGTCCCACGCGGCCCAGGTACCTGGCCGCGTGGGCCCACTCAACTTCGGCCTCCGACTTCCTTTCGTGCGCTTCCTTGGCTCCTACGCTTTGTTCCTTCCAAAAACTGATGCCCGTAAAATATTAGGTCATTTGGACGTCGTTTGGGTCCCTGAAACATTAAAATATAGAAAACAGGGTTTTCTGACTGTGCAGGGTTATTTCCATAAAAATAGGAAACATACCAAATATTCCAAAAATCATTATAAAACAGTGATATAACCCTTATATGATGCAAATATGACTAGAATATAAGTAAAATAATGCAAAGTTCATGTATGCATTTTACATGCATCAGCATGACAATGTATATAAATGACAAGATGACTACCATGATATTTAATTGGGCATGACGACAAGATACATAGACCGTTATCCAACCGCATCTATGACTAATAATCCACCGTCAGGTTAACATCCGTGTCCCCCGTTGGTATTAAGTTGCAAGCAACGGATAATCGCATTAAGTAATGTGCGTAATGTAAACAAATACATATGACCGTAGACATAACATTGTTATGTTATCCCTAGTGGCAACAACACATCCACAACCTTAGACGTTGCTGTCACTCGCCCAGATTACTGGAGGCATGAACCCACTATCTAGCATAAATACCCCCTCTTGGAGTTACAAGCATCTACTTGGACAAAGCATCTACTAGTAACGGAGAGCATGCAAGATCATAAATAACATGTAACATAGATTAATAATCAACTTGATCATAGTATTCAATATTCATCGGATCCCAGGAAACACAACATGTAGCATTACAATAAGATGATCTTGATCATGTTAGGCAGCTCACAAGATCTAAACATGATAGCATAAAGTGGAGAGACAACCATCTAGCTACTGCTATGGACCCGTAGTTCAAGGATGAACTACTCACGCATCGCTCCGGAGGCAGGCATGGCGATGTAGAGCCCTCAGTGATGATTCCCCTCTCCGGCAGGGTGCCGGGAAGAGCTTCAGAACCCTCCCAAGCTAGGGTTGACGACGGCGGCGCCTCTGGAACTTTTCGTGGAATATGACTCGGGTATTTAGGGTTTTCGGGGCAGGAGGAATAAATAGGCGAAGGGGTGGCGTCAGAGGGCGACCGAGGGGCCCACACCACCCCTCGGCGCGGCAGGAGGTGGGGCCGCACCGAGCCCAGGTGTGGCCGCCTCCTGGCTCGTCTCCGTCTCTCCTTTGGACTCCGTGGACGTGTCGGTGAAATAGGGACCTCCGTTGATTTTCGTCCAATTCCGAGAATATTTCCTTAACAGCTTTTCTGAAATACAAAAACGGCAGAAAACAGGAACTGGCACTGTGGCATCTTGTTAATAGGTTAGTCCCAGAAAATGCATAAAAATGCTATGAAGTGTATATAAAACATGTAACAATAGGCATAATACCAACATAGAACATCAAAAATTATAGATACGTTTGAGACGTATCAATGGTGCTAAGTGCCTTTTCTGGCACGACCGCTGATTGCTCGGTGGGGCCGTCAAGCTACATTTTGGGGGCTGTTTGGCATTGCCACGCGAAAGAATAGAACGGTGCAATAGAAGATGCGAGACAAAAACTAGATGCGATTGCTCTTCCACATATCGACATCGCCACAGCTGCAGCAGCTCGTCTTGCTATGGAGGATATTAAGGGAGGTGGTGTTGCTGCCATTCCCGGATGCAATCACATGGCAGTGGACGCTATCAGGAACATACACCGTGGCATCGGCATATCGCTGCAAGTTCGAGGGGGCTTTCCCACCTTTCAAGACCGCACAAATTTTGGAGGGCGCATGCGGAATCGAAGTGTCGTTTCTTTGTATGGTTGGCACTTCACGGAAAGATCGTAACGACGGATAATTTGGCGCTTCATGGATGAAGCATGACCCCATTTGCAAACATTGCAGGATCCACCCTGAGACGGTACAACACTTATTGTTGGATTGCAGCTTCACGTTCGCCGGTTCCGGAGAAGAAACTCGAATGGAATGTCACTCTGGGATCGGCCGCCCTCCTTCAGGTTGCACAATCAACAAATGGTGGGATGATACTCTCATGGGGATCCCAAACAGAAGAGCGTGAGGAAAGCGGAGCTTTCCATATGTCATGTGGAGATATTAGAAAGAAATAAAATAGAAGATTTTTCAGAAACGCGGTCCTTCAACGAATCATGGTGGCGGATCTTATGAGAGAGGAGATTCAACAAAGGGCTTTTACACATACTCAGGATACGGGAGATGCGGCTTAGTTGTCATCCTTGTTCCTCTTCTCCCTTTCTTTTTGAGTTATTTGCCTTGTTTTCAAACTATGTACATAACCCTCTATTCTATCTAATTGGGTGGCAGGATCGGCAGCTTTAAAACTGAAAAACTTGATGTTGAGGAAGCTTTGTACATGCGACGAGAGATTCCGGGGCAAGTATGGTCCAAACCAAGAGGGCGAAGTGGTGTCTGCAACATGTAGAAATTTGAAGCATGTGATATATATTTTTTGTTTTGGTTGCTCACCACATATGCCATGTGGTTAAAATTTGAAGCATTGCTAGTCTACTTTGGAAGCTGAATTGGCCGCATATGACGAAGGCCTGAAGTTGGCCTTGAACTGGTCGGATGTACTATTTGATCTGGAATAGAATGTGGCACCGCCAAATCCTTGAAGCAAAGAGAAAGCAAAAATTTACCAGATTTTATTATATTTATGTAGTTCATAATACATAGTATTTGGAATTGATATTTTACACGTTTGTGGGAGAAATAATTGGCTACACCGCTACATACAGATTATTTTTTAATTTTTTGAAATTATATGATTTTGATTTTTTTAAATGGAAAGATCACCCAAGCTCGAGATCCAAATACACCTTGCGAGGATAACTCTCTAAGAGCATCTCCAACAGATGCAGCAAATAAGCCGCGCGCTGAAAATAATGGCCTTTTAGCGCGCGGGGCTGCAAATAGCGCTCCAACAGACGCTGCATAATTCAGTGCGCTGTAAAAACTGTCCAGCGCGCCGGCAGAAGCTGGACTGTAGGCGGGATATTTGGTGTGCGACGTACAACGCATTGGGGCAAACTGGAGCCGACGCGCGAAGCCAATTGCCCGGAAATTTCCCTCTGCCATCCCTCCTCTACATGGCCGCCGCCTTAATCGCGCCACCCACCGCCGGAAATGCGTCGCCCGCTGTCGGAATTGGGCCGCCGCAGCCGCCCGCACCCGCGAGCACCCGCACCGGCGTGGCGTGCTCGGCCGACCGACGTGCGGCCGTCCTCGAGCACAAGGCCAAGCGCCGCCGCCGACCGGGCCCCCTCCTCCTGGTCGCGGACGCGTGCCGTGCTGCGCCGCCCACGCTCTCGAGCACCTGTTCCCGCGCGGACAGAGCATGGCAGTGGAGGCCGCTGTGTGTATCGAGCAGCGGTAGGCGATGCGGAGGAGCTAGCGGCAGTGGGAGACGACGCAGCGGCGATGGGGTATGGGGACCTGGGTGTGGCGTGGCGCCATGGATGGGGATTTGGGAACAGAGAAGTTTCCGGCGTGGACTTGCTGCTGCTCCAATGTGAGGACCCCGGATTAGCTATCCGAGATACTCGTTATGTTTCCTGCAACAATCCCATGATCAGTCTGTTGTTGCACATAACTCGAATTGGCATCACAGGACATCCATAAATACCGACTAAATATACTTACGTGATTTGAAGTCATAAGCTTCAACAGGTACTTGCAGCGGAAATCACCAAACAACGTGGAGCCCAAGTCATTCGCCTTAACCCTACAGGCAGCTGACTGGGAAGCGCCCTAGTTCGCAAAGACGCCAGTGAACTCCTCTTCTTCGAACTGCTCCTCTTTAAAACCTGGCTAAGACAATAGCCAGGGACGAAACCAATATGAGTACATTTGATTGTACTCGCAAACTACCCCAACTTGAGCATGCACTAGTTTTGATAATCTTTAAAACCTTTAGTTTTAGAAAAACATCTCGATATCTTTATTGAAAAAGAGAAGAGTAGATCTTATATCCTTGTTGAAGGCAAAATATTTTGAAAAGTAGTTTCTCAATATCTTGGTTGGAAACAAACCCTTTGGAAAATTAGTTTTCTCACCATGTTTGTTGAAAAAGGGTAAGAAGTCTTTTTAAACCTTTTTCTCGAAAATATACCTTTGGTTAAAAAGGTAAGAAATCTCTTTTAAAACCTTTTCCTCGAAAATCACCATCTTGTCCATTTTTCCAAGACTCTTCCTTTTCCGATCATAGCCCCTTCAGGGTCACTCATTTTCCAGCAACCTCATACTACCCCTTCGGTATAGTTGCATAAAACAATCTCCACTTCATTTTCCTTTCAAACTCAAAACTTTGTAAAACTTGCACATGGTCTTAGGACAGCCTCCCAACTGTCCATATCCGAGGACTCGGCTATTCGAATAGTTTTACCCTCTGCAGAGGTAGCACGCTTTTCCCACATCCATCCGGCAACTCATCGTGTCAGCCACGTCCCGCCATACAAGGTGTATGCGAAGTTGAGTCACCGACCATAGCCTGTCCTTTGCTCATGCTAGTATAGGATCCTACCGCTACGAAACCGGTTCCATCGACACTTAAATCCATGCCCGTCGGAAACTAAGTGTGAGGACTTCGTAGTTCTGCCCGGCGAATTTTAATGGCCCTACAAATCCTCTACTCCAATTCATACATACCAACTCAGCTGGCAGTCTTCTCTTTAGAGGACCCGGGTCAGGGGCAGGTCACCAAACCATCCCCTCATGGAACGAGGTCATCCTCGTTGTTGAGGCATCCAGTACTAACACGAGCAAATTGTATGACTACGCCCTTTCCCATATGTGGGTAAATGTGGTCGCACAGGTTATTGGCTGGTAGTCATAGTAAAAAGACACAATGTGCATTTTTCATAAACATCACCATACTCCATTTCTCCACTTCCATACCGACATCCCGGTATACCATATTTTATCCACGGATTTGAAAAAGGAGTTTTTAATAATCAATGTTCTTCCCATCCTATAGTTTTATATAAACAAACTGATACTTCTACATAGGGTGGCAAGATAGTTTTTCATATACTTTTGAAAAGGCTTTCAAAATCATTTCCAATTTTCATAGCAAAATACTTTTAACCAAAACTTGGGTGGATCGTGATCTCACCAAGAGAGTTTCATAGAAAGCTTTTGAGTAAAAACAAATACATTTAGAATTTACTGCACACTACTAACACCTCTATATCGGGTGTCTCACTAATGAACTTGTATTGTGGAAAAGGGTTTTCAAAATCATAGCTTTAGTGGCAAACACCACATAAATCACTTATGCTCTTTTTACGTAAAACATGTGAATCAAAATAGATGTATATAGATGCAAGCTCAGTGAAGTAGCTTGCCTGGTTTCAGCATAATGCTCCTGGACTTCTTCTTACTGATCAAATAAATAAATTCCCATCCTTCTTCAATAAATCCTCTCCAAAGACCACTCCAGTAGCGTCATTATCTAGCGTCGCAAACATGAAAATAAAACAACACTCAATAAGCAAACCAACTCACAAATGGGATACCAACAAGGAATCATACCAAAACATAGCACTCATTTAATCAAGCAAACAAACATCAAGCCATATTAACAAACAACAATCATGAGGGAAGATTAATATTTAACAAACAAGTTTAGCAATCACCACACTTATCTAGATGCAAACAAGAAATTAATCCAAATACGTAAGACATCACATGCTACTAACACAAGTATAATACACCAATATCAAAGCCTAAACATCATAAATTACAAACATAAGCTTTATAATTTTAACCCCACTCTAAACCACAACCACCATCTGTCTAACTATACCTTCATACTTAAACTACCCAACAAGTGAACTATTCAAGACATAAACACAAGGGCATTATACTAACAGGAGTATAACACCAAACACAAGCTAAAAACATAAAGCATTAAACAACTCCACCTGAGGATAGTTAGCAAACAAATTTCCTTGGACAGGAAATACTTCAGACAAAAGTTAAATTACCAATTAATTCTCTGTAATTCAACATGTCTCACCAAGTTAAGGTGGAGACATTAACGAGACACTCAAGCTAATACTCAACTTAAAGACATACAAGTTTAACAAGTAAGGCAACATTTTCCTAATTAAAACAAATAAGAAACATTTTGCCTATTGCAGAAACTGTTACCAACACACAATTTCCACACCACTCGACCACGCAACAATAACACACAAGCTGAACTACTACAAACATCTACTGCTTAACAGAAGTCAAACACTTGAATTTGGCTTACTTAAATTCTCAAGCACACATGCAAGGTTGATTGTTGGTTGGAAACCTCAGAGTCAACTTAACGACACATGTTTAGCTCAAAACAAGATTATCACAAGTCACTAACAGTACTAACATATGTCAACATGCTAACCATAGTAACTAGCAAGCAATAGTACCAAAACAAGCATTTGCAAGAATAAAACATATTTTTAATAACAAGACCATTTTAATTATTTTCTTTCAAATAGAGGCAGAAACCTTATTTTTACTAAATATTACACCTAGGGAGTTCTGTCAATCAAACAACCATGCAAACTTGGGTTTGTGTTCTCTGTTGCTATTAGAAACTACTCCAAGTGAGTTTGATCCAAAAAGTTATTTACATAATTTATTAAAAATGCACAAAGTGCTTGCTGGCCTAAACTAGAAATGCATGCAACTTTTGTTCTAAGCATCCAAAACACATGAGACCAATTTCTATTGAAAGGTAATGTGAAGAGCTTTACAAAACAATTGGATTCATAAATTTTTGATCATCCTAGCTCAATCTATACCAAAAAGGGTGATTTTGACCAGTGGCAGTTCAGTAATTACCATGGTCACACAATTTAATATTTTTCAGATCTGTAAGTTAGACACGACTCCAAACTCATTAGGCTACTTGTGTGATTTTTGGTTTGGTCAACATTGCATTTAAACTATTTTAAAATGATTTAAACTAGAGGACCAGAAACCGATCTACAAGATAAATAAACAACCTAAAAAGGTCAGTGGCTGGATCTGGCTGGGTCCAGGCAACGCAGTGCTGGGCCGGCCCAGCCAGCGGCCCACACGCACGAGCGAAGGGGTACGGCCTGGTTTCTTCTTCCTCGTGCCACGCAGCGACGAGCGAGGCACGGCCGGAGCAAGTCGAGGACGGCGCGGCGGCTCCGGTGATTTCCTGGGAAAAAGAAGTGGCTCATGAGGAAGCTTGCGAGGAGGGGATCTCAGAGATGCAACAATGGCGAAGAATGGTGGACTGGGTAGCCCGCGAGCTTCCCGGGAAGGTGACGGCCGGAGCGGGAGAGGATGCGGACGGCCCGCTCGATTCGAGGCTTCCCGGCTCGATTCCATGGACGGGGACGGAGAGGATGACGAGGCGGTGCTGCTGGTGCACTTCGATCTGGACGGGGAGCTCTCATTTGCCGGCGATGCGCGACGGAAGCTTCGGCTGTGGTTCGGTTCGTGGAAGAAAATGAGGGAGAGAAAGAGAGAGCGAGTGAGGGAGCAGGGAGACAGAGGAGGCAGCGTGGGGTTCTTATCTTCTCCTCCGCAGCGGCAAGGAGGGAGGGGGCCACGGTGGTGTCGACATGGCGCGAGGCACACGGCGACGACGGCGTGAGGAGCACGGTGGTGTGCCGTGTTGCGTTGCTGCTACAAGGAGTCAATGCCCATTTTGCAAGGAACCCCCTGGAAAAACTATTCTCGTCACAAACCAGTCCTTTTCTATTTCTTTTTGTTCTTTTCTAAAACCAGAAGCTTTTAGGGATTTTAGTTGGGCCCTTTAAACATTTTACAAAATTCTGAGAAAATTCAGGCAGCCCCCCATATATATGTAGAAGCTCCGCAAAAATTGGTGTTTGAAAATAAAATGTTTTGAACCATTTTTGTTCATAGGTTTTAAATATATCATTTTTGGTAAAAACCAAATTAACATTTCTTTAGTAGTTTTAAAACAAGTGATAAAATATTGTGTTGAACTTTTGGAACTTCCTTGACAAATAAGGTAGCTTCAAAATAATTTATCTTTTCATAGAGGGAATATTGGTTTGGAGGAAATAGAGAATTTGGGAGGGAATTTATTTATGAAGATCATTTTTAACTCATGACCTTCATTTCCTTTTTGATAAATGAATTGAGGGGTTTGTTTTAAATCGACAAGTAGGTTTACTTGAGGAGGGAGTGATATGAAATTGAGAGGCTTATCATTTCATCTCCTTCTCTAGAATTTTGATAAAGAAAATATAATTGTTTTCATAGAATAGAGGAATAGATAGAGAGGGAGTTTTATTGAGATCATCTCCCTAAATTTTAGGAGTTTAACTTGGGTGTGCATAATTTTAGAGGGTTTGTTCTTCTTCAAGTCGCACTCCAAATTTGGTTGCCAAGTGTGTCCTATTTTAGTATTAACACCACTGAGGAATTATCCTCACAATAAATCACACACAACAGCAATAACACAGCAATAGCAACAGCACAACAATATTAACAACACAACAATATTCACATCACAAACAAGACCACACAATTCAAACCACAAGAATAAATCACACCACCTTTTCCATAATTAACAATACTATTTTGTAAAAATGGTCACACTCAATTATGACAAGATGTTGTTTAAGGGATATATCAACTCATAACTTAATAGTTTTCAAAAAGGTTTGATAAAGAGAAATATGTGAGGTAATATATTTCCCACTAGTATTCCTTTTAAAATGGAGTTGAAACATAGGAGGTTACAAAAATAGGAATTGTAAAATGTCGAGGTTGAAGAATAGATAGGAGATCACAGATAGTTCTCCATATTTTATAAATATGTAATTTTGGAAATACTTTTACTGTCTCAATTTAAAGGGTATTTTATTTGTTGCTAAAACCAAATCATTATTGAAATAGACTTTTGGCCAACATAAGAATGGAAAAGATATATGGAATATATTCTTGTCATAACATGATCACCAGAGTTTTAAATATATTTTTACTTAGGTTGATTTCTTGGGTTGACATTTACTAGTCAAACAATCATAAACATCAAGTTACACAAGGTCAAACATAACAATATAAGGGAAAACACAATCATTTGTGAAATAATTCAAAAAGTTTTTGTTGGTTCTGAATTTTGGGTCTTATTTATTCTTATTATAAATTTGGGATGTTACATCCAATCCGTGAGAAGAAGATGAGCTAGCTAGCTCCAATGATCGGGGGCATGATTGCTATTTTTTATTTTTGTTAGGGACCTATTTGTATAAATTTTGTACTTCTTTGTAAAGAGAAGGTGTTTGTGGCGCTGTATTTTACGGCATCTGAAAAATTGCTGTGTTTGTGGCGCTGTATTTTAGCGAATATGGTAAGAGCATCTCTAGCAGAACCCGCAAAACGCCGACCCGCAAAACGCATTTGCAGTTCGCGCAACTCGCGGTTTTTTGCTCAGAACGCCGCGCGGCGGAGCAGAATTCTGTTTTGCGGTTCTGCTTTGCGGGTTCTGCTCCGCCCCGCGGCGTTCTGAAACTGCATATGCAAAACAGCAAGATAGGCAGAATATCATAAAATGTCAAATTGCTTACAAATTCGACATTAATATAGCAAATTAAAGTAGTTTCTTGAATCTAAAGACGTCAATTAACTAGTTTTCCATCCGTGTGACCAAAAAATTGCGGCCAAAACACAATGGGCATCATCGAAAGACCCTACACCGTGGTAGCACCTCCACCACCACCGGCACCTCCACCATCACCTCCACCACCGCTAGCTTTTAGCATCGCTTGTTTCCTTCGATGCAATATCTCCTTCCTTGCGATGTCATGCCACTCCAAGGTGACTTCGTCCATGTCACTTCGGTTCATCATCATTATCTTGTTCTCTTCGGCCAAGAGCTTGGCCACGGACTTGTTCTCCTCCGCCGAGGCTCTTTTGGCCTCAATCTCGATCTTCCGCTTCCCTTCTTCACGAAGCACCTCCCACTTTTCTTTCTTCTCTTGAGCTTTCCTCTCGGCCAATTGGTGCTTTGCCTCCAATGTCTTGGCCACCATGGTCTCATTAGATTTCACCATTTCATCGAGCTTCTCTCTCAAGCTTGTTGCCTCAAGTTGCTTTGCCACTCTTTCCTTGGCTTTCTTGTTGCCTTCGGGCTTGTTCTTGTTCCTCCCACCTTGTTCATCATCGGAGTCATCCTCAACATGAATTTCTCCCTTTTTTGGCTCTTGATCCCTCAACTTCCACTTCTCACTATGTTGGAGAAGTTTCCAACAATGATCAAGGACAAATGGCTTCCTCTTGGATGCGGGCATATCCAAGTACCTTTCTCTCGCAATGCGGTCCTACAATGATGAACAAATGGTGAACAATGGGCTTGTAGTGAGAACACTGCATGAACAATGGTGAATAAACTCACCCAATCACCCTCCACGGTACCACTCGGTGGCGCATTGATCACTTGTTGCAAGCATCCACTCCATCGACCACATGTAGTCTTGATAGTTTCCCAACGGCCTTGTAGTGATCGATAGGTCCGGGGCACCGTACGACCATTGCGTGGCATGAGTTGGAAGAATTTGTCCTCCACCCTTTGCCAATACCGGTCTTTGGTTTGATCAACGCCGGCCGTTGCATCGAGAGAGATACTCTCCCAAGCACGGATCAAGCATTGGTCCTCCAAAATGGTGTAGTTCGATCCTCTCCGACTCAGGCCGGCCCCGTCCACCTCCTCGACCTCGTTGTCGTCTTCTCCCATGCCACCATCGACGCCACCGTCGAACTCGTTGTAGCTGTAGTTGCCGAGCGGAGGCGACTCGATTTCTACCGACCCGATCATGTCCATGAACGCTTGCGTGCTGCAAGCTGAACGAATTCAGCTCGCCGGGGACGGGCAAGGTGAACAGAGCTCAAATTTGAGTTCGAAAATTCATACCTTTCGGTCCCGGCGCCGGGGACGGGCGCGGTGGATGCAGCAGCAGCGGAAGCGGCGGCGGCGGCGCTGGACCTGATTTTCCTCCCCGCCAGCTTCTTCGGCTGCCTCGCGGCGGTGAGAGGCTTCGCGGCGGCGGGAGTGCCCGCGGCGGCAGCCGCGGCAAGCAGAACTTGGGCCGCGCCTGCGGTTCCCAATCTTCTCCGCTTCGGCGCCGCCACTGGAGCAGCAGCGGTGTCGGCGACGGCGGCGGCAGCTCCGATCTCTCCGCGGCCCGCTGGATCTGACGATGGCGCGTCCCCGACGCGGACGGTCACCAGGGACGGGTCGGCGGTGCTCATGGCCGGTCCGGGGCAGGGCGCGCGGTGGCCGGAGTGGGGGAAGAGAAAGAGGTTGCAGCGGCGGCGGGGACGGGCGCGCTGAAGGTTCCCTCGCGCCAACGACACTGGAGGATGAGGTTCCGGCTGCGGGTCGGGGGAGGAAACCTATCTTTCTCGGTTCGGAGGCGCGGATTCACGGGGGCCTGCAAAATCTTTTGCGGGTTGGGCAAATTTGTGGATTCTGTTCTCCGCCTTTTTGCGGTTTTCAACCCGCATCGGGCGGTTATTATGCGGGTTTGCCCCTTTTGCGGGTTCTGCTAGAGATGCTCTAAAGCAAAACACTCGACCAGCGCGCTAAACACTATTTCGGCGCTGGAAGAAATTTTTGTTGGCGCGCAGCACGGTAGCCGGTAGGGCGTCTGTTGGAGATGCTCCAACCTTTTCAGATAGCTCAGCCGTCGAAGCAGGAAGAACTGCCCTGCCGAGATCACAGTTGGAGAGCAAGGGGCGCGGCCACCTAGCATCAACCAGACTGCCTCCTCACCCACGGCCGCGCTACGTGGAGCACATGAGGCTTGGCATGCGCGGCGACACGTGCAGCTTACTTCACCTCCACCCGTCGGTCGCCCCTTTAACAGCTTCTCTCCACCGGCTCACTTCCACATCCACAGCTCGCACCGATCGAGAGACCAAGTTACGAGCCCACGTCGAAGAACAAGACGCTAGAGACACCGAGCAAGCCAGGGGATGACGGACGGCGCGATGGCTTCGGTGGCGCCGCTGCTCATGCTGCTTCTCCTCCTCTCGGCGTCCTCGGCGATGGGGGCGCCGCGTCACCGCGAGAGATGGGAGGAAGGGGAAGGGGAGTGGCGTCCGGCGGAGGAGGAGGGCAAGGGCGGAGGCGGAGGTGGCGAGCCCGGGAGGGGGCTGTTCCTGCTGGACAAGGTGGAGAAGGTGGTGGAGTCGGAGGGCGGGCAGGTGCACGTCGTGCGCGGGCAGCCGGCGTCCGTCGTTCCGGGAGTACCATGGCAGCACGGCGGGTGCCGGGAGGGGCTGATGCACATCGGCTTTATCACCATGGAGCCCAAGACGCTGTTCGTGCCGCAGTACATCGACTCCAACCTCATCCTCTTCGTGCAGCGAGGTGCAGTCTCCACTCTCCAAACGAAACGAAACTGAAACCAAAACTGATTACATGGGCACTTAATCATGCATCGTGATTGATTTATCGATCGATGTGAACAGGGGAGGTGAAGGTTGGATGGATCCACAAGGATAGACTCGTGGAGAAGCAGCTCAAGATGGGCGACGTCCTACACATCGACGCCGGCTCAACCTTCTACATGCTCAACATCGGTAAAGGACAGAGGCTGCAGGTCATATGCAGCATCGACGCCTCGGATAGCACCGGGTTCGGCCCTTATCAGGTCATGAATATATATTTATGCCCTGTTTGTTCTGCATTTGGAACCATTTAATCTACTTGACACTTGTCAGATTGATATGTCCAAATTATGTAGTCCTGCTCGATTTTTTTACCTGTCGACCTACTGACGAATTGATGATACATGTTGCAGTCTTTCTATCTTGGCGGAGCAGGGAAACAAACGTCGGTGCTAGCCGGCTTCGACCCAACGATACTTGCCACCGCCTTCAAAATGAGCTAGCTAACTCGTCTCAACATTTTACATTAAGTAACAAATACGCATGGCACGCCCATTAAGCTGATTCTGATGTCTTGTATCCAGACTACTTATGATGAATTGGCTAAGATATTCATGGTAAAATCCGGCGGGCCGATCGTGTACTACACAGCAGAGGACTCCGGGAGTGGTGACAAAGAGCACCGGCGGGGAGACGAGCGTGATGTGGGAGACAAAGGTAGGGACGGCGGACCATGGAGTCCAGTGGGGAGAGGCGACGAAGACGAACGCGGTAACCAGCAGTGGACATGGTCGTGGAGGAAGCTGATGGGCAGGTTCATCGGAGGGGCCTCTTCCAAGGCTGCGCAGCTGAACAAGAAGTCGGACAAGACGGTGCGCGCGCCAGAGCCTTACAACCTCTTCGACCACGAGCCCGGCTTCAAGAACACTTACGGCTGGAGCATCTCCGTCGACAAGCACGACTACGAGCCCCTCGGCCACTCCGACATTGGTGTCTACCTCGTCAACCTCACCGCCGTACGTTTTGCTCTCTATAAACAAGCGACGTACGTTGTAAAAGATTCGACGCAATTGCGGCGAGGCTGATGCTCCGTGTGGCATGGTTTGCAGGGGTCGATGATGGCACCGCACGTGAACCCGAGGGCGACGGAGTACGGCGTGGTGCTCGGCGGGGAAGGCGTCATCCAGGTGGTCTTCCCGAACGGCACGCTGGCGATGAGCGCGCAGGTGCGTGCCGGCGACGTGTTCTGGATCCCGCGCTACTTCCCCTTCGCCCAGGTGGCGTCGCGCGGCGGGCCGTTCGAGTTCTTCGGGTTCACCACGTCGGCGCGGCGGAACAGGCCGCAGTTCCTGGTCGGCGCCAGCTCCGTCCTCCGCACCATGCTCGGTCCGGAGCTCGCGGCCGGGTTCGGCGTCCCTGAGGATGAGTTGACGGAGGTGGTGCAGGCGCAGAAGGAGGCTGTGATACTGCCGTCGGTGCCGGAAAAGGAGCCGAAGGTTATTAGGCAGGTGGCGAAGGAGTAGGGGTGCGACGGACTGCTGCTTAATGCTTTAGTATTGAGCAGTGATCTATCTTGCATGCGTTAATTTGTGGTTAAAACTTTTGTATCGAAGTTACCCCGTGGTGTGTTCATGCCATGAGCTAGTCTGTGTGTTGTGTTCTAGACTTCTAGTACGTGTTTGTTGGCGTCGTCGATAAATAAAGATAGCTCCTGAAATTCAGCTATGCGGCTCATCAACGTGTATGGTTTTACAGTTTGATTTTGCTCCTACATTTGATGTTTCTTTGAAGAGCGTGGAACAATTGAGGTTGGTGAATCTTGTCATACAGCAGCACCCGCTCGATACACTCGTAAATCTGCAGAACAGACAGGATGATAAGTTCAGAACAAGCGCGAAATATCACCATAATCCACATTTTGAATGCCCGTGCGTTGCTACGGGTTACGGGTTCTCTTTGTTATCTCAAATCACATGCCAGCACAATATCTCTATCTTGTTGGTCCATTGACTACCGTTTTTACCTATAAAAGAATAATACAATTTGTGCAAAGGAAGTTTTTACAACAAAAAAGGAGTTCAATTTGTGGAGGAACAGCTGATACATAATTGGAATAACATCCATTGACATAATGGCATTGATCCTTTACTAGGGGACTATGCGCGGGCTTCGCCGCGCCCGTGGGTTTAAACTTTTTTCGAATATGTTTTTTAAAAAATCGTGTTGAAATATGAGTATTATTTGAATTCGGAAAGTTTGTGCTTAGAAGATTGTTGAGATTGTGAAAATTTGACGTATTGAAATGTATTTATGTTTGTATTATTTTAATGTTTACGGAAAATGATCAGATTTGGAAGACATTTGAAATTCTGGAATATGTAAATTTGAAATTTGAGTTGAAATGCTCAAATATAGATTTTAGGAACTGAATAATTTGGAATTTATTGAAATTTGAATTTTATTTTACTGTTTACGGAATGAGCAGGGTTGGAAGTCGTATGACACGTCAAAATATTTGAATTTGTAATTTGGGTTTGAATGCTGGAATATGATTGTTTTTTCCCCTGTCTAAATGTAGGATAATTTGAACTTTGAAAATTTATTTGTTTTGTGTGAAAATAGTTGACAATTTTTTCCCTAACATTTTGATATATTTTTATATTTTGTTTGCGTGCAATTTAAAATTTTCAAGTTTTGCAATCTTTTTTATAATGTTGCAAAGTATATGTAATGATTATTTTGATTGTTACATATTTGAATTTTCGAAACTTATTTGTTTTGTGTGGAAAATAGTTGACAAATTTTTTTCGATGGCATTTTGATATATTTTTTATATTTTGTTTGTGTGTATTTCAAAATTTCAAGGTTTAGTATATGTAATGATTATTTTGATTGTTACATAAATTTTAAATTTGGTCTGAATAAATTTTAAATTTGGTCTGAATTGAATTTGAAATGAATTTGAAAAGTTGCAAAAGTTTTGGAATTTAGAAAAAGAAAACAAAAAGGTGAAAAAAAAAAGATTATTTTGATTGTTATATATTTTGAATTTTCAAAACTTATTTGTTCATCTAAAAATTATTGGTTTGCATTATTTAGAATTATCTAAAAATCACATGGATAGTTTTGGGTTTTTTTTCAAGAAACCAAAAATTTGGACATTTTTTAATTATTGGTTTGCATTATGTAGATTTTTTTTTCCAGAATCATATGGATATACTTTGGACTTAAATTTTTTTTTTGGTTTGCATTATGTAGATTTTTTTTTCCAAAATTATGTGGATATACTTTGGACTAAAAAAAATTTAAAATTGGTCTGAATTGAATTTGAAATGAATTTGAAAAGTTGCAAAAGTTTTGGAAATTAGGAAAAGGGAAAAAAAAGGTGAAAAAAAAGATTATTTTGATTGTTATATATTTGAATTTTCAAAACTTATTTGTTCATCTAAAAATTATTGGTTTGCATTATTTAGAATTATCTAAAAATCATATGGATAGTTTTGGGTTTTTTTTTTCAAGAAACTAAAAATGTGGACATTTTTTAATTATTGGTTTGCATTATGTAGATTTTTTTTCAAAATCATATGGATATACTTTGGATTAAAAAAAAATTGGTTTGCATTATGTAGATTTTTTTTTCCAAAATTATGTGGATATTCTTTGGACTTTAAAAAAAAATCTGACAGGGTGGGCCCGCTGTGACGTCGTGCTGACGTCACAGGGGCAGAGGATCTGGACGGGCCGCCCGCGGCGGTGGCGTGCTCGCCGGCAGCGCCACGGCGCGTCCTGGGACGCGCGCGTGGGCGTGGTCGACGCGTCGCAACGCGGGGGAGCTAAAGGTGGCGGCGCCGCCCCCTTATGGTCGCCGGAGGCCCGCCGGCGGCGTGCGGACGCCACGGTGGTCGCCGAGCGCGGCCGGGATGATTCCGGCTCGCCTGCGTCGTCCCGGCAGCCCAAACTCGGCGAGCTTGGAGAAGGTGCGGCGGCGGAGCTCCTGGTGGCCTCCGATTTGAGCGGCGGGGAGCGGAGCAGCGGGGATGGGCGGCGGCGCCGGCGGCGGCCTCGGAGGCGCGCGGAAGAGAGAGAGGAGGAGGGGTGACTGTGAGAGACGTTTTTGCAGAAAAGTCCTCCAGTTTAGGTGTATTTGCAGATAGGTCCCGCGACGCGATAAGTTTTGGTCTGCGGGCACGTTCTCGTTTTGTCAGTGATTTTTCTGTAAAACTGCCACGGTGACTGGCGGGACGGGATGCAACCGGCCGGTGACCGGGACACGCGGCGGGCTACCATTGGTAGAAAATAGGCGTGAACAGTGTTCCACGCGATTGGGGAGACGTGGGCGCATCTCAGCCGTCCATTTCGCAGATCGGACGGCTGTGGTTTGGCCGCGACGTGGAGGGCTGGAGGAGGCTGCGTTTCTTCCGTCTTTTATATATAGTGTAATGTTACAAGACCAGCATACCACATGAAACAACGGTTCCTTATCAATCAGTGCAAGTTCCAGGAAACAAAGGATCTGATGCATGGAAATATACCAATATAATTTTGGCATAATCTATTGAACTTGTACAAAACATGATCATCATTATGATCACTACATTGAACTACAAAATTTGATGCGGGGATACACTCATAACAAAGTCATGGCAATACATACAAACAAGCCCATCGGCTTCACTTCTGGCTCAACATCGCCCAACTCAACGATCAACGCTGGTATCAAATGGGCAGCACATGCGCACATACGGCAATGTCAATACTCGGTAACCCCTCCAGTCAATCCTCCTTCCTGTCACTCAGCTCTACCTTACAGCTCCATTGTTGATTTATGTGCAAAATTCAAATTACAGGGAAAGTCCACATAATGTCATCAATGGAGGTTACCATACTGGAATGGAAGGACATCAAATACCAGCCATCTATTTATTGAAGAAATGTCTCCAAAAGAGCCTCAGTTGTTTATTGTTGTCCAACAACATCCCACGATTTCTTAATACTGAACCTAGTGACAACAGGAAAGCAACATCGCCAGTTTGTGTGCAGAAAAACCAAGAAATTTGATAAAGCTATAATTTAACTGAAGCGAACTTGCACGAAAATTGGCACCATCATTTGGGACCTCAAAGATCTGAATATTTACTACTTATACCCAGCAGATTACATGTCTAAATAAGTTGGACCAAAGCTGCAGTTCCTCCATTGCTGCTCTGAATAATCTGCTAGCTTCAATGACATCAAAAATTAATAATCAAACGACATTTCAGGACATCGCTGATCTTAGCTTACCTAAGATCCAACAAGGAAAATTGATTTGCAGCAATAAATTGATTGTCAGGAGCTTAGAGACCAAGTTATTGACTGAAACATAATCAGAGTTGTACTACTGCAGTTCAGACATCTATCAGACTACACACGCTAACATGCAAGTACTAAGCACCACATGATCAGTTGCCCTCATAATGTGTCTTAACCAGATGCCCTACATAATGTGAAATTATGGGAAATTGATCACCAGATGCCCTACATAATGTGTCTTAACCTGAAATGTATTTATTCCCTGAGAATAACTGTCTTCTCTTCTATGTATTTCGATGAACAAACTTGTGCATGTGCCTCTAAATTGATGAAACTATCACCACTGAAATCTGAAAGCATAAAACTACGATTTAAATTGCTTCTTGTTGGAATCCTCCTACGTAAACTACTTACGAAACCATGAAGTATATATTAGAAAGACCGGGCACAATGAAACATGGAAATTCATTATCCGGAATAATTGAATCATTCAAGCACAATCATCAAGCAGCAAAAAGAACTAATGGAAATGTGTTTCAAGCTCAGTATATGAGGATCAACACTTGGAGGCGAATTAATTAGAAAGAGAAGTTGATTAGAAAATATGCTCTTTTGTGCCCTTTGCCCTCATGTTTCTAGATAGTCTTTAGACATAGAAATAATAATCAAAGCTAACCAGTGTTTGTAATTATCCATTCATCTGCAAAAGATGG
This sequence comes from Poa pratensis, assembly GCA_947311845.1. Lineage (NCBI taxonomy): Eukaryota > Viridiplantae > Streptophyta > Magnoliopsida > Poales > Poaceae > Poa > Poa pratensis. The sequence continues at coordinate 77,697,900 of CAMZMU010000096.1, read as the reverse complement.
GGAACATCCATCTTTGGTAGACCTGAAACAAAATGCAGTAGGGTTAGTTACACAATGTTTGAGTCCGACAGCAGAAACCATAGGGTAAACAATATAATTTTGGTTTGGCACGCTATAAATGGCTGCGACGAATAAACAAAATCACAAAAAAAATATGTAGAATCGCATAAGTATTGAAAAGCTAGCATTAACACAGCTGGGCATGAAACAAAGCCAACACTCACAATTCTTTTGCCGGACTCAACCCCTGCAACGACAAAGGGCATCACTCCAGCTGTGGAAAGAAGCAAGCCGAAAGTACATACCATCAGATACACAAATTAATCGTAGGAAGGGAATTAACAATATGCAGCTTCTTAGGGATTCAAAATAGTAAGGCAACTGTCCCATTCTACAGGCTAGCATGGATAGATCTAAGAAGTAGAAAAAACAATGAAAAAGATAGGATTGTTCTTACGAGTCTGTTAATTGCAGACTATAGCAAATCATAGCATCTTATTCGGTTCCATGATAATAGCAGAATATAGCACACTCCAAAACATAAATGCTTGACTAAGATAATCTTAGTGGAGTATTTTGATTAAGTGCATAGACCATAAGGATCTAATAATTTCAAGTTGATTGCTACGGTGAGAAACACATCATAAGTATTTGTACCTTGAAGATATAGAGCAGGAAGCTTACTTCTTTGTCCTTCCAAGCCACCGGGCATGTGGTCCAATTTATGCGGTTTTTGCTCCTGCATGTCTTTACATGGATTTTGTAGATGAATGGATAATACATCATTTGTCCCAATAATCCCTCCTCAAAACTGACAGAAAGTGAAAAGAGGTTTAATTGTATGGATGTACCAGGTGCGATTTATAAACATCTTACTGCCGGAATAACATCAATTTTTGCTATGGTTGAATTCCTATGGTACAAACGACCAAATATAAAGTTTCAATTAGAAAATATTTATGGGACAAACATTCCAAATTCTCAAGAATATAATGTGTCAATTTTGTTCTCGAGAAATCTTGAGAAATCATGAATGGATACTTTTTTCATTTGTTGCTGGATGGAGGGTGCTTAATCAGTATTTACCTTACTTGTAAGCTGCGGTGTAGGTGGTAACCCCGACATCAGCCTACACGCAGAGCAGAGCATATTGTATCAGATGAACTTCTGCGTACATGATGACGGTTCACCTCCCTGCTGACTGCTCGCCGCCGCTCATTCGCACCACGTGGTCGCCGCCAGTGGTCAGGACCGGCCGTGCTCCCTCTCTCTATGGTGTTGTTCGGTGACTGGTGCATGGCGACGGGATAACGAGCAGGCGGAATTGCAACCAGGCCGTTGGCTCGCTCGCCGTGGCGCGGTCAGCCATGGAAGCGAGCTCCAGCATGGCGGCCAGAAGGCAGTCGCGCAGGGGGCAGTGGTGAGGGTGTGGCACAGGGAAAGTCGAGTCCCGGAGCCGCTGTGCTCCATGGAGAGTCATCGCCAGCGGTCTTCACCTCCAGCACCTCCAAGTTCTTCGCCTGGAAGGGGAACACGGAGTAGAGGCACCTGAGCGTCAGAAGCTCGGCTGACGATGGAAGAGGTTGCGGTGGCCGGTGAGGTGCGTCGTAGATGCGGCGGCGGAGCGATTAGATCGATAGGAGCGAATCAGATTGGGTTGGCGGCGCAGAAGAGCGAGAGGGGGTGTCGCGAGGGAAACTCTCTTTGGGCCTTGGCCCATGTGCGAGATCGGGTAGCGATGGCCTGGCTGACCACGGTTCGCAGGACGTACGAAGTACCAGCTCCCATTTAATAGTAAAGATTCACAGTCTATAACCCTGTTACCGAACAGACAGGAGTACTTGATGATGCTGATGCTCACGGCCGCCGAGCGACACGAACTAATGTCTTCCATTTTCCAAAATCGATCGCATGCTGAAATTGCTGACGCAGAACCACGAGGCATGTGCACCTCAAAGTCAAAACCACTATCTTCGGCAACAGAAATCGAATGCAAAGCCTCCCTGCCACACCCAAAGGCCCCCAAAAATGCGCGGTTTCTCTGGAGTACGATCGATCACTGTGGAACTCCCAACTGCGCCGGTGATTCCCACGCTTCCTCCTCGTGATCCACCACCAGCGCCTCCTTGACGTTCCGCTTCAGCGAGACCACCACGCCGCGCTTCACGGCGGCGGCGTACACGGCCATCGTGTCGGGCCACCTGCCCTGCCGGCTGAGCTCGCCGAGCAGCGCGTCGAACGCGTTCCGGCCGGGCACGAAGTCCCTCGCGATCACTGCCGCCAGCACCCGCAGGGCGTCGCCCGTCCTGCTCCGGTCGCACAGCGCGCGCACCACGTCCGTGTAAGCGCGCTTCCGGAGCGCGTACCCCTTGCGCACCATGTCGTCCAGTATGGCGACGGCCGCGTCCACCTCGCCACCGCGCGCCAGGGCCTGCGCCATCAGGCAGTAGGTGTACGACACCGGCTCGTGCCCGGCCGACACCACCTTGCCGAACACCTCCTTGGCGTCCCTCAGGACCGAGATGTCCGCCGCGCACTGCCGGCATAGGCCACGGGCAAGCGTGTCTAGCGCGCGGCCGTCCGCTTCGAACCCGGCGTGCTCCATGCGCTTGAACGTCTTCCACGCCGCGGAGATCTCGCCGGCCCGCAGCAGCGCCGGCAGCACGATGGTGTAGCTGATCTTGTCCGGCGGAGAGGTTTCGTTGTCGCACATCTCCATGAGCAGGTCGTACGCTTTCAGCAGATTCCCCTCCTTGCAGTGGCCGTTGAGAAGCGAGTTGAAGGTGAATGTCGTCGGCGAGAGGCCCATCCGGATGGCGTCCTCGAAGATGGCCATGGCGTCCTCCGTCCGGCCGACCTTGCAGAACCCGTCGAGCACAATGGTGAAGGTGTAGATGTCCGCCGTCTGCTTGGGCGAGTCCTTGAGCTTGTTGAGGAGGTCCCGCGCCTCCTCTAGGCGGCCGACGTAGCAGAGGCCGCCAATGAGGCTATTGTAGGTGCGGATGGTGGGCTCGCTCCCGACGGCGCGCATGGCGTCGAACACCTCCATTGCCTTGGTGACGCGGCCGCGCTTGCAGAGGCAGCCCACGACGGCGGAGAAGGCGGCCACGCTGGGGAGGTACCCGCGCGCCAACATCTCGTCGAGCGTCTCCTTGGCCTCGTCGGGCGCGCCCTTCCTGCAGAAGCACTGCACGGCGATGGTGAAGGAGTGGGCGTCGGGCGCGACGGCGCCGTTGGGCTCCAGCGACCTGAAGAGCGCGACCGCGGAGTCGTAGTCCCCGCCCCTCGCCAGCGCGGAGATGATGTCGTTGTAGTCAGAGACGGTGAGCGCCGCGTCATCGCGCTGCAGGAGGTCGAGCACCTTCACCCGCTCCTCCATGGGGAGGCTCATGATCCGCCTCGCGCAATCGCGCGCGCGGAGCTGAGAGCTCCTCCTCCTGCCGTCACCCAGTTCCCCGGGGATCGGGTCGAGAGCTTTCGCCGACGTGGCCGGATGCTGTTCTCTGAGGAGGCTGCCGTTGCCGTTGGTCTGGAGCGCGCCGAGGAGTTCCGCGTCGTGGTCGTCTTGCGGCGGCACTCTGCAGAGGCAGGCGAAGGACGCCGCTGTCCGAGGCGGCAAGGAGAGGACGCCATGGCAGCTGGAGGACGGCGGGGAGAATTGGAGGGACGAGTGGTAGAGAGACGCCATGGCCGTGGGCGCGGGAGCGACGCCGAGGGGGTAAAGAGGAGATGGATGGGGTTTGAAGGCGGAGAGGATGAGAGGCTCTCCTGCAACGCAAGCGCCACGGGCAGCAGATACTCGGAGTCGGAGAGAAGCCTGTCGAGTGTGCCGGACTGCGCGAGATAGCTCGACTTGGCCTTCTCATTTTCGCTGACAGAAGCGCTAAGAGAGACCCAGTAGGCCAGTATCAACACAATGTTGGGCCGCTATGTTAGAGAGCAAGTGAATGATTCTGATTAGAGGAATGCACCTCCAATCTCGGCGTGGACGGCAGTGGACTAGTGGTGAGGACGGCGCGCCGTTGAAATAAGATGCCCCGAGCTTCTCCCATCTCGACAGTGCTCTAATCGACGGCGTCGTGTAGCTGGTGGTTTGGTCCTTGCGCCATTTTTAGATCTGGCGTGATTCGATCTTGCTCGGCCAAACCTCGTGGTGCTCCCAAGACCATCGATGGCCATCGCTGACTATTTCACCCGCAAAGTGTTTGGCGTATTGCTCACAAGGTAATTCTTATTATTTTTCCTATTTGTTTTATTTTGTGTGTGCGTGTGTTAAGTGTTAACACATTTTTTGGTAATTTGAATAGATGTGTTTGCTATGGAAAGAATTTCTTGACTCTTCATTTGTTGAGGAGTATAATGAAGACGAGGAGATTATGGTGATGGGTTGGTCCAAATGGAGGCCAACCAGAAGCATAAACATAGTGGCTCGGTTCTTGGTTGTCAGACAATTAACTAGAACCGACTAGCTGCTCATCACAAGCTCATGGCCGACTAATTCAATCCTAATCTGATATATCGACCAAACTATTTTAGGCGCCAGTTTTGGATGTCTCCTACTTCGTTCGAGCGCATTGAGCCATCCGTCGAGGCTACGGACGGTACTTCCAGCAGAGGAGGAATGTTGTTGAACTTCTTGGTCTTGGTTGTTTTTAGAAGCTCACAACTGCATTGTGTATGATGGCATATGGTATTCTCATTGATTTAATTGATGATCACATTGGAATGATCGAGAGCACAATCATAAAGAGTATGCGCTGCAGTCGGTCATTGTGGTTTTTGGTGAGGAGTAGTTGCGTACACCAAAGGAGTAAGAAATAGAGATGATTCTAGCTTAACAAAACTTTAGGGTTACATGTATGCTAAGATCCTTAGATTGCACGCATTGGAGATAGAAAAAATTCCCCTACGGTTTGGCATGGGAAATTCATCGGCCATGTCCATGATACTACTCCCTCCAATCCGAAATTTCTGTCGCCAACGTGTACACATTTTAAACTACGGTAGTATTGTTTGTCCGACAATTTTATGGACCAGAGGAAGTATTATTCTTGAAGATGTGGCAGATCAAGAGCTATCAATCTAGCATGCTTATTTTGGCATGTCCGAGCTTACAATGATATCAAGTATTGCATAACTCCATGTCAACATCATGATCAAGTGATCATGTCAGGGTTCATGATTAGGATACATCTAATTTGGCGGTATGTCGCTTTGGGCTTTGGAATTAGATGTAACTATTTAAGCGAGACACAGCGAGCGGATGACAATCGAAAACTTTTCAAAACATAGTTTTTCCTTGAAACACATGTATCTAGACGCATTTCATTTACTCATTTTGGTCCCTACACAGTGCATATTAAAATACTACTGTCTTATAAGTACTAATCGTGAGCAGAATTCAGTCCCCCCCACCCCCGCGTCGCCCGCGCCTGGCGACACGGGGAACCCTAGCCGCTGCCGGCGAGGGGCCTCCCAGCCTCCGTCCACCGCACCGCCCCCGCCGGAGGAAGTGACGGCAGAGCCGCGCGCATCCGAGGATGGCGGCGGCGGGGCATTTTTTTTCTTCTTTTCCGCTCGGGATACAGCCACGCAGGCGCGGCGTGTGCTGTCGGGCACGGCGAGCTGCCGGCGAGGCGGGCTGGCTGGCGGCGTGGAGGTCGCTGCGCGGTGCAAGACGGCGGCGCACGGTCGTGCTCCGACGGGGCGCGGGATGCTTGCGGGTGGCGTCGTCCCAGACCCGATCTGGGCCGGGGGCGGGCCCTGCGGGCCGCGGTCGTCCTGGAGCTCGTCCTGCGGGGTGCGGAGTTCGTCCAGCGGGGATGCAGCGTCCTGGAGCTCGCCCGTGGTGACGAAGCGGAGCGTTGACCGGGGCACCGGCGGCGTTGGCGTCTGCGGGGATGCGGAGTGTGGCGGTGGCGGTTCCGGCGCGGCAACACGGAGTGGCATCTCGTGTGGCGGTTCCCCGGCACCCGGGCTATGAGGAAGCCGGGGCAGCGGCCCCGGACCAGTGGCCGCCTCGGCGGCAGGCAGCGTGCTTGTCGCAGCTTGAGGTGCTGCGACCGCCACGGCTTGCGGAGTAGCTCGGTGGTTGGCGGCAAGGCTCGAGAACTCGTCTCGTTGCTCCCATCGCTTCACGGTCGAATCGATCTCTCCGGGCAAATGCCTTGCGGCTTGCACATACCTAGGTCGGTGCCGACGACGGCGACGCCCTCGGGCGTCGTTCCCCATCTTGATGGCGTCGTTGTGGAGTCTTGACATTCGACCGACGCGAGTGGTCCTAGGACATCCGGGTGAAAACCTAAGCTCCTTCGGTGCGGGCGACGGCGGCGGACGCGTCGCTGCCTTCTTGAAGGTGTCGCCTTGGAGTTCCTGGCCTCACGGTGCGACTGGTCTGTGGCAGATGGGGAGGATGGCTCTGTGGCCAGGGGAGGCGGATGTCGGGGGGCGGCCCCGGATGGTGGTGGACGTCGAGGCGGCGGCCTCGGTCTCCCACGGTACGACGGTTCTATGAGGCAGAGTCGTTGTTTAGCGTGGGTTTGGGTGGCGACCTGGATGAAGACTGCGCGGGCAGAGGGCTCGTCGACCCGACTGGATGGGGAACGACGTGGTTGCTACGCCGGGGCGGCGGCCCCGGAACAGGGTGGTTTTGGTGGCAACCTGGATGAACACTGCGCGGGCAGAAGGTTCGTCGACCATGACTGGATCGCCCTCGGGCAATGCGAAGTTCGATCTGGTTGCTTCGTCGGGGCGCGGCCCCGGAAACGGTGGTGTGTGTTGTGCGTTTGATCGACTTGTATCGTGTGGGCGGCAGGTCGCATCGTCCGTGCGGTTTTTTTTGGCCCTGTCTTCCTCATAAACAGGGCAATATACAGTTTGTATGGTTTTTGGACCCGTTTCGGGTCAATTCTATTCTATCTATTCGAGCGGTGGATATCGAACCTTAAGCTAAAAAAAATTGTGAGCAGAGGAAATGTCTAAACGTGACAGCTTTTTAAACAGGTCGTCATTTTCTTTTCCATGGCGGAATTAGCTCGCTCGACCGAACTGAAATGCCAATTTGCGCAAAATCTACAATCCCCTGTTTCTCGTCGCTCCCCTCCGCTCCGCCCCATCATGTTTCTCGTCGCGCGCGGCCGCCGCTCCGCCGCCGCGCGCCTCCTCTCGATCCCACCACCTTCCGCCCCCTTCACCACCACCATAGATGCCTCCACTTCCTATCCCGACGCCGTGGCCGCAGAGTTGGCCACCCTTCTCTCCTGCTCTTCCGGCGACTGGAAGCTCGCCATCGCCGCCTCCGACCTCCCTACTCGCCTCTCCCCCGCCGTATTATCCTCCCTCCTCCGCCGAAACTCCTCCCTTCATCCCAAGCTCCTCCTTGACTTCTTTTACTGGTCTCGCGTGCGCCTATCGCCGAAAGCCCCAGCCGCCGATGCGTTCGCCTACCTCGCCATATACCTCTGCGCCGCCTCCTTCTTCCCACAGGCTAATGGCCTCCTCGACCAGATGATAGGCACCTACCCCTCCCCTCCCCTCGTCCTCCGCTCCATCCAGCGCGCGCTCACGGATTCTGGCCACCGTTCCACGTCTGTCCTCGACGTGCTGGTGGATACCTACAAGAAGGCTGGCAGGGTCCGTGATGCTGCCGAGGTCGTCCTTCTTATGGATCATGTCGACTTGGCCCCGAGTCTGCGGTGCTGCAACGGACTGCTAAAGGACCTGCTGCGCGCAGGCGACATGGATCTGTTTTCAAAGGTGCAAGGATTCATGGCGAGCGCGGGGATTTCGCCAGACGTCTATACATACTCGACTTTCATCGAGGCACACTGTAAGGCCAGGGATTTTGATTCAGCCACAAAGGTGTTTGACGAAATGCGTGAGAGGGGGTGCAGGGTAAATGCAGTGACATACAATGTGCTGATTGGTGGGCTATGCCGGTGTGGTGCCGTTGATCAGGCGTTTGGGTTCAAGAAGGAAATGGTGGAATATGGGCTAGTTCCGGATGGGTTTACTTATGGTGCACTCATAAATGGTCTCTGCAAGGGCCACAGGTCGAAAGAGGCTAAGTCGTTGTTGGATGAGATGTCTTGTTCTGGGCTGAGGCCGAATGTAGTAGTTTATGCGACTCTAGTTGATGTGTTTATGAGGGAGGGAAATGTGGCTGAGGCTTTTAAGATAGTCAAGGAGATGGTTGCTGCTGGTGTGCAACCAAACAAGATTACTTATGACAAACTCATTCGGGGGATTTGTAAGGTTGGAGACATGGGCATTGCTTCGGAGCTGCTCAAGGATATGGTCAAAGTTGGTCTTATGCCTGAGACCATGACATACAATCTTGTCATGGAAGGGCATTTTCGACAGCATAACAATGAAGGCGCTTTTCAGGTTCTCAATGAAATGAAGAATGACGGCAATTCTCCTAATGTATATACTTACAGCATATTGCTTAACGGATTATGCCAAAGTGGTGAGTCGAAAAAAGCAGGCAATCTCCTTGAGGAGATGATTCAAAAAGGTTTGAAGCCAAATGCTTTTGCTTATGCACCTGTAATAGAAGGGCACTGCAGAGAAGGTAATGCCTCATTGGCATGTGATGTTTTTGAAAAGATGATCAAGGAAAATGTACTACCTGATTTGCACTGCTACAATTCTCTTATATTTGGTCTATCTAAAGTTGGAAGGATGGTGGAAGCCGCAGAGTACCATGCTCAGATGCAAGATAGAGGATTGGCGCCAAATGCATTCACATACAGTGGTCTCATTCATGGCTATAGTAAGATCGGGAATCTGGAAAAGGCTGCGGAATTATTCCAGCAGATGCTTAACAGTAGGCTAAAACCAAATGATATAATCTACACTGACCTCCTGGAAGGTTACTACAAGTCAAATGACATTGAAAAAGTGTCCTCTATTCTTCAATCCATGTCAGGGCAGGGAGCTAGTCCAGATAACCTTATGTGTGGAATTGTGATTCACAATCTGTCCAGGTCTGGCAATATGCAATTAGCTTTTAAGGTTCTATCAGAGATTGAGAAGACTGGATTTGTTCCTGATCTGCGTATATACAGTTCATTATTATCTGGTCTTTGTAGGACAGCTGACGTGGAGAAAGCATTTGCTCTTCTTGATGAAATGTCTAAAAAAGGACTGGAACCTGATATTCTATGCTATAATACACTAATCGACGGGTTTTGCAAGTCTGGTGATATTTTCCATGCCCGTAAAGTCTTTGATACCGTATTAGATAACGGATTAGTGCCAAATTGTGGGACATACACAGCTTTGATAGATGGAAACTGCAAAATGGGTGACATCACTGATGCTTTTGATTTGTATAATGAAATGTTAGCTAGAGGAGTCGTTCCAGATATGTATGTCTATGATGCACTTACTGCTGGATGCTCAAATGCCGCAGACATTGAGCAGGCAGTGTTTATAACTGAAGAAATGTTTGTTAGAGGATATGCAAGTGTTTCCTGTTTCAATACTTTGGTCCATGGTTTCTGCAAACGTGGCAAGCTCCAGGAAACTTTAAAGTTGTTCTCTGTCATGATGGATAGAGACATAGTGCCTAATGCACTTACTATTGAAAATGTCATAAATGGACTTTGTGAGGCAGGAAAACTCTGTGAAGCACACGTAATTTTCGTTGGGTTGCAGCAGAAGGAATCTTCGCAAAGTGCTACCACTCAGTTCTCTTTTTTGTTTATGGAAATGATAAATAAAGGACTAATCCCTTTAAATATCATACATGACATGATTCAAGCTCATTGTAAAGAAGGGGATTTGGATAAGGCTCTAATGTTACGTCAGGCTGTAATGGGAAAAGGTTCACTAGTGGGCTGCTCAACTTATATTGCTCTTGTGGATGGCCTTTGCAGGGTGGGGAGGTTAAGTGAAGCTTTGAATCTGCTAAAAGAAATCCAAAAGCTAAGTATTCATCCTAATGAGGATCAATGCTTGATGCTATTGAATAATCTTCATACATCAGGATATATCCAAGAATACAATAAAGTGTTTGATGCTATGTTGTGCCACAAGTGGTTACAAAAGGATAAACACTGCAAGTCGGCTGATATAATCTAGAAGCTGTTGATGCAGAATATCCGTAGAAGAGAACACTTTGTATAGTAATTCGAACCTTATGATCTGCAAATGCCCCAGTGTTGCTTGCTCTTGTTGAAAATCAGATGGGATAACTCTACAACTTTCCAGCTATTTGTTCTTCTCTGGTTCAGGCATCAGAAGCTGAACATGCAACGAGGTTCTCCTGTTGGCCATTGGTGGAAATGGTAATATATACTTTTACTGTTCTTAGGTCAATCAATACATATTTTCCCTTTCTGGTTTCATCTCATTCAAGTGATCCAGTACTTCCTGCATTCGGATATATAGGGCTTATTTTCATTGGTCAAGACAACGCTTTGACCAACAATTACTATATTAGTATATAATTTATGTGAGCTAAAATTGTTATAATTAACTTTGTATTTGGTTATTGTGTTTATATTAATGCTGATTTCCTTTTCTTGCTCGTATCATTAGGTCTTTTTATTTGTAAACTGCAGAGGCAGGGAGGAAGAGGATATTTAGTTCCTGATAGAATTTTCTGACCTAAACATATGAATTGAGAAACATGCATATTATGTGTATTGCTCTACATACATGTGTGGTTGTTTCCTCACAAATTAAAGAAATAAAGATGCTGCTGCTATTAGTGGTTTTAAGTTTTAATAATGAAGGTGGGCGAGTGATTAAATTATAATTTTGTTCTATACGTAGGAAAAAATTGATTATTGAAAACTAGATTGAAATTTCTCATAGGTCCAACTTTCAGCAAAACAGTCTTCCATTACTTGAAAACTGAAAGTAAGAGCTAGACAATATTTTGAGCAAAAGGACTGTAGGCCTTTAGGGTAAGTCCCCACAGCAAAATTTGTTTATTAAAAAGGACTGTATAAGAGTTATTTACATAAGAGAAGAAAGCGAGTTACCTGTCTACTGAACTACCTCGTTATAACAAATAATCCATATTGCAAAATGTTTTGAATGCTTAAACTTCATCCTATGCAAATTCATAGTGACCTCATGCTTGAAGTTACATCTACAGGACCTAAAAGACGGGAGCACATTCTGAAATATTACTTTGATCATTTCGCTATTGATCAGATTTCTTATAAATTTACAAGCAAAAAATCATTTTCAAGTACATCCAGTTACACCAACCATATAAAAGTATTAATTTTTTGTACATAAATAACATTATTATTCTGGTTTCTGGTAATAAGGCAAGTAATTTTCTGTATTAGGTTGAAGTTTCCAGTAGTTGTAGCCAGTTTGTTGATAGTGATTCCAAAGAGGAGCACTAGAACATTTGTGTGCACCTTGCCACCTTGCATAACATAAACAAGCCAGTATATTGGGGACACACCACATAATTGTACATTTCTCTATGAACAAGAGGCCAAAATATTTTCTGCTATAAATGAGTGGCTAAACCAGTTCATCTTCATTAACAGGGGAAAGAATCAGATCATTCTGTGGCATTGGCATGGCTTCTTTAAAATCTTTGGGTGGTTACTGAAGAATATGGAAGATACATTGCGTTTCCACGGTAAACATATTAAGCACTGCTAGTAATGTTACTTCCCTTGCACTGTCCACATTGTATTGTTTTCTGAACATCACACTATTTTTGCATAGTGTTTTTATATTTCTTTGGTGGCTTTTGTTTTATTTTATTTTAGTTCCACACAACCACAACTTTCGAGGCTATGGGTTTAAAAAAATCCAGTTCACCCCCTCCCCGTCCCCCTCTCCCTCTCCCTCTGATGGCACGGCCTTATTCTTTCGTGGAGATTATTATTTGGCAAATGGGTTCGCTCTCATCCTCCATCTAGATGATGAGTGTCACTAGTTTGAGCTTCTCCAGCTGGGGTGCGTTGGTACCGCAATGACCATGGTAGCCTGGCGGTGTTCACAGATGGACACGGAGTACGGATTTACGATCAGTACAATGTACCACTTGGTCCTGACGCCTCAGGAAAGACTTGGCATTTGAAAAGCACATTTGTCGGTCTCGAAGTACAATTTAGTCGCTACACCTTATGCAGATGCTTACAAGAGACAACTTAAATGAGAGTTTGTAGGCCGAGGCCTGTCACAGGATAATAAGAAGAATCTCTACAACTATTAAAAGAGCATTTCTTATTCTTTTCTAAACACACCCCAACAAACGTACATAGGAAGACAAACACCACTGGATTAGCTCCACCGGATTAGATCCAACCGCTAAGATAAATCTAATCCCACTTCAAATGTGCACAATTACATTGAGCGGACAAATGCTCTGCCGGCAGAGGAGAAACTCCCCGCGCTCTTTCGTACCTCCTCCATGCAAATATACCATTAGAGAAAAAATAGCAAAATAGATTGGCGGTCATCAAACTTGTCGGCCGAGCTCGCCGTGGTCACTGTACTCAGGAATACGTAATCTACGGTAACTAAAGACGAGTTCGGGGCTCGTCAACGGTCATTGGTTAGTATAGAGCGTCGTATTCGCTTATGTGGCAAGCTGTGAAAAAACCTGACTGAGGGGGCGCTGTTTGGAGGCAGTTCATGTTTTTAGGCTAGAACCGACTCCAGGCACGGATTTCTACTAGTGTCACACCGAATGTTGAAAACCAAGTTATGTCAGAGTCTGCAACTTGAACATCCCATGTTGGGATTCAAGTGCACCAGTTGGCCTACACTCAAAAGGTGTTAGATTTGAATTTTGCTAAGCCATATCCTTCTAAGATCACAGTGATTAGAAGTTATTTACAGTAGGATAAGGACCCGGTCAAGGCTAAGGAAGAGGGATAGGAAATTCCGTGATCAGAATTCCCCTACTTGAGTGCTATTGGAGTAATCATGTACCTCCCGAATTGTACACGGTCGGACATTACCTATAAGGGAGCAAAGATCTTGAGAGATTGTATAGAAGAAATCAAGACCTATAACTGGTAGGCTTGCGCAGGACCCGCACACTTAAAAATCACATACTCCCTCCGTATGTCTCAACTTTTATACATGCAAATTTAGACAAAGTTGAGACATCCTTTTTAGGACGGAGGGAGTACTAGATATGTTTTAATTTCTTTGTGGTGGAACTGCAATTTACTGAAAATCTTCTAATCAAAATCTTGTATCTATTTCGACAAACCACTTAGAAATTATAACACTATATGAATCATCAATTCATCACGCTAGCGTGTACGGCTTCGACGAATGAGCGGCCCCGCTCAACAGACAACAAGAGATTTGGGCTAAACACCATACAAAACCCACCATTATCTATGAAGATAATGCAGCTTGTGTTGCACAAGTTCATTTGGATTACGTGAAGAGTAATCTCACAAAACATATCAACCCCAAGTGCTTCTATGAACATGAACTGCACAATATGAACTTGGTGAGAATCTTGCACACTAAGGTCCTATGAAAATCCTGTCGGTTTTGTTCACAAAATCATTACCAACATCATCCTTTGAGAGGTGTGTTTGTGGAATCTGTATGATGAGACGTAGAGAGATGAGATTTAGAGGGAGAATGTTCACAAACCCATATGTGAATCTCGATCCAGATGGTCAATTATTCAATTTGATACCGAGTGGAGTGTACTCATTTTCCCCTATTTTTTTTGGGTGCTTCTTAGGGCATCTCCAGCCGCCCCAGGAGGCCTTTTTTTAGCGTCGTTGGCCTAAATAGCGCAAAATTCTCCCAGGCCCCACAGGAGCCCAAATAGCGCCGGTTTCGGCCGAACTTTCATCCGGCGCACCCAGGCCAAACCCAACCCATTGGGTATCGTCTGGGGAGCCGGCGGAAGGAAAATCGAGCGTGGGCCAGCGCTGTCGGCGCGACAACGCACTTTCCCCACCCAGACTTGCCCTCCCGCTCTACCTTTCCCCTCGCCGCCATGTCGCTGCCGGCACCACCCCTCCCACCTCCGCCGCAAACAAGCCGCTAGGAAGGCCACCACCCCACTCCTCCCTAGGGGTGGAAACGGATCGGATGCGGATCAGATAGTACCCTTTCCACATCCGTTTTCATATTTTCAAAATGAATACGAATACAAATACGGATGTAGTCGGATACGGATACAGAGTAGATTTTACTCGAATACGGATGCGGATATGATGTTTTCTCTATTCAGAACGGATACGGATACGAGAAATAATATACTCGTTTCTTATAACGAGTCAACGATAAAACGGTATAGTGATAAATATAGCTATATAATACACAGTAGTGTAAAGTTCAATCACTGATAAATATATTTGACCACTTTCGTACTCTTTTAGGTTGGTTAATTAACATGTCAGGTTAGAATTACAAAAGTTGGCTAACATAATTTCATTCGGATACGGATATATCCATTTCCATATCCATATTTGCTTCAAAATCCAATACCACATTTGTTTTGTATTTGTAAAAACGAATCTGGATATTTTCCATTTCCATATTTATTTTGTTCGGATTCGAATATTTACCACTTCCATTTTCAATTTCTCGAATACGAATGCCGGATAATACGGATTATCCGCTACGAGTTCCCACCCCTACTCCTCCCCACCGCCGACGCCGCCCCCTCCCCTCCGCCGTGGTCTAGCCGCAAGGAAGACCCTTGGGTAAATTCGCGCCCACCTCGCCCGCTAGGTGTTCGGTGTTTTGTCTGCCCCGCCATGGACTCCGACGATGAGGAGCTGCTCGCCGACCTGCCGGAAGATGAAGCCAAAGCCGCCGTCGATGATGAAGAGCACTTGCTGATCCTCGCCTGTCTTGCCGGCCTAGTCGCAAGGGAGGCGAAGCCGCGGTGCCTCGGTACCAGGTCGCCGCAAGAGCAAGCCGAGACAGTGGATGGAAGGGTACTACATCCTCTACTCCGACTACTTCGCCGATGATCCCGTGCACGGCGAGGCGGTGTTTCGGCGCCTTTTCAGGATGAACTGGAAGCTCTTCATCAAGATTGTGCATGCCATCCGGGAGTTCGACACCTACTTCAAATGCAAGAAGGATTGCACCGGCACGGTAGGCTTTACCTCACTTCAGAAGTGTACGGTGGCGATGAGAATGCTTGCATACGGTGCTCCCGGTGATTCGCAGGATGATTATCTGCCCATGTCCGAGTCCACCGCCATTGATTGCTTGAACAAGTTCTGCATGGCAGTGGTTGCAGTGTTTGAGCCAAAGTACTTGAGATCACCCAATGAGGAAGACACAGCTCAGATCCTAGCCATGAATGAAGCAAGAGGCTTTCCTGAGATGCTTGGAAGCATCGACTGCATGCATTGGGCATGGAAGAATTGTCCATTTGTTTGGCGGGGATGTACAAAGGCCACAAAGGAGTTTGCAGTGTGGTACTTGAGGCAGTGGCTATACAGGATCTCTGAATTTGGCATGCATTCTTTGGCATGCCAGGATCTCACAATGACATCAATGTTCTGCAGTGCTCGAATGTCTTGAGCAAGCTTGTTGAAAGGTCATGCTCCCCCGGTGAACTATGAGATCAATGGGCATCTGTACACAAAGGGCTACCACCTTGCAGATGGCATCTATCGAAAATGGTCAACATTTGTGAAGACTATCTCCAACCCTGTGCCAGGAAGTGCGAGATCTTGGTTTTCTCAGTGCCAAGAGTCTTGCAGGAAGGATGTCGAGCGGGCATTTGGTGCGCTACAGTCTCGATTTGCTGAATTGCGAGATCTTGGTTTTCTCGTGTCAGGAGTCTTGCAGGAAGGATGTCGAGCGGGCATTTGGTGCGCTACAGTCTCGATTTGTTGTTGTCCGGTACCCCGCTCTGACTTGGTCCAAGTCTTAGATGTTGTGTGGTCTTGCACAACATGATCATTAAGAGCGAGGGGAATGCTCCGGTGGTTGACAATGAACCATATTTCAGGCAGGGTCGTCCTCGTGCAGATGTAGATCACCAGGTGCCGACATCATGGGTAGACCCACAAATGAATACGCAACTGCAAAATGATCTGGAGCACCTGTGGAGGCGCAAAGGCAACGCCAACGGCTAGTTTGATGTGTTATATTTGCTTGCATTATTGAACTATTTGTATGAATTTATATGTTAAACTATTTGTGTGTGGATTTGTGTGTTAAACTATTTGTGTATGAATTTGTATGTTGAACTATGTGAGAATAATCATGTTTATGTGATTATTCGTGTGAACTGGGGCGCGGCTCGGCTGGGAATCGGTGAACCCAGCGCGCAAAATAGCGCCGATGCCCCCCAGGCGGCCCAAGTTTGCGCCGGAAAGCGGCCTGGGTGGCCGAACGACTGGAGATTCTCTTACGATGAGGTTTTTTACGAGGAAATCCGTGCAACATGTGAGAGACGTATAATATGTGCTCTTTTTCCATATCCTTTCCGCTAGGGCTTTTGGAGTTTTTAAGACATAGACAATACGAGATGTCGGTCCAAGGAGTAGGGTTGAAAAACCATGGCCCTTTTTTAGTTGCAGTCTTGCCCTTTTTTGTGCTGGAAGAATTTCGCACCATTATATCCACCTACTTCTTCGGTTTATATCAATAAATAAAGACTCATCTATATTTCTCCTCGTCAACTTATTTTACACATTTGTGTTTGACCTCCACGTGTACGACTACTTCATTTATGATTTTGCTCCACGCACTTGGATCAGACTTGTCGACATAAGTTGTGGAACAAATCTATATCATAACCTCGTGCATTCTTGGACAACATTGGCAATAGTGAGCACGAACAACAAACAACTAAAGAATGAAAAACTATCAGAAATGGATCACAAGAACATACCTTCGTAGAAATAGACGAGGCCCAATATCCAAGGGCGGATCAAGATGGTGGACAGCGTCGGACGTGATTTTTGTTCAGCCCCCCAAAAATGGCAGAAAAATAAAACCAACTCTGGTTGCCAATACTTGTGTTTTAGTTTACATTTCTATATTTACTAGATCATGTAGGCGTGTGTTGTCACGCCCGCCCTTTAGGTAAATAGATTGTTAGGAATGGATGAAAATATCTTTGCATTTTACCATTTTCCAAAGTGTTGAAACACGTGGCCAAACAAAGTTTCGAAACTACTTACATGAGGATCAAAGGTTGCTAGGCTTTGTTTTTTAGGTTAAATAGTTATTATTACTCTCTTGAGTACAAAATAAAAGGTCAATATTGGGTATCTAGACTCTAGAGGAAGAAAACTATAGTACATTTTGTGGTAGACAAAGACAAAGTTTAACATAAACTAACTATCACCCAAGGCAGTATCTTTTGGATGCACAACTGTGAATAAAAATATGCTACGTCTTTGATTATTCTTCTCGCAGAGCAACAGTTCTCTCAAAACATACGACGAACATGCCTCAAATGGCCAACACAAAGTTTGTTATAAGCTGCGAATATGATGGACATGATTATTAACAGAAACTAAAGCATTGCATATGATGGAGGTCTGTAGAATATTTCCGTGTTCTTATTAGTGAACTGAAGCTGACGAGCCATCCTTGTCTCAGCCAAGCTACAATTTCTTCTTTTTGGAATAGGTTTTACGTTCTTTGGTTGCATGCCTGCAAATCATATGTACAGTGCCATTAGCTTGTATATATGTTAAATAAATCGAACGTGAACCAGTTGATTTTTACGATCTGGTTAGTGACATATTTCTGGATTTATTGTCAGTGCTATTGGAAGCATCTGTTGCAGCAGCATTCAAAATGCCGTGGACTGTCTGTCTTGTGGTGGCTTCTGCCCACAAAATCTGAAGACAATTAAAATTGCAGGACAATATTTAGAAAATCTTGGTAAAGAAGAAATGATTATACCATATTGGTTGTTCAGCAATCAAAGGGAAGATTTGCACTGCATATTTTCCGTTTCGTTACTGCTACGATTGTCGTCAATGCCAGTGTTAACTATCATAGGATCATTTCATAGGTCAGCTGGTTAATGCGTTATCTAGGTGACAAAAAATATATAATTGCAGTTCAACGTAATTGCATTGCTTATAAGTGCAAGAGCATCAGAGCTTGCATTGGAGATGGCGTGCGAGTCATGAAGAATAAGTCGTAAGAAAATCTTGGTAAAGAAGAAATGATTATACCATATTGGTTGTTCAGCAATCAAAGGGAAGATTTGCACTGCATATTTTCCGTTTCGTTACTGCTACGATTGTCGTCAATGCCAGTGTTAACTATCATAGGATCATTTCATAGGTCAGCTGGTTAATGCGTTATCTAGGTGACAAAAAATATATAATTGCAGTTCAACGTAATTGCATTGCTTATAAGTGCAAGAGCATCAGAGCTTGCATTGGAGATGGCGTGCGAGTCATGAAGAATAAGTCGTATGAACATTTTTTAAAATTCTATATGAAATAAAAAGCACACACCTTCATAGCTTGCGCAGACGCCTGGTTTCACATACTACTTGATCCAGAGCTAAGCTTGTTGAATGCATATATGTGTGTCTTCACGGGTACTTTTGTTACATTATTAAATTGGAAAGATGGCTCACCATAGTGGAGTCCCTTTCCATTTCTACTGAAGAGTGAGTTTCTAAGAGATCATTGCTGGTATCTCTGCAGGATCAGCAAACGGACGACTTGATGCATGGCACATTGGAATTTCTAGTCTCTTTCCAATGATATGCTTGGCCACTGTGGCAAAGAAGATGAATTCAGCTTCACTCGACACATCGGCACCTATAACTCGGACCTTGTACCTGGGAATGAAAATTGGACAATACATAGTCTAGCAGGCAAACAAACCCTCCGGAGATCCAAGATCCAAGAAACTATTCCAATAACATTTGCACATAAATGAAAATGGAAACTACAACATCGAAAGACAGTTGGCAAAGTAATGATTGTACAACTATTTAAGTAGAATCGACTTGCCTATAAACTTGTTTGTTCTTCCAATCAGAGTGTGCAAATCAGTAGGCGTGTACGCAACCAGCAGCCAGCAGGTACATCATGCTGCACTTCCACCTTTGTCCCATGGAGTTAGTTTAATCATGAAACTCCCTTCAAGAACCCTGTGCATGTTTTTCGATGATTTGGCAAAG
This sequence comes from Poa pratensis, assembly GCA_947311845.1. Classification (NCBI taxonomy): domain Eukaryota; kingdom Viridiplantae; phylum Streptophyta; class Magnoliopsida; order Poales; family Poaceae; genus Poa; species Poa pratensis. The sequence continues at coordinate 77,678,807 of CAMZMU010000096.1, read as the reverse complement.
AAATCTTCGATATGGCAAATATTCCCTTCCATGAGCTTCTCCCTGAACTTCTCTGCATTAGCAATTCAGTACTGAGTACAGGGAGAATTTGTTGTATATAATTAGCAAACAAGAAGCCTAATGAATATGCAATTAATAGACCTGCTCGCCTGACGCGGTGACCATGCTGTCAGATCCCGGTTTGGGATCCATCGATAATTCTCCCGATGTGGACACCCCGCACTGTGGGGTTTTTCGACAGTAGATAAGAACCCTAAAGTGTGTAACGGTAAAGGAGAACTAGGGTGATAGCCCGAAATTATCTTCGATAGCCCGCTCTGGCTCACAGTCGCTTATATAGTTCAGTTTCAAGTTCAGTAATAAAGACAGTTTACAACTTAAAACAAATTAACTTTCGCGGTAAAACTTTGTCGGAGTGAGGTTGATCCTCAAGAAGCCACTTCATCTAAGCCGTGGCTCGAGTGGGAAACATGTGAGGAATTGGGTTACAATGGCGGTGAGGACAGAGTTAATCAGAACGAGATGACCCCTGGGCGCAGCTCTGCTCGTCGTGCAATTGCGGCGAGGCCAGAGTTTATCTTCCGCTTGTCGGAAGATAAACAGTGTATACATGGAACAGTAGTGCTCTGATGCTCCTCGTTTGTAGTCTTTTCCTCGCCAAAGCTTCATGGCAGCACAAGCGCACTGTCTGCGTCCTCCAAAAGGCCGAGCGCCCCACCGTCCCATCCACAACAGCTTGCTTGTTCCCCCGCTTTCAAAAGCGCCCGGCCGCGCGCACCCAACCAAGCTGCTTTCCCTTTGTTTCTGTTGCCGATTAGCACTTTGCGATCATGGATCAAAGTCACTCTGGTCCACCACCACTTCAAGAGTACTCAACACTCACGGGCTCTCCAAATGCAATATGATCCCAGTCTGCTCTGCAATTTCCCACCTCTTGTTGTTCTCCGCTACCGTTCCCAATTTCCCATGTTGGGCGACTCTGGTAAAGCAAGAGCGAGATCGAGGTAACGACAATGTAATGGCTAAAGCTTGCTTCAGAGTTAGTGCAGGAGCCATCAGGACAACCTAGCTCCATGTCCGCACGAGAGCGTTCCAGTGGCCAGTGGCGTGATTCTCACATGAATGGATTAACTGAATTTACGCTTACTGTCTAGAATCTAGATCGACCATTCCGGCCTGCATTCTCTTCCACACCGTAGTGAATCTGTGGATTTTTAGCTGGTTCGATGATAGAGATGGAGAGATGAGGCTAGTTGATAGCTGCAGACTATATATTGGCAGCTAACGGCAATTCATGTTTAAAAAATATGAAAGACACGATGCATGTTTTGATGGCAATACAGACATACAGTAACTGTGCCGCAAACAGTTGCAGAGCCAAGTGAGCACCGACGCCTGAACAATCATCCGAGCCAACAAGCCCCATGCGAAGATTCTCCTTACCACTTTGTTCGGCCTACCAGATGGACTATCCTATCCAGACAGTTGTTCGCTTTCGCCTCTTTCTCTTCTCCTCCCGCCTTGTGGTCTTTTTTGCTTCAAAAGTTCGAGTGGGAACCGGGTGGAGAAAGCTTGACCTGATTGAACAGCCCCAACGGCGTGGTGCCAAAGCTGCTCTTCAGTGAGCTGTCCTGCACCAGTTGCCATTGCCCGTCGGTTGAACAACCGCCGCTAATTAGCGTAGATGTGTGCATAACCAGCTTGGTCACGACATGCTTCTTCACTGGTTGCATTTGCCTCTGGAAATGAGGAAAAACGAATACAACGGGAAACTTGCAGTGCCAGTGCGAGGCAGTGTGTTGCCGAAAACAAAATAAAATAAAATGCGAGGCGGTGTACAGTAACTGACGTATATGCTTCAAATGCAGCTAGCAACTTCACGACAGAGAGTCGAACAAGCCTGCAGAGTTTGCATTGCATAGATTGATAGATCGGCTCTTGATTTGATGGTCAAAAAGGGCATCATAAACTAAGAGCTTGATTATTAAACTTTACTATGGTTGGGTACTTGGGTGATACGAACAGGCTTGCATGTAGTTTGAAGGGAGCAGCAGATAGGAAAGTTATGCTGGCCGCTAGACAGCTCCAGAGGTGGTGCCAACACAGACAGTCATAATGGTGCATGATTTCTTCCTGCCTCCTCGTTTGTTTGTGCGTGATATGCTTACTTCTAGGTACCAGCCGATAGCAAAGCTAGAGCAATCAGCAACAAGGAAAATGGAAACCTAACTAGGATGACGACACTGAGGCATCACGTAACACGAGTGTCACCTTGCACTTACCATAATCAAAACAGCCATCCGGCTTAGCCAAATTTGGCTCCGTGGAAAACTGAAAGACAGGTTGTTGTACCATGATTTTGGTTGCTGTACAGAGATTAAAGAAACAAAGATACTCTTGCACTTGCAGCAGCACAAGGAAGGAACAAGTACATGAGGAAGGCGACAGATTAGCAACTATGTTTATGCACTACAGTTCCAGTTAGGTGTGGTCAATCATGTAAACATGTACTGATCTGTCTATAATTCCAAGCAGTCGGGTTAGTTGAACAGACAAAACATCAGACATCTGACAGGTCACTTGATATGTGGAGTACCGGTATATACTTCTGAATTGGTTGAAGTACAATAACAGAAGATTAACCGAGACAGAAAAGAAACAAGCGTAACATTTCTGAACCAGATGAGGATACTACTGGGCAGGAAATCGCTCGCGCACATTATTTCCTCTTGGTACAGAAACAAGAGAATTTCAAAAAAAAAAAAGAGGCTTCACTAAAACGTCTTGCGTTCAGGTAAGAAACTGCAAGGGCGTGTTTGGTAGGCTGCATGTGATTTCCATCTCCTTGGGGGCAGGCTCTGCAGGGCAGGGCTTGATGAGCAAATACAGCTGGGTAAACAACTCCTTTTTGTTTGGTTGGATGCAAATCTTGGTTAGCCTCACCTATTTTCACATGGGTGAAGTTACCGCCTATCACCACACTTCCACAGCTCACCAATGGCGGCATGGCGGTGGCGGAGCTGGACGGCGAGGAGACGGCATGGCGCAGCGGAGCTCGACGGCGACGACACAGCATGGCGGCGGCAGAGCTCGACGACGACGAGGTAGCAAAGGTTGAAGAAGACACGTACACCAAGAACAGTCTAAATACGCATCCTTACAGTAAAAGATCTATTCATCCATAGGCACCGAAACGCAAAACTTACAACACGAAAGTTGTGTGAAATGACGAGGTGAAACTACTCCTGAAAGGAATTTGAAAACGGTTGACCGTGTACGACAAATTTGACGAAATTTGTCTAAAAAAAGTTTCAGACAAGAATACGAAATTCGAAGTTAAAAGCTAACAAAAGTCGGAAGCAGTTGCTAGAATGGAACCACGTCGGTAATGCGCACAGGTTTCATGTAGAGCTTATTTTGAATCAAGTTGATGTTGTATTGATTAGGAGAGGATAGGTGAGAGGAGAGTGAGCTGAAGCAAAGGTCCTAACCGAGGACCGAACCGAATTCTCCATGCCCCGAATCCCTCGGCTAGCAGTTCTCTAAATAACCGATCGGTCTTCCTTTTCTCAAAACTGAATTTCTCTAAAAACCGACGAACCGGTTTGGTCTAACTGCCCAGGCCTACGGGCATGGCCTGAAGGTGCTTTAGGAAGCGCGCTGGCCAAAAGTCTGCAATCACGGCTCAGTTGCATATCAAGTCTAAATTACAGCTCGACATAGCTAGAACTACAGGATTAAATCAACTAGTGGCCATAGGTGGTTAGAAAAGGCAGACAAGTCGCATTATATGATCACACTACTACAGTACATAATTTAAAATGAAACTACAGACAATTTGCGGAGAAGCAGCCAGAAATATATAAGACAGCACCGGTACTTTCCAAAGAAGTCTTGTGCTTACATAATTGATGTGAGAGGATCCACAACAGACATTATACTGGTGAGGATCAAAGTCAAACACATCAACAGCCATAGAGCATGAAACCATTGCATGCATTACACATCAAAAGACTACGTTGGCACCTTGCACTCTGCTCCTACTACCTAAAGCACACTAGATAGAAGAACCTCCTTCTTTCATCACCTAAACGTTACCAAGCAAAGAAGGATCCCCGAATGAAAAGGAACCAACAAAATGGGGTACAAGAGCAGATAGAGCTTAACCTAATTCTTCTTCCGGGCTGTCCTGAGGGCATCTGATCAGCTCCAATATGTTCACCACCTCACTCATGTCTGGCCTATTGGAAGGAACCTGAGAAGTACAGACCAAGCCAAGCTTCATGATAGGGACAGCCTCCTCCAGTGGGAATTTTCCACAGAGCCTCTCATCGACGCACTCTTCCACCTTGCCTTCATCCAAAGCAGCCCTTACCACATCACACAGTACAATAACATCATCCTCCATGTACTCCACTGGTGGCCTACCTGTCATGACCTCGAGGACAAGAACTCCAAATCCATACACATCACATTTTTCAGTTATCTTCACAGTTCTGCATGTAAACTCTGGTGCCATGTAACCAAGTGCACTCTGTACCTTGCTGCTTAGAACATACCGATCCAACATAGGCAGTAGCTTTGCCAATCCATAGTCCCCAACCTTGGCCTCGCCTGATCCATCAAGCATAATGTTGCTTGACTTTAGATTGTAGTGGATAACGTCATGCCGGTGAAGGTGAGCCAGGCTTCTTGCTATACCAAGGACTATGTCAAATCTTTCCTTCCATGAAAGGTAATTTACAGTGGATGGCTCATGCAGTTGTTTATGCAAGTTACCCCCAGAGACAAACTCGTAGATAAGAAGCTGAAGCGATGGTGTCCAGTAATAGCCCTTGAGGGCAACAAGGTTACGGTGGCGTAACTTGCCCAGCATCTTAACTTCTCTCTCAAATTCATCTTGAGATTTAACCAAGCTTGACACAGTCAGTTTCTTGATGGCAACAGGTTGGCCATCTCGGAGAGTGGTCTTGTAGACAGTCCCAAAACCGCCACGGCCAAGCTCACAGTCCTTGTTCAGGAGAGCGTGGGTACTTGCGCTGAATTCTGGATTGCCTCCTCCAAACATCACAAGCTTGCCTGATTTCACATCAGTTGTGGGGGACTGACTGAGATATCCATCTGAGAGTTCTAGTGCGGCAGCAGAATGAGATGCCGGTGCACGAACTTGAAGGTTAAGAACAGTAATGGTTATGATGCCAACAGCAATGAGAACAGCAGCACCAATTGCAACAAGGGCTGAGATGCTCAGTATGGTTTTCTTGTGATGGAGACCCCCAGGCACAGGCCCTTTCTGTGACAGAGGATCACCGGGAGAAGATTCTGGATTCAATACAATTGGTTTTGGTAACACACCAGGACAAGAAGAGTTGAGCTTTGCACCGCAAAGGCCAGGATTGTCAGACACTGATGAGAGGGGGATAGTGTCAAAGAAACTACCGGGAGGAAGATCCCCAGAGAGCTGGTTATGTGAAACATTGAAGCCAATGAGGTGGGCGAGATTGGAGAGCTGCTTTGGCAGACCACCAGTGAGTTTGTTCCGAGAAAGATCAGCAGTCTGAAGGTTGGAGAGATTGGCTAACGTTGCTGGAATAGCTCCTGTTAGACTGTTATGTGATAGATCCCTGCAACGCAAAAGAAACCATGGAGAGTTAGTAAATAAACGTCAGAATTGCATGAACAACTCCTGATATGGACCGACGATCCAATCGAGTCAGAAATAAGTAGCTTAAACTTACAGTGATGTGAGGGCTGAGCAATCGCCAATCTGGGCTGGGATTTCACCAGTGAGGGAGTTCTTCGCAAGCCTCAGCACTTTCAACGACTTCCCTCCAAAGGTGGATGGAATGCTGTCATTAAGCCTATTCGCACTCAAATCAAGCAACTCCAGTGACTTCATCTCCACAATGCTGGCTGGAACACTCCCAGACAGTGAATTGCAAGACATGTTCAACGACTGCAAGGTCAGCAGTTTCGAGATTTCCGATGGGATCCGTCCAGAAAACGAATTGCTTGACAGGTCCACGCATTGAATCACAGAAGATACATTCAAAGGCACAACCACCTCACCACTGAATGTGTTGTAGGACACCGACAGCCATTGCACGCCGGATGCAAAGACCCAAGCAGGCAAGCTGCCCGTAAGGGAATTCCAGCTCACGTCGACGTGCACTAGGCTTCTACATCCACCAATTGACTCAGGCAAGCCACCGGTGAATCCATTTCCAGACAACCTCAACTCCCTCAATGACATGAGACCACCAATGGACCCCGGAATCTCCCCGGAGAACTTGTTCCCCGACAAATCTAGTATCTCCAAGCTCACCATTTCTCCAACCCAGGTTGGAACACTCCCTGTGAGCTCATTTGAGCTCAGCTCAAGGTTTGTGCAAGTGGAGAGCTTGCGCAGGGACTCCGGTAAGTTGCCGGACAGCGAGTTGGACGCCAGGTCCACTGACCTCAGCAGCGGGCAATCCCCAATGTCATCCGGGAGGCTGCCTGTGAGGCGGTTGCTTCCCAGGTTTAGCTCCCGCAGGTTGAACATCTTGCTGATGCCGACAGGCAGCTCGCCGGTGATGGCATTGGCGGAGAGGTCCAGGGTTCGCAGCGCGTTGAGGGACCAGATGTCGCTGGGCAGCGTGCCGGTGAGGCGGTTGGAAGACAGGTTGAGGGTCGCGAGCGTGCCGCAGGCGCCCACGTCCGGGATGTCACCGGCGAAGGCGTTGTTGGCGAGGGAGACGTCGCGGAGGGCGTGGCACTTGCCGAAGAACCCCTCCGGGATAGCGCCCGAGAAGGCGTTGGAGCTGAGGTCCAGCGACTGGATGTCGGGGAGGCGGGCGAGGTCGGTGGGGAGGTCGCCGGAGAAGTTGTTGGTCGAGAGAGAGAGCGACTGGAGCGACTCGAGGCGGAGGAGGCCGCGGCCGAGCTTGCCGGAGAGGCCGAAGCCGGCGAGGTTGAGCCCCGAGACGCGGCCGGTGCGCGGGTCGCAGGTGACGCCGGCCCACGCGCAGGCCCGCTCGTCGTCCTCGCTCCACGTCGCGAGGCGCCCCTCCGGGTCCACCACGTCGGCCTTGAACACAATCAACCCCAGCACGTCGTCGTTCAGCGCCGCCGCCGAGGCCGAGGCCGCGCCGGCGCGGCCGCCCTTGGCCTCCGCCAGGAAGACGAGGTGGGCGAGAACCAGCAGCACGAGAGGCCGCATTGCTGCTGCGAGTTGGATCCCAAATGGCCAGGCGCAAACAGCACGGCAGCAAGAAAAAGGTGAGGGCTTTTTTGGGCTAGCAAGAACGAGGCGGCGCTACCGAAATACGGCAAGAACGCGATTCCGAGGAAGCGGGCGAACTACGGGAGACGGGATTCAGTCAAATCTGCGGACTACGACCTCCAGGCTGCCAAGTCCGGCCTCTGGTTCTCTCCTGCAGATTAAAGAGAGGAACGAAACCAAATGTAGGTGATTAAGCTGCCGAAATTCAGGACTCTGAGAAGAAGCAGAGGTAGGAAAGTACTTACCGGCACAGGAACCGCCGCCGCCGTCTAGGTCTATGGCGCCGCCGCCTCACCGGAGAACGCCATTGTTGCAGGTGGGACCGAGGAGCAAGGGGAAGAGGGGAGCGGGCGCTGGGCGGAAGCGTGGTGTGAAGTGAACCGTGCTGCTATATGTTCGTGAGAAAGGAAAAATGGAAAAAGCTGCTGCAACGCAGGAGTGATCGGACGGCGATGAGCTTCTGTGGCCAAGGATTGAGGGTCTAGATTGCCCGGGGGCTCGGGGCAAAGTGGTTTGTGCGCTGCGTACGGGGATGATGGGCTGGCGTGGGCCGAGAGCCCGGGTTTCGAGGCGTGGTGGACCGCGCCCGCGCGAGTAGAATCTCGGAACTTTTCGGTGCTTTTGAGGCGGACTGTGCTGCATTGGATTCTTTCGTAGGAGTGTTTTCCGTACTACAGGGCACACCGTTAGCCACACGGCGTCTTTGATGCAAGAGAAAATTTAAAGAAAAGAAATGATAATAACACCTTGCTAGTTAGGGCTCGTTATATAGTTTCGTTTAGAGCATCTCCACCGAGGCCTCCAAGTGACCCCCAAAGGTCCATTGGGATCCGGACGGCCAAAAACGTCACCAGCGGCACCCCCAAAGGCTCACCCTGAGCAAAAATATGTCGGAGGCCTCTTCGGGGGTGCCGGACATGGGGGCGGACATGCGTCTGATAGGGGAGGCCCGCCCGTCATAGAGACAGCGCGGCGCGCCCAAATTCCCATTCGTCTACATGGCCGCCCCCGGCGCCAAAATTCCCAATCTTCCCTCCATTTCCAAAACCCTTGCGCCGCCGCCGGCGCGAGCTCCTCGCCTTCCGCCACCATGCCGCCAAAGCCCGTCAGCCTCGCGAAACCCAAGGGGGGTCGCAAGCCGCCGACGTCGTCGCAGCCGAAGAAGAAGCCGATGAAGCGGGAGCCGCAGGTGTATTCGGTGCCGCTTAAAAGGTGCCGCTGAGCCAGGGCGTCCTGCGCTCTGCCGCCTCCCACCTTCGGCAGATGTGGCGACTGAAGGCGAAGGACAAGATGTTGATCGCCATGAGCCAAAGCAGCTCAAGCCCGGGGGGCGCCGGCGTCTTTTGCGGGTCGCCGTCTGCCCCGGGCTTCTTCGACGACACCTCCGGCTACCAGACGCAGCAGTCGCGGATTCCCCCCCCCCTCCCCGACGCCCTCGATCTAAACGAGGCGCCGTTGGTGTTCAGCGAATCGCCGGTGATGCGGCGGACGGCAACCACAAACGCCGACGCGACTGCTTCCCGCGGCCTCCTCTTCGGCAACGCGGTCGACCAACTCGGCCAGGTGCGTGCTATTTATTGTGTTCCCGGCCGATTGTTTGTTGGACGCACTTATTGCGAGCGGCCGGATGCAAATTGTTGGTGTGTGTACTTATTGCGAGCGGTGGCCGGATGCAAATTGTTGTATTCGTAGGATGGTGACGCCGAGGTGATGAATGGAATCATTGCCGGTGATGCAACTTATGTCCACGCCGACACAGACCAGTTCGGCCAGGGCGACGAACAGGATGGCGACCACGGCCAGGACCAGGAAGGGGAGGGTGACGAAGAGGACGGCGACGACGACGAAGATGGCGGCAAGAAGGCAGGTTACAGAGGCCGAACTTGGACCGACACGAAGGACGTGTTGTTGTGCGAGGCGTGCATGAATGTGAGCATGTGCACCACGAAGGGCGCCAACCAAAAGAGGGATGCATATTGGGCACGCATCCATAAGGACTACACCGAAAGAAGGTCGTATCCACCTAATGATGATTTGCCCGATCGCAATGTCAAATCGGTTGAGAGCCGTTGGGACGTCATCGCGGCTCTCACTAGCAAATTTCATGGTTGCCATGAGCAAATCATGAATAGAGATGAGAGTGGCAAGAATGACGCCGACAATGTCAGCTTGTCATCTTAACTTGCGGCTTACTTGTAACCGGCCATGTTTGTTGACTTGTTTTTTGTTCAATACAGTTGAAGGATGCCAAGTACATGTACCTCGACTTGGAGATGGATAAAAAGAAGCCATACAAGCTTATGCATTGCTGGGAGAAGCTTTGCGACTGCCCGAAGTGGAAGCGCCATGTCAAGGATAACGCTAACGCCGAGGAAGATGAAAGAAGCCTGCCGCCTGCCAGCGCGGACCGTCCAGAGATGGGAGTCAAGGCGTGCAAGGCGGCGGCCAGGGCTGGCAAGAAGCCGGCGGCGTCGGGCAGCATCCAAGAGACGTTGAAGATCTTCGTTGCCGAGTCGACTGCCGAGAAGAAGAAGATGCAAGAAGCGTCCAACAAGAAGTGGGCGTTCTACTTCAAGATGCAAAAGAACAAGCTCAAGGCCCAGGAGATGAAGGAGGAGCGTCTGTTCATGGCCACCAACACGAGCGACATGAGCCCCAACCAGAAGGCCTACTTCGTGGCCGAACGGAGGCGCATTCAGGCTGAGAAGACGGCGGCCGAAGCGGCGGCGCTCGATCAGTCCGAAGAGGAAGGTGAGGAGGAGGAAGCCGACGCGTGATCGCGTGATCGGCATGCACCATTGCGCTGGGGGGCACCCTTTTGATGGCCGGCATTGGAGACTAGTTCTTCGGCGCGGTCGACCCTTTTTTGATGGCCGGCGTTGGAGACTTGTTCTCCAGCGCGGTCGAAACTATGTCATGGCCGTGATTTGGTACTTCAAATCCGGCGCGGCTGAACAGTTTGATTGCCGGACGAGTTCGACACTTTTATTAATGTATGAAACTACTTATTTGCATATCATTACAACTAGAAATTCCGAAAACTACTCCTCGTCATCGGAGTCGGCATTGGGCGGCGGTGTTCCTGGCTCGTCGTCCGCCGGCGCCGCGTCTGGAGGTCCCTGCTCCCACTCCGGTGCCACCGCTGCCTGGAGGGAGGCCGGTTCTGCATGTGCACCAGCCGCACGGGACGGCCACGGGGGCCAAGGCTCCCACGGTGAGTACGCAGGGCGTGCCGGTGATGGAGTTGCGGGCTCGGCCTCCTGCTCCTGATCGGCCACGGCTTCCTGCTCCTGATCGGCCTCGACGTCCACGGCCTCCTTGTCCTGCTCCTGATCGGCCTCGACGTCCACGACCTCCTTGTCCTGCTCCTGATCGGCCACCACGGGCTCCTTCTCAGGCGACGACATGGCGAGCGAGTTTTGGGCGGTGGTGCGTGGAGAGATTGTGACGGCGTGGATATATCGCTGCGAAACCGCGTGAACGCAACCCCGAAGCGACGCGCCGGCGGTTGCACGTCCACACCAAACCGCCGTGTTCCAAAGCGACGCGAAGGTGAACCGGCGGCGGTTCGTGCGCCTGCAAGGTGTTCGATCTATTGCTCAAAATTAGGGCCATTTGGGGGGGTGGGCCTTTGGGGCGCGCCGCTGTGGGCGGGGTAAAAAACATGGGCGGACACATGTCCGGCACCCGCAAATTGGGCCTCCATTGGGGGGTGCCGGACACGAATTTGGAGGCCCCCGGTGGAGATGCTCTTATAGGATTTTTAGAATATAAATAAGAAAAACATATGATTGAAATGACATGTCCTATTTGATCCTACAAGATTAGTAAACTATATGGTTTTAGATCCACGAATGTTTATTGCAGTGGAAATCCTAAGGATTGAAATCCTTTAAAAATCGTACACAACTTTTTTGAATCATTTTTTTTATTAGATAAAGAGTGTTTATTAATATCGAGAAGATACAACATGCACCCAGCCTCTGCAACAACGCAATAACCAAAGCTACTACGGATGCACACAGCCAAAAGACAATAAGAAGAAGAAATAAAAAAGAAAAGTCCCGCTACAGAGTTACAGTCCTTGCAGCAGCCGCACAACCACCACCAAAACAACACCTGATTTCCAATTCTTCAAAAGCAACGTCTTCAAGAAGAACCGTGCCAGGCACAACCAATTAAGGCCAGACCTTGGGTTTTCACCCTGAAGATAATCCTCGCTCTCAAAACAATGTCTCCAACAAGACCACTGTCAGGCACAACCAATTAAGGCCAGACCTTGGATTTTCACCCTGAAAGGTAGGACTTTGGACTTCACGTATGTTGTCGCCCCCACTTACATGCCGCTGCTCCAAGTCATGAAACACCAAGCCAATTCCTCATCGCCAGAAAGATTCGAACCACCATTGCCAGTCCTCAGATCTCGCCTTCCATGTCATTCTCCGCCAGCACCATGGAACGAGAAAGCGTGCTCCATGATATTAACAGCCAGCAGAGCTTCAAAGCGCTCCCTCTGAAACAAAACGGTCAGATAAAACATGGGTGCGTCCGACCGAATACCACCCGATCCAGCAATCTCCAGGCATGAAACGCCCAATGGAGTTCGCCGGCGGAGCCTTCCGGAACACGACCGTCCAACCAGATCGATGGAACAGACATCCGGCAAATCTTCATCTTGTCGTGAGAAGAATCCTAGGACTGCCTCCTTTATTCAAGCAAAGGCCAAGCAAGTAGCCCCCACGCCACCCGCCAGCACCCTGTTGGATCAACCGGATCCAACCCCTCCAGCGGAAGGCCCGCAACAAGGGGGAAGACGGTCGACACAGGGGCGATCTCCACCGGATCCAGCTGACCCGCGCTGCGAGGCATGGATGTGGAGAAGGAAGGCACCCAGATCAAGATCTTGGGAATCCCCTCCCGCCCGACGACCCACGCCCCAACCTGCAGACCACGCTGCCGGAGTTGATCTCCTCCACCACCCCGGCCAGGGGCGCTGCCCTGGCCGCGCTCGAAGTCCGGCGGCGAGCACCTCCCCAGCAGCCTCGGCATCATCCCCCGAGCAACCACCCCCAGGCCTCCAAAACGGCGGCTGGGCCGCCGCCACCGCGGCGAGGGCCGGCGGCAGCGGCGGCGTGAGAGGCCAGGGAGGGGAGGGTGCCTGCGACGCGACGGGGGAGCCCCTGGCGGCGCCCTGGGGGGCGGCGCGAGGGGTGTGGAGCGAAGGGTTTTTTTGGTTTTCGCACTTTTTTGAATCATAGGAGCCCTCAAACTATGCTTTGAGTCGCTGGGTCGACGGACCGGAAATGATTATTTATAGTGCACGGGTACAAACCAAACTTTGCTAACTCATCTAGTCTAATCAATAATCCTGTTCTTAGAAACAATGAAATACAACTTAGCTTAATCACACATATGGCTAAACCTCTTGTCATATTACAAACCAGGTCTTCGTGAGAGATTTTTGAAGATAACTCATCTTAGTTGGGAAGAAACAAAATCTATCTTACTTCTGAGTATTCGGTTTTAAGTGTTCTATGCTCAACAAGAGCGAACATCTTTCCAATTTTCAAACTAAAACGTTTGACTGCTATTTTGTTGGTTATGGTCCAAACTCACACTCATATAGAATCTACAACTCATTCACCAGGAAAGTTGCGAAATCTAGTGATGTGAAGTTTTACAAATCTAAAAGCTCCACCATTTGGCAAGTTGATTTAAATTCGTTGTACTTGCCTAACCTGGACGTGTTACGAAATGTGATAACAGACATGCTTAATGTAACATCAACGAGGCTCTATTCAAAATGGATTGATAAAGTTAAAACAAAGTTCGTAACATTTTAATCCACATAAATATTTTTGTATGGAGATTTCTGGTCCAAAGCGACGAACCATTGGGACCTCTTGGTTCATAGGATTTCAAAATAAGAATCTGAAGAAAAAAATGAGATCTCAATGTCAATGCTCGTTTAATTCCTAGCTTACTCCCTAGGAGAAACACACAATTATTTGCAAGGGTTTGGAGGCAATGGAAAACTTTCTCTCGAATATAGTGCATAGGAATACGTATGTGTGTGAGTAAATCCTAAAATTCAAACAACCACACGGATAAATTATTGTATGTGCATTGGTTAATTAACATGGGTGTTTATTCCGATGTTTTCTCTTCCTCGAGGCTTGGAGGTTATTCTGCCTCAGCGCGAAGTTCATCTTCGACGATGCCCCAAGTGGTTTCATCGTCGGTGGTATGGTTGGCGACTGTTGCTTCGAGGCTTGCAGCGACGATGGTGGAGAAGGACGTGCGAGGTACCTTTTGTAAAATGTGAGGCCCATGTTGTAATTTCAGTAGTTTTTATACCAAATCTGCGATAATTAATATGGATTGGAGCGAGTATTTTCCCATCTTGATGGATTTCAAGCGCCTCCTCACTATAGTTGGCTGGCTCAACCAGGACCGGTCAAGGAGGAAGAATCGATGTTGCAATTTGCATGGTAACCCGTTTTTGTAGGTCACACCACCACTAGAGTCGGTCATCTCTGCGGTGGTGCTCTGGGTGTCTCGTGCTGCCCCTGCAAGACCACAGAGCCAGCACGTACATTTGTTCAGCAGCGGGAATCCGGAACGCAGCTCCCGAACTCGAACGCACGGCCGTTGCGACTGCCACGGGCATCAGGCTCGCCGCTCAAAACCCGAATCGTTTCCATTTGGCGCTGCAGGAAAGAGAAAAGAAGAGCCAAGCGATTGCCGGCGCGAGAGGCGGGGAGAGGAGGAGGAGGAGGGCATTGGTCGTGGCCGCTGCGCCCGCCCGCGTTTGTCTCCGTCCGGGACATGCATTGCATGGCAGGTGAGAAGCAGGCGGCAGCGGGCTAGTCTTGATTGCCGCCATCAATACGCATTCATTTGCTCTGCCGCATCTCGCCACAACAAACAGTGTCTTCCACCAGGACCAGCCAAGCCAAGCGAGCTCCATGCATGCCCGCCCATGGCCGCATTCATGCGCGCCTGAAAAGACGACCTACTGATTCATTCAGCACTGCTACACGAGAATGGCCAAAATGAGCAGAAAGGATTCATCTGGGGACTCGGCGGCCGTGAACAATCACGGCAGACGCGAGCGAGATTCTCTTCCGCAAAACCAAAGCAAAGCAATGGTGCATCGAAAGAGCAGAAGAAAAATCGATCAATGGAGCAGCTCCTCCCCTCCCTCAAAAGAACGAAAGGAAATACTCGATATACCACACGCTATCATGCGGCTGCCTATAGTTTTATATCCATGAAAAGGCTGCACGTACACGCGCGCTTCTCCTTTGTTGTCTCTTGTCTCCCCTTTCCGAGCCCCTCCTCTATGTTTTGCTGCAATGCACGAGCTCTTCATCATTTTTCACGGCTCCTGTGTTTCTTGGAAGGAGTAGGGAATTTCTCACGGTTGCCTAAGCTTGCAGCCCATGCTCCGTAGCCCTGCAACTCGTGGTAATTTATGCTGTGATTCTCCACTTGGGAAAACAAGAGCACTCGCGGTAATCACAGGCACACAGATTGAAAAAAAAAACACAAGCATTTTGTGTAGTACCGCCTGTAGGCTCGAGATTTATTCAGGTATATGGGGACGCTAAATTCTGTAGTCTGGACAACAAGTATTTACAGGAGGACGCAACACGAACTGCGATCTCGAGGAATGACAGGAGCCGACAAAGGGGCTAAACTGTGATAGTAACTCCTAATATGCTGTTCATCGTCTATCACAAAATGAGGGGTTGCACAACACACACGAGTCCTAGAATCATACATCAAATCTCCTCGCGCAGTACAAACCGTATCTTTGCTTTGACCTCTGTAATAAAGCCGACGCCACCACCAATGGTATGCTATTGCTGCACGCACGCTCCTACTAGTATGTTGCTCCGGGAAAGGAGATCCGTTTTTAGATATCATCACCATGCGCGACATGCTGCTGCTGGTTTGCTCCTTCTTGGCTGTCCAAAGGCATGTACTGAGCCATGATGGCGCGGATCTCCGAATCCATGTAACTCTGGTAAGGCAAATATCGAGTCAGGCACAAAACGGTGTCATTGTTATCTTAACAACCTAGCTAGGCCATTTCAACAAAATAAACCAACTGCTAGATGGACAAGTAGAGATGCTTTACCCTTAGCCTGTATTTGTACACTGCGTACGCTCCGACCCCGGCAAAAACTAGTCCGAAGAAAATAACCCACATGAAGCTCCACCCAACTGACGAGGCTGCCTGTTTGCCTGAAAGGAGTTTATACATAAGATTATGCTTAGTAAGTTGGTATAATACAGAAAAGCAGATGGCATTGTCTCAAAGGGTAATAATAGCAATGCATGTAGTAATTGTACACATTTCTACAAACGAAATTGTGATGATTGCGAGCTAGTTAACTTAATGCAACCTTCACCGCCAAAAAAAAAAACTGAAAGCAATCTAGGCGAGGTAACAGTGCAGATCATGGTAAACACATCCTGGGCATGCCACTTCACTTTTCACAACTTTAAACTGCAACTGAAAGTAACTTCAACCATTACAATAACCAGAAATATAAAGCCTCAGTAATCTGAATTACCCTATGCTAGAGTCTGGAGTACATTCACAAGGCTAAATTGTATAATAATTCACATGTACAAACATCAAGGAAAAATTCTTTGGAGGTAACCATTGTATATTAAGCAACTCGCACATCCCCGATTTCTTTCATAGAAGTTCAGATGACTCAGTGACTAAAAAACAACCAGTCCATTTAAACTGAAGTATAATACCATGCATCTCAAACAACAAGTATAAGATCAATCATCTCAAACAAAAGAAAGTAGCTCAGCTGACCAGGAGTATTTGCTTCTTATCAGTTAATAATATATAGTTATATACTGGCTCTTGCAAGACAAATATGAAGAAACTGAACTAGAAAGCTATGGAGGAGTTCAGGTTAGACTACTCACTGATACAGGTGTCTTGCTCTCTCATGTATAACATGTTGGTATTACCACAGCTGCATTCATAGCTTCCCCATGTATTTTGGCAGCTGCAGCCATTGCACTGACAGGCTTTTTTCAGTTTGCATTCATCAATATCTGCACATAGTATCTTCATGAATATATAACCGCCAAATATGAAAATGCTGACTGGTGAGTACATACTAGACGGAGAACAAAATAAAAATACAGTCAATTTATGCTCGTTCAGAATAGTGTTGCGTCCTAGCAAAAAATATGTTTTGGATAATGGTAAATTACCTTCACAACTTTTTACACCATCGCCCGTGAAACCGACTGGACATTTGCAACCTTTAGATTCTTCATGCTGCAAATTTTCTGAATTTAGTTCTGATGTTCTCAAGGAAATGCATAGGAAAATTACTACGCCTCAGATTACTTCTAATCATTACTTACTAAGCAGGCAGATATTGTCTTCCCATCTCTAGTATCCTTCCAGCATCCTCCATTGTTGATCTCACACCTCCCAATACCGGAAGCTGATAATGGAGATTGTTAGTACTAAGATGTACAGGGAATTTTCGAAGAACTGATAATAAGATGGCGTGCAAAAGTAAATTACCACCAAGTATGGCAACCACATTGTTTCAGTAATATATAGTAGGAAATACCCATTCCAGAAATAGTTTCAGCAAACTCAATCACATAACTGAATTCACATATTACCTTCACAATTGGTATATCCATCACCAGCAAACTTGACACCTTTGACAACAGGGCACTCACAAACACGCCCACGGAAGGTATCCTGCATTTGCATACGCCATATTAGATCTATATTACAAGACATAGTAGAGGAAGAAGGTAAGGTGAAGTGTCAGAGCATCTCTAGCTAAAACTGACTGTACCTTGCATGCAGTGACGTTATTAGCCTCGTCACGCCAGCAACCTCCATTGTTCTCCAAGCACTCATTTGTTTGAACGTCTACAGGGAACAAAAGAAAGAGAAGAAATAGTAATGCACCATAAGACAAGTTCTAGGAGACATTTATGCGTAAAAGGAGAAGGTATACACACCTTCACTCAAACAAATAGCGGGCTCAGTTGTCTCCTCAAATCCTGAGCAGATGGCTTTTAGCACGGCACCTTTGTCCAACTTACCTGAAGAAAAACTAAACTGTAACACAAATAATGTCAGGAGTGAAACAACTAGTGCTACAAAACAGTAGACAAACCTCGATATTGCCTGTTGTTGACAACAAGCGTTGGCAGTATCGTGACATCTCCTCGTTTACCATGACCAATCTACATATAAACATACAGCTGAATATACCATAATTTGGTGGACATATGCATAAATAAGGCAATATTTAGCAGAAAAAGGTAAATCTTCAAGCAGCAAGGTCCTACTTGGGCATCTTGTTCTGCCTTCAGAATTGGGTTTTCCTCATCGGCTTCAGGATCTCCAATACACTTGTCTATCTTCTCAAGGTCCAATCCTGTATATGTGACATACGAGAAAATGTAATAGCAAATATTAACTTGGCAGCTTTCATCATTTAGTTAAAAGAATATAAAATAAAGAAGTCTGGATATGTGAAATCAGTGGCAATTAGGCCTACCAAGTGACTTGATAACTTTACTTGCACATTCATGTGTATACTTCTTCTCCTTCATAGGGCATCTAATGGAAAAGTCATGTACATAGTCCCACCACAACCATGGCTTGCCACTGTCATTAGCAACCTTGAATACACAAACTTGATGTAGATTTTGAACCACCACATCTTTTCCATCATATCCTGTGCTGAAATCCTGTTCTGGGTCCGGTGCACAATATCTGCCATGGTTGATGCACTGGGATTTGCATTGCTTGCTTACAACAAAAGCTTCTGGGCAATACCATGTAATATAATGTGGAGTGAACTGGGTGTAACCCTTCTGCTCAAGAACTTGCGCAGTTCCTCTAAAGCTCTTCACAAAGTCCATTTGCATATCACATTTAGGACCACATTCATCATTACTGTTTGTCCAGAATTCATACTCTACACGCTCATCAGGATGGGGAAGTGATTCCCTCCAGTCCAAAAGGACACTAACCATTTCACCATTTTCAGCAGCTTTCTTGAGGTCGTCGCCCAATTTCTTTGTTATAAGCACTGAGGGAATAGTGATGTTTTCCATGTGACTTGTGCCTGTATCTTCTGGGTTGTCCATTGTGATCAAAGGCTCATCCTTGTTATCCACAACAAGAACTGCTGAAGCTCCAGCAAGTTGTGCATTCCATGCCTTTGTTGTGAAAAAGCACTCTGTTTGTCAGGGGAAAATAAACTAGAGAATTAGAATAACCATTACGACTGGGAATTAAGTACTCATAAATTAAGCAGCCAAATGAAAAGTTTATTACATGTTTAAACACCATGAGCAATAACATTTATCTTATCTAACCAGCAGAGAACAATAGTATAGTTTTGCCCCGGATCATTTCTACAAGCAGAGAATAAGAGTACTATTCTTTTGCTCTGAATCATTTCCACCGTACATGTCAGATGGATTCCTCGTGAATGAATTCTGAAATAGCAAACTCTGCTCATATTACACCTATGACTTTCTATTCCAACTTTAACATCGAAATTAAGTTTTACTGAAGCTAGACATCTGATCTGGAACTTTGTTTGCTATTGAAGTACTGGATTGCACAATTATGTCTGCACATTCCATTTCTGCTACCCTAGGCATGATAAATTGATAACTAAATCAAGATTACAGAACTTTATTTATCTATCATGCTAGGTGGACCAGTGAACTGTTTATGAAATGATTCTGCTGCCGCCAGCAAGCAGGACTTGAGTTCTTTCCTTGGGTTGCAACAACTGATTTGTTCTTTGTGAAGATACACAGCTTAGGTGTTTTCACTGATACGTGTGAAGTACCGAATTACAACGTCATCACTACAACCCAAATGAATTGCTCCCCAAATACAACTGCAAATCAAACCAATCCTTATCCGTACAGCATCCAACTGATATACTACTAATAGACTGCATGCAAGGGAACAGAAGTGTGTGGGAAGCTAATTAACCAATAATTAATGTTACTAACAACTTAACTAACCAAATCAAAGATTACACTCATTAACTCCTCTCCTAACTAACCAAACTAAATCAGCTAGACAACTAGTAGTACTCCCAGTAGTAGGAGTAGTAATCACCATGCTCAACATAAGTAGAGTAATAACTGAAGGTAGCAAAGCAGGATGGACAAAAATAAAGAAACAAGGGAGCCGTGGTCACCTCCGCGGTCGATGAGGACGAAGTTTGGGCGCTCTCCGGATTTGTGCGACTTGAAGGAGGTGTCGAACTCCTTGCAGGCCTGCCTGTTGGTCTTGGGGTAGACGACCCAGCCCTGCAAGGTGCCCCCGTACTGCGGCACCCCGAAGTTGCCGATGGCGCACTCGTACTTGCCCTTGAGCGCCTCCGGCGAGGTGACGCTCACGCTGTTCTTCTCCACCACGAACCTCCCGGCCGCCGACTCCGCCAAGGCCAGCAGCACCACCACGGCCCACCACGCCGGACCCATCATCCTGCCTGCGCCCCGACCCCGACCGTACGATACGATCCGAGCAGTCTCAGCAGCAAGCAAGAAAAGAATCGGGTCTTTGGACGGAAGCACGGAGGTTTCCAGGAGGCGCAGATCTGCCGAGAAAAGAATTGGAGGCGGGCGGCGAGATCTAGCTAAGCGAAGCGAAAGCTTGGTGTGGATGGAAGGGTTGGACTTGGAGAAGGAAGCGCGCGTCCACGGCTGGCAGCGTGCCGTGCGTGGAGGCAGTCGTCTCGTCTCGTCGTTGGTTGTTCCGTCCAAGCAAAAAAAACGAACCTTTGCTAGACTACACTATAAATCGAGCTGCTATCCCGTTGCTGTCTCTGTCGAGAAGGAAAGCGGATGGGATCCGATCAGTACCATACCCTCGCGACGAAGCGTTCTGTGCCGTGCGGCATGGACAACGTGAGCTGCTTTGATTATTCTTGCTGGCTTTGAGATTCGCGCTCGAGTCAACGGTTCGTGGTTTCCAAGAGGTGGGAGCATCGGGAAGGGGTGATGTCCCACGGGTTACCCGATACTTTCTTTCACTTGACCCGATACTTTTCTTTTTCGGGTAACTTCGATACTCGTAAATTCATCCACTGGAAATAGTGTTTTTCTTCACCCAGTTTTATATGTAACTCATGCGTAATTCACTTCTAACTGAGTAAATTTCAGTTGCAATACCTATGCAACCCATTTACAACTGTGAAATATCAATTTCAACTCAACTCACGTGCAACTAGATATTTTTCATTTGCAATCCAAATTCAAAATCTCAGTTATAAATAGTGTTTAACTATGTGTAACTGGGAAAACACTGAATTGCAATACATGTACAACTTATAGACCAAATCACGATCCAAATCTGACGATGCCAACTTGAGTATGCGTAGAAAACGCAATTGTCAATTATCTCCATCTCGAGTACACCATTCTGCTGCCTTACCGCGTTGGTCGTTTTACTCCATCGAGTGCAGCTAGCTAGGAAGGAGATCAACTCCCTGGTTGTACTCATCTCCATAGCCGAACCTTTGATAGATTTTTCTCCATATCAACGGGAAAAGGAGTTTGAGCAGTGCAAAACTGCTAAGCCGTGTAGACAATCGAGAGGAATCACCTAGCTAGTTGTTTACTATTAAGTCTATATATGTTGATATGTTAAATGGGCATAAGCCAGTGGAGAAATACCGGTGGGTCTCGGCGGTGGATGGATAGAACTCAAAAATTGGTTTAGTGGGATGGATAAATGTATTCAAAAAATGTTTTTTCTCTTCCCGAAGACGTAGTAGGATATTGATTTTGGATGAAACCGTCCGTTGGCAGTAGCTCGGGCTATCTACATCCTAGTCGGTTGGTAGCTTACTACAAAATAACAAGATGCATCGGAGCGCTATGTTTTTCTTTTTCCGCTGCCTCGGGCATCCTTGATTTTCCACCAAATAAATTGTAAAATGAGCTTGAAGTAAATGTTAGATTTCCTATGGAAAGTAGTACAATGATTACAATAGGATTTTCCTATAGAATCCAATCCTACAAATCAAATGATCAAGATAGGAAAATTTCCTATAGGAATTATTCCTCCACAAATTTTTTGCAATTCCTTAATCAAAATCAAAGAGGCCCTATTTTTTCCCCGCTCTTTCTGATCTGTAAGAAGTAATTTTAAATTATGATACACTGCAGTACGCGGAGCCACAGCTCAGTTCCCCCTTTTCAGGATAAAATTGTGTTTAAAAATGTGTTTAATTACTTTTTTTTTTCTAGTGGAGTTCGATGCAGGCAGTTTGTACTGTAATTATGTCTTCCTTCCTAATGCTCCTCCGTTTTTATTTAGTTCGCGTTCTGGTTTTTTCAAAGTCAAAATTTTTAAAATTTGACCAAACATATACGAAAAATATCAACATATATCTAATGAAGATTCTAATAATGTAAAATTTTGTTGTAAATATTTATATATATTTGATCGAACTTTACAAAGTTTAACTTTAACTAAACTAAAACGCAAACTAATTGTAAACGGTACATGACGACACACAGCTTGTGTGTGTTCTTGAAAAATCTCGAATACTCCCGCCTCCAGGACGAGGTTCTGTGCGTTTACATGGTACCCCGTGTTTCTAAAATATATGCAGCTTATCAAATTCATTAAATAGAGAGATCTAGACCAGCGACGAAGATAACAACGGTTTTGTTTTTCTATTCGATTGTTTACAGTTAGCCAGCAGCAAGGCCCACAAATTGGAGTCGCTTTCGTAGAATACGTGTGGCAACCAACCATCCATCCATCCATTGATGGTCAGATGCGGACAGATTCGACTGAGCCACATGAATACGGAATACTGCTACCTACTACCCTTGCCCTGTTGGTATAGGGCGCGTTTGGTAGCCCGCAGCCGACTAGAGAAGGGCTCTCCAGGGCCTGCCCACGCAGAGCCACTCCTAAAATCAAATTGTGGTTGTTATTTGGTAACCTGCAGTCACTCCAGGCAGGCCGGGTGTATACAGCTAAACCAAGCAATATGCTATGTTGTTAGTGATGATTACTCTCACCTCTTTTCACTTAGGTGTACTTACCTCTCACCATGGAATAGCAGCAGAACGGCGAGCATGACGACGGCGCGAGCACCAGCGACGGAGGTAGCTGTCCGCGAGCGGCGACCATGACGACGGCTCGGGCGCCGGCGGCGGAGGTGAGCAGCCAACATGGCGGCCGAGCTGGACGCATGGCGGCGGCGAGGAGACGGCATGGCGGCTGCGGAGCTCGACGGCAACGCCACGGTATGGCGGCGGCATAGCTCGACGACGACGGATAGAGCGGAGGTTGAAGAAGACGCATAGACCAAGAACAGTGTAAATACGCATCTTACAATACAAGATCTATCCATCTACAAGCACCAAAACGAAAAACTTACAACACGATAGTTGTGCGGAATGACGAGGTGAAGCTGCTGCTCGAAGGGTTTCGAAAACAGTCGACTGTGTGCGACAAATTTGACGAAATTTGTCCAAAAAAGATTCAGACAAGAACACGAAACTAGGGCCTCACGGTTAACGAAAGTTCGAGATGATTCCCGGAATGGAACCGCAACATCAAAGCGCATCATTTTGGTGTAGAACTTATTTTGAGCCGAACAATGTATGACTGACTAGAAGGAAGTGGATGATGTCGTGGTGGTATCACGGCAGATGCCATAGGATGGCTAAAGTGTGGGGCCGATGGACGCTGGTGGAATCCGGGAGAGGGTTAGCGCGCTAAGGAGCACACACGAAGAACACAACAGCACACCAAGATCTACCCAGGTTCAGGGCCCTCGTGAGGAGGTAAAACCCCTACTCCTGCCTGTCTCTCTTTATATATCTCGGTATCACAAATACAAGCTTGCTCCTTGAGCTGTCTCACACAACAATGGTGCAAAGCACAATGTAGAAGATGAAGCTGTGGGGGGAAGTGTCTCTCAGGGCACCGTCCCTCACGCAGGAGGGGGTAAGGGCATATATATAGGCTAAACCGGGTTACCGGAATACCCCTCCACTTGCAACGGTCACCTCTCCGTACCGGCACTGCAGACAAGCACGCCTGCACGTCATGATTGTCTCTGCATAGTGGACAGGACGTGGCTTGCCCATGTCCTGTCCCATGTCTCTGCTCCGAAGTACGCCCGAGGTCAGCGACAAGACAGGGCCTGCCCATGCCTCTGCCTCGCAGTCTGTCCCCGGATAAACCGGAGTCGTCGGTGGAATGATGGCCTGCCATCTCGGTCTCCTGCACGCCCCCCGTGTCAGGCGCTTCTGTGTCAGGCGCTCCCGTGCCAGACGGGAGGTGACAGGAGCATTGACTCTTGTCCGACATATGGATAACCCGGCATGGATATGCCGGATCCTCCTTCCTCAAATATCCTTCCCTGCACATAAGAAAACACACAAGTTACCGACATACATATGTCGGTTATGTTATCTCGGTTCTCTTGTCTCGGTCACCATATGCCGGCTAGCACCAGCGTGGCATCCCGGTCCCTTCTGGCCCAGGTTACCTCGGTAAGCCTATCTCGGTTTGCACCTGCACCACGCTCTGAAGCCCAGTTATGCCGGTTTTACTGTAACTTGGCCCACACCTGGGCATAGCTTTTACCTCATCATGACCCTACCCGGGGGTAGCCCCCGACATTAGTCCCCGAAGCTGGTGCGGTCCTGCAGCCCTGGATGAAGGGCCACAGCAGGTTTAACCAACCGAAACAGCCACAGCAAGCATCCGACACTGCCATGTCGGTTCAACCATAAAACCATTGACAACCTCTTCCACCGATTCCGACATTTTCCCCAATGTCGGTCTTTCCGACACAAGAACTCCGCTGACAAAGCTAGTCAAGCTTTCGTGACCGACTCAACTTAACCCAACCATCCGACATTCACATGCCGGTTTATTGCAAGCTTCAAAGACCAAACTTTCCTCAACCTCCGAGATTTACCCTTGTGCCGGTCTCTCCGACACAGAAAGATTCCCACAATCTCTCAAAGATCTCTCCGCAGCACGTGGCAGAGAGAAGCTGCGCGCTGCCTCGGTTTCTGAACACGGACAGACATATCTCTGCACGCACGCCGCCCACGTCATGCTCCGTCAAGTCTCAGAAGCACTCGAGTACCTTTGACCGTGGCGCGTCTCCTAGATTCCCGCGCCATTAACCGCACGCGATCACGCCGCGAGCCGTTACCACCTTGTGGCCCACGATGTGGCGGATCGTGCGGCCGCAAACACCGCAACCGCGCCGATCGTGCGTGGTTAATCCGCGCGCCCGATGCGGTAACTGCACGCGGTAAAACAGGAAACCGCACGCAGTTACCGCATCGGGGGACGTGCACATCTCCTCGCCCTCTCCGCATCCTTCTTCTTCCTCTTCTATCCCCTGCGATATCGCCGCCACCGCGCAGTGAGCTTCACCACCGCCCGACGCCGGATCTCGCGCGCCACCGCCCACCGGAGCACCTCGCGCCGCCATTGGACACGCGCAACTCCGGCAAGCCCCGCGCACCTTCGCCCTGCATCACCGTCGCAATCTCCGGTAAGTACATCTCCCTTGGCATCGCCGATGAAACGTGTTCATCCTCTCCGGCGAACTTTGCTCATCTTCCCCGACGGACTTGCTCTCTCCTCCGTAGATGCCAGTTCCCGTAATTACTTAGATCCCTTTTAGATCTTCTTCACCGTGCCTCTTAACAATCTTGCAATAGTTTCTCCGCGGGTCTTCACAAGTTTCAACTCACAAGTTCTTGTATTTATCTTCTATTTGTTTTTCCTCGTAGATCTTTCCATCAAACACTTAGCCACAGAAACGTGTTTCCTGCCACTTATGCTCTTTTCCTACGTTGCCCAAATATTCCGAGATATCTATCTCGGTTCCTTTATAGCCTGAATACTCCGAGATACTTATCTCGGTTCCTCTATAGCACACATACTCCGAGACACTTATCTCGGTTCTTCTGTGTCTCTTTTGCAGATCTCTTCCGAGATGTCAACCAGCAATACCCCAGAACCTGCCGAGGATATCGTTGAGGGAGAGCGCGCCGGGTGGGAGAGTTCCGATGTAAAACAGGACGAGATAGACTGGCTAGTCCGGACCAAACGCATTCCGGCACAAGTCATATGCCGGGTTCCCGGCAAAGAGGCCGAGCCGAAGCTGAAAAATGGCGAGCGCGTGGTCTTCGTCGCGCACTTCGAGCGCGGCTTTGGACTCCCGGCGAGCGAGTTCTTCCGGTCCTTCTTGGATCGGTTCCGGCTTCAACCTCACCACCTTCCAGCCAACGCCATTACCACGCTCTCTGCGTGTGTCTCTTTCTCCGAGGGATACCTCGGACTTTGGCCCACGGTAGAGCTCTGGGCCAAATACTTCCAACTCCGGAAGCAAAGTGTCCCGGATCCGGAGAACAAGAACATGCCCAAGGAGATGACCCCGTGCGGAGCTGCTACCATCATACCTCGGAAGGGTTCCGTGTTACCTCGGATTCAAGGGCTGGAGTCATGCCGGAAATGGCAGCGCACATTCTTCTACGTGAAGAACCCGGACAGCCCAAACAATGCTGATTATCTGAACCTGCCGACATTCAACATCGCCACCCCCACTGAACAGTTCAACTGGTCCCTCAACCCGAAGGACCTGAACATCGAGATCAACCAGATCCACAAGGTCGTGGAGGAGCTGGTGAAGGCAGGACTAACAAGCGATGATCTCCTGAGGACCTTCATCAGCCGCCGAGTTTCCCCCTCCAAGACCGAGTTCACAAGATCTGCCACATGAGTGGCCAGTATGATCCAACTCGGATCAGCACCCACGAGCTGAGCAAAGCCGAGATCAGAAGACGTGTTAAGGCAATTGCCCGCACGGTGATGACCGAGGAATGGGAATGGGGTCTAGAACCTCATAACCGAGCTCGGCTTCCGGATCAAGTAAGTAACCTTGCAACTTACACTGACATACTCTTTCCTACCGAGGTAACTTTTATGCCGGTCCCGTAATCCGCACATAAAGTAACTCGGTTTTACTGCTTCTGGTTTGCAGAGGTTTACCCGGCAGAAGACTGAAGATGGAGCGGATCCCTCCGCCAAATGGGGCCAAGATGTCCCTGCCCCGGATGTCGCCGAGGTAGAAGACCCGGACGACGAGGATCAGCTGCCAATACCGAGAGCTGGCGCCCCTACCTCGGGTAAGCCTCGAGCCCGAGCCTCAATCCGAGATTGGTCGGATGATGATGATTGCGAAATGCTAGAGGCAATTGATGCTCGTCCCATCGCCTTTGCTCCCCCCGCCCCGGCATCAACTAACCCGGGTGGCTCTGCCCCGAGTACACGCCCTGCTACCTCGGGCAAACAAGTGGCATCTCGCAAGCGCGCCGAGACCGGAACCTCGAAAACCGGAACCTCCACATCCTCGGATCCAGCCGCGCCGCAGGCGAAGCGACAAAAGAGAGGAGCGGTCAAGCCGAAAAAAGCAAGAAGACCCCGCCAGTTACTGAAGGGTAAGATATTCTTTGCCGACACAAGTTTACTTCCTTTTTTCCTTCTGCCGGGATAACTTTTTCCCGGCATAACATTTTTCTTGTTTGACGCAGTGCACCCCTTGAAGTTGAGCAGAGCGCCTCTTCTATGCGCTCGCCCCTTCCGAGTACAGCCGAGCCTCGGCCGCGTGACTCCGGGGCACCCGCCACCTCAACCGTCATTCCCGAGGTTGTGATCCTCGACCAAGATGATGGCTCCGGTGCCCCCACCACGGAAACCGACACCCCGCGGGCCGACACTTCGGTGACCTCGGGCGCACAGCAAACACCATCACCACAGCCACAACCGCAACAACAGCAACAGCAACAACAACAGCAGCAGCAGCAGCAACAGCAACATCAACAGCAGCCACCCCAACAACACCAAGGACAGCAACAACCTCAACAGCACCAGCAGCAGCCAAAGCAGCCGCCCGGCCGAGATCCACCACCAAGTCCCCACCAAGTCCACCGAGTTAACAACTCGGAAAGCTACTCCACTTGCCAAGCCGACACATAGCCAAGCAGCCACCGGGAAACAGCTTGCCAACCCGGAGAGGCAAGTGGTGTTGACTCCAACCACTACCCCGGAGCACCAGGCTCTCACCACTTCTGTCTCCCGAGTTGCCAGCGGCAGCTGGGTTTTACCCCAGCTCCAAACTCAGAGTGGACACAGCTTAGGCTCGGAGAAGCAATATCACATGGATTGGAACGCTGCCGACACAAGCGAGGTCTCCTCCGCGCACCCGGTCATTCCTCATCCAGCTGGCCCCAGTGCACTTGCTCAGGCCATGCACAATTTGCAAGTCTCGACCCTTTGAGACAGCAAGCTTGCCGAGGTATCTTTTCCTCAGCCAAACTTTTATTTTCCTTGCCATAGATGATAAACATACACAATCCCCAGTCCCCGAGATTCGGGTTGAGTGACCTGTGCTCGCCCGAGTAAAGATCACTCAGCGCGAAACTTCACCAAATTTTCATCATTAAACTCAGAAAATCCGACACTTCGGATCTTCCAGAAATCCGACACTTAGGATTCTCAAAAAATCCGACATCCAGTCCCCGAGATTCTTGTCGAGTTTTACTCGGCAGGAATCTTTAAGAAATCCGACACTCAGTTTTACTCGGCATGAATTTTTAACTAGCCGCACTAACTCTTTGCCCTTTTCAGGATTGCACCAATGCTCGGACCACGGTGTTTCGGAAGTTGCTTCTGGACCACAACAAGCTCAAGAGGTCCCACAAGCAACTCCAGGAGACGCTGAAGAACAAGGAACAAGCGCACGCCACTGCCCTTCAAAAAGAACGGCAAGAAGTGTCTCGGCTCCAGGAGGAGCTTGCCCGGGTCCAGGGTGAAAAAATCGGCATTGAGCAGGCCCTGATGCAAAAGGAGGAAGCTGCTCAGAAGCACAAGGAAACGCTCGCAGCGTCCGAGGTTCGCGCTACCTCGGCTCAAGGAGAACTGGATGCCCTCAAGGCAAAATCCGACATCTGGCTCCGCGAGCTCACCCGGTTGAACAAGGAGATGGACTGTAAGTTTCTTTATCCTTTCCTTTTGCTTTCATTACTTGCGCCGACATTAAGATATGCCGATATATAACTCAATTTGGTGATAGCTTTTCTGTCTTCAGATCACTTCGCCCACTCCAAGGCTGCTGCACTCAACACTGTGCGCAAGGCACGAGCGAAGAGAGCCGAGGCTGGCCCAATCCCGGAGGAATGGGATATGGAAGATTACTTGACTGCTCTGAATGCCCGCATCTCTCCTTTGAAGGCCATTGGCCATTTGGCCTGGACCTTCTTGATGCCGGTATCAAAGCTTACCGAGCTTTATGGCCAGGATCTCCAACTCCTTCTAGAATTGAAGAACTGTCCAAGTGTCTGACGGGGGCCGAGGCCAGGATCCAAGAGTGGAGATCCTCAGCAGCTCGTGCCGGAGCTGATCAAGCACTGACCTTTGTGCTCTCCTGGTATGAGTCCATCAACCTCAACGCCGTGCGCTCCCTGCGCCAAGGCTCCAAATGGACCTCCGAACCGGCATTGATAGAGAGCCGCAAAGATGCAGCCAAATTCATGGCCAGTTATGCTCCCACCCGACACTTCATCCCGGGTCCCGCCTACTCGGATGACGAAGAAGAGGACCAGGATGATGAAGAGGGCGAAGAAGAAGATGATGTTGATGAGGAGATCGAGGCCGAGACTCTCGACGCTGCCACTGCCGGAGCGACCGAGACTGCTGCTGCTAGCGCAACCGAGACTTCCACTGCCGGGCTGCCGACACTTCTGCCGCCGGAGCAACCGAGACTTCCACTGCCGGGGCTGCCGACACTTCTGCCGCCGGAGCAACCGACATTGCCAAGCCGGCTGCGACCGATGCTTCAGAGAAGCCGGTAACCGAGACTTCTGAGAAGCCGGTAACCGACACTGCTGGTGCCTCGGCAGCCACTCCAACTCCCGAGGTTGCTCCAACCACTGAAGCTCTTCTGCCGCCGAGACTGCTCCCGAGCCTCGCACCGCTCCAACTGCTCCGAGCTCCTCCGAGGCAGCTGCCTAAGCTTATCAAACATTGAACTATTAAATCCCCGGAATGCCGGGTGCAGATGTAAATATACGTTTAAGTATTTCGCAGTGCTACTTTTATCATATTAGCTTCAACAAGACAAGCTTAATGCCGTATCACTTTGCACCAAGTCCCCGAGTTTACTTTCTTGTTTACTATACTTAGTAATCTTTGCTCTTGTCTACCATTTAGGCGTTCGACAGTCGAGTCACAAGATCAATCATTATAGCATACAATACTTGTAAATTTTGAGGTAAGGTTTAGAGTCATCCGACACAAGAAAAGGAACGAAAAAACCGGGTTAGTAAACGACATATGTCGGATCTTTTTAGGACCGAGTCCATTTTCATGTTTACCATATACCATAACCTCTGCTCTTGACTGCCATTTCGGCGTTCGTCAGTCGAGTCACAAGATCACAACAAAATAGCATACATTACTTGAACTTTGAAACGAGGTCTCAAAATCATCCGACATATGAACAACACAGAAAAAACCGAGATAAAACACAAGCATATAGACAAAGGCAGTCCCCGAGTTTCTTTTCGGAGTGCCGGCATTTTATTCAAAGGAAAAACCGAGATACATACACTGCGCCCTTATGAGTAAAAGGGACGAAGTAGAGCTACATTCCAGGGTCTTTTGGTCTCCTCTCCGGATTTGTCCATCACATTTTTCCTCGGTGCCTGTGCATCTATAAGATAGTATGAATCATTGTGCAGAGCCTTGCTCACAATGAACGGTCCCTCCCATGGAGGTGACAACTTGTGTCGGCCTTTTGCGTTGCACTAGCCTCAACACCAAATCTCCCTCTCGGAAACCCGAGGGCTGATCTTCCGGCTATGATAGCGTCGGAGATTTTGCTGATATATAGCTGACCGAGATAAGGTCAGTTCTCGTGCTTCTTCGAGCAAATCAACATCATTTTCCCGAGCTTCTTTTGCCTCGGTTTCAGTGTACAGCGCCACTCTCGGCGAGTCATATTCCATGTCGGTTGGCAAGACCGCTTCTGCCCATAGACCAGAAAAAATGGCGTATAGCCAGTTGATCGATTTGGTGTGGTCCTTAGACCCCACAGCACTGCTGGTATCTCCTCTATCCAACATCCCGGAGTTCGCAACAGTGGTTCAATCAACCGGCTTTGATACCGGCTAACACCAATGCATTTGCTCTTTCCACTTGCCCATTTGCCTCAGGGTGTGCCACCGAGGCTATGTCCAACCGAATTCTCTTATCCGCACAGAACCGAGCAAACTCTCCCACAGCAAAGTTTGTGCCATTATCCGAGATAATGCTATGGGGGTAACCATATCTCAAAATGATGTCCTTCAAAAAGGTCACCGCTGTGTGACCATCACACTTCCGGATTGGCTTTACCTCGATCCACTTGGTGAACTTGTCCACCATCACCAGCATATGAGTCATGTTACCTCGGGCTGGCCTGAATTCTCCCACCATATCCAGCACCAAACTGCAAAGGGCCAAGTGATTGGAATTGTCTTGAGTGCCGAGGCTGGCAGGTGTCTTTTTAGCAAACCTCTGACATCCCTCACACTTTCTGACGATATCTTCTGCCTGGTTCAAAGCACTGGGCCAATAAAACCCATGCCGGAATACCTTAGCCACCAAGGCTCTTGATGAAGCATGATGACCACACTCTCCTGATGAATTCCAGGAGCATCTCTGCCCTTCTTGCGGCTCGACACAGCGCTGCAGTACCTCGGTCACACTTCTCTTGTATAACTCCTGGTTGATGATGGTGTAGGCCTTGGATCTTCTTTGCACTTGCCTAGCTTCAACTTCATTACTTGGCAAACTCCCATCCATCATAAATGCCATTATTGGTTGTGCCCACTCCGGCACAGGACGCACAGGAAAACCGGATCATCCACCTCCATGAGATCAACCGACATTACTTCTTCCGAGATAGAGTAACCAGTCCCCGGGTTCTGCCAAGCAGTCCCCGGGTTCTCCCAAATGCATCCGACATCGACGTCCATGGGAACAGCACCAGACTCCGGTTTTGCCGGGATAAAAATTGACTCGGACTCCGGCGATGGTTTGATTGATGGCTTCCTCAGATGCTCCAAGGCTATGCCGGGTGGAATTGGATCCCGGGATGAACCTAGCTTGGACAGTACATCGGCGGCGTCATTTTCAGCCCGAGGTATATGCGTGAGCTCGCAACCTTCAAAGAACCCCGAGATCTTCTGGACATGAAACCGATACAACGCCATGTTGGCATCTAAAGCATCCCAATTTCCCGAGACTTGCTGCACCACCAAATCCGAGTCTCCGAAACATTCTATCCGGCGAATACCAATTTCTTTGGCCACATTTAGCCCATGAACAAGTGCCTCATACTCGGCCACATTGTTAGATGCCGCAAAATGAATCTGCAACACATATCTCAACTGATCATGCTTTGGCGAGGTAAGGACTACCCCGGCACCTAAACCAATTTTTGTTCTTGATCCATCAAAGTGCATTCTCCAGTAATTGGGGTCAGGCCGTGGTGGCTCATATTGCATTTCAGCCCAATCCACCAGGAAATCCGGCAGTGCCTGAGATTTAATGGCATCTCTTCTTTCATAGTGAGGAGTGTAAGGGGACACCTCGATAGCCCACTTGGCTACTCGGCCAGTTGCATCTTTACACCCAATGATCTCCGAGATAGGAGCCTCACACACCACAGTGATTGAATGCTCTTGGAAGTAATGTTTCAACTTCTTAGCAGCCAGATAGACACCATATGTCATTTTCTGGTAGTGGGATAGTTCTGCTTGGATAACGAGATCACCTCGCTGGTAATACACTGGCCTCTGCACAGTTTTGCCATCTTCTTCTCTCTCCACTACCAATACGACACTCACAACCCGGTTTGTGGCTGCAATGTAGAGCAACATCGGCTCTTTGGGTAATGGTGAAGCCAGTATCGGCGCAGTTGCCAACATCTTTTTTAACTCGGTGAACGCCGCATCTGCTTGCGGGGGCCACACGAAGTGGTTGTTTTCTTCATGAGTTGATACAAAGGCAATGCCTTTTCCCCAACCTGCTAACAAACCGACTTAAAGATGCCAAACATCCAGTGAATTTCTGCACGTCTTTGAGACATGTCGGTAACCTCATGCTTTCAATAGCACGGATTTTTGTCGGGTTCACCTCGATACCTCGGCTTGACACGAGGAAACCGAGTAATTTGCCTGCCGGCACACCGAAGGTACATTTGTCCGGGTTAAGTTTTATCCGGAATTTCCTCAGATTCTCAAATGTTTCTCGGAGATCATCAATCAGAGTATTTTCCTTAGACTTGATGACAATGTCATCGACATACACCTGCACATTTTTTCCTATTTGATCATGCAAGCATTTTTGCATACATCTCTGGTAAGTGGCACCAGCATTTCTCAAACCAAAGGTCATGACACGATAGCAATAAGCCCCATACGGGGTGATAAAAGCAGTTTTCATTTGATCAGCAGGGTTCAGTGGTATCTGGTGAAAACCAGAATACGCATCTACAAAGGATAACAGCTCACACCCGGCTGTGGAATCGATCACTTGATCTATCCGAGGCAGCGGGAATGGATCCTTAGGACATGCCTTGTTCAAGTTTGTGTAATCAATACACATACGCCACACAATGGCCACATTCGGGTCATCTTTTTTCTTTTCCACCAGGACCGGGTTAGACAACCAGTCCGGGTGCAGCACTTCCATGATGAACCCAGATGCAAGTAATCTGGCCAGTTCATCACCTATCACTTTTCCTCTCATCCGAGAGACGTCGCATAGGTTGCTTCACCGGCTTCATATCCGGTCTGACGAACAAAGAGTGCTCAGCCAACTCCCTCGGAACACCTGGCAGGTCCTGATTTGACCATGCAAAGATATCCCGGTTCTCACGGAGGAAGTGACTGAGCTCGCCTTCCTATTTCTCAGTTAACCCGGTACCAATGATGACGTTGTGGTCCGGACATGCCGGGTCAACATTGATCTTCTTGGTCTCTTTGGGCACCTCGAAAGTTGCATTCTGCTCCGGGTTAGCCATACCCGGCATACCGAGTTGCGCTGACTGAGCCAATGCCACCACTTCATGGATCTTCTTCTTCTCGCAGCGATGATCAGTGACTCGGCTAAGCACGATCCAGCCGAGGCACACTCCAGTGCACGCTTGTAATCACCCGAGATAGTGATGATGCCATTAGGACCCGGCATTTTCATCTTGAGGTAACCCACATGGGTGGATATCATGAACTTGGACAGCGCAGGCCTACCGAGTAAAGCATGGTATGGACTTTCGAGGTCCACTACCTCAAACTGGATGCTCTCAGTTCGGCAGTTGTCCTTGGTGCCAAACAACACATCAACCCAAATTTTGCCCATAGGTGCACATGAAACACCTGGCACTATGCCATGAAAGGTGGTAGAACTCGGCTGCAGCATGTTTGCCGAGATACCCATCTTCACCATGGTGTCTCGGTACATGATATTGATAGCACTCCCATTATCAATGAGAACTCGGGTGAACCGAATATTGAGTGTCGGTCCGAAGAATGTCGGATCCACCACCAATGCATAACCTCCCGGAGTTGGCATAACTCGGGGATGATCCCTTCTGCTCCAAGTGATCTCTTGCTCGGACCAGTGCAAATACTTCGGTATTGCCGGCATAACTGCGTTCACCTCCAGTGCACGCCGATGCAAGCTCTTCTTGTCAGTTGGCTCGGTCACAAATATCACATAGCTCTGATGAGCTTCTCTGTAATCTCCCTGGGGATACTCTCCCTGCCTGCTGGGACCAGTGTTGTTATTGTTCCCTCCGACATTCACCTGATTCACAGGCTTCGGATCTGCTTGCCTCGGAACTGGCGGAATCACCGGGATAGCATTTGCTCCGGTAAGCGGCAAGTTTTGCCTCGGCGGGAATTCTCTGAGGTGCCCCCACTTGATTTCCTCCGGCTCTGGCTCCTTCTCCCCTTGTGCGCTGATACCAGCTGCACTGCCGAGTTGTATGATTTGCAGGCCTGCGGATGTCTTGGGTGTGGAAACTGCATGGCCCATCCAACATAGCCTCATAAGTTAATGACGGCTTCTGGTCACCCCATGGCCTCTTCCCTCTTGATTCTGGCCCCATGCTGGGCCATTGAACTTCGGACGCTGGCTATTACCGGCATCTGGCTGGTCTTGGTTTACAGCTGCAACCTGGTTCGAGCCATACCGGTAATCCGGCTTCTCCTCTTGTTACCGAAGTCCTGGCGATCGTTCTGCCTGACTGGCCCGGGTCTGTTGTTCACCGGGTATCTTCTACTCGGCTCTCCCGAGTTCAGCAAAGGTTGCATCGGATCACCCAGTGCATAGCTATCCGCAATCCGGATTGTCTCGGCCAGAGTGGCCGGCATTTCCCTCTGCAACTTCTGCCAGAGCATGGAGCCATGTCGGCACCCCTGGGCAAACCAAGATATGGCCTGTGCCTCTACAACTCCTTCACAGGAATTGCGAATAGTACTCCACCGGGTTAAGTAATCCCGGTCAGTTTCATTATCCCTCTGCTTGCACATCGCAAGCTGTGAGGACGGTTTGGTCTCTTGTATGTGCTGGAGAAGTTGCTAACAAATGCTTCTTCAAAGTCCAGCCAGCAATCAACACTGCCCTCTCGCAGGTTGTTCAGCCAAATCCGGGCTGGCCCCTCCAACATCTGCGGGATATACCTCACCGCCCATCTGCGGTTACCTCCCGCAATATGCACAGCCGACACATAATCTGTCAGCCAGTCCTCCGGCTTAGTGCTGCCGTCATATGTTTTTGCACCTCGGTTTAGCTGAAAGTGCCGCACCGGTGGTTCCCTCATGATCCGAGGTCCAAAACATGCCGGACCAGGTGGACCTTGCTCTTCCAGCATCTCGGACATATAAATTCTGTCCACTTGTAGCGTGCATCATTTGGTGACAACTGGCGAGTCCCAACCGAGATCCCAGTGCACCTTCATATCTCGGATACCCGGCTTTCTCCATAGCCGAGTAACCATCATCATAGCGGTTAGCCACCTGCTCAACAACTTGCGGCTGCTGGACATGCCCGACATTTTGCTGCTGTGCTGGGCGAGATTTTGTGTCGGATACCGAGGTGGATAACCTCGGCCAGCCGAGTTAACTACCCCGGCACCTGGACCGCCCTGACCGGGATTGCTTCTACCCCGGCCGGCACTACCTCGCCCAACTATGTTTTCCGGCACACGCCGGTCATACACCTGCATCTGTTTGCTCTTACCGGAGTTTACACTCCGGTCACGATCTACACCGACATGCGGTGAAGAAGCTTGCCCCTTAGATCCACTAGCTCCCCTAGCCGAGTGAACAACATCGACCACCTGCAACTGTGTTGGCCTGCGATAGGCCTCATTCTGCCGGGTAGCCACAGCTACCAGCTCATTAACTCGGTCTTGCTGCCTGCGGAGAGCTTCTCCGGATAAGCCAGACAACTCGGCTCTTGCTGCCTCGGCAGCTCTAAGAGTCTTAGCAGGGGAACTATACTTCGGTTTTTCGACCGATAAGGCTAGGAGTTTTGCTGGAGCTAGATCTACCATCTCTAGCCAACTCGGCATTGAGGTTTTTACCTCTCTTGCGCACATCCTCTACTCGACTAGGGCGAGCAGCTACCGGGGTAAAACCATGTGCTAGGTTATACTCACGGACAGTTATCCCAAATCTCTTCTCACCTCGGCCATCTCCAGAGCCTCCTGAAGCAAGCTCTGACGCCGTGCCTCCAACTCTGCCTCTGACTGGGCAGCATCTGTACCGGCAACTACCGGCACATTTAACTTCTCTATGATCTCCTCGAGGTGAGCTGGCTTAACCGGCACATGGGATGTACCGGCTGGCCGGGGAGGTTCTCCCTCCTCTCCAGCGGCACTTTCGCCGATCTAACCTTTGGTGCGGGATTACCGGCATCTCCTTTGCCGGGGTCTCCTTTACCGGCATCGGCCGCAGTGCCGGTCATCATGACCTCTGCGCAGCTCCCGGGGCGAGCGCTACGCCGGCCGCGAGCCGCACAGATGCAGGAGGATCCTCCGCCACAAGCACCTGCTCGGGGTACTTGCAGACAACCTCGGTGGCGACGTAGGTCACGAAGGTGCCGAAGCTGATGAGGCAGCCGTTCGTCGGGAACGGCCTGCTGCCGAAGCATCCCGCGTTGTCGCTGATGAAGTTCAGCGCGCCGAGCTTGCAGACGAGCCCGCAAACGACGCGCTCGCCGGAGTTGATGATGGAGCCCGTCCGGAATGTCACACCAGCCAGCGCCGCTGCTGCCCCACGGTGGGCGCCAACTGTCGTGGTGGTATCACGGCAGATGCCATAGGATGGCTAAAGTGTGGGGCCGATGGACGCTGGTGGAATCCGGGAGAGGGCTAGCGCGCTAAGAAGCACACACGAAGAACACACAGCACACCAAGATCTACCCAGGTTCAGGGCCCTCGTGAGGAGGTAAAACCCCTACTCCTGCCTGTCTCTCTTATATATCTCGGTATCACAAATACAAGCTTGCTCCTTGAGCTGTATCACACAACAATGGTGCAAAGCACAAGGTAGAAGATGAAGCTGTGGGGGAAGTGTCTCTCAGGGCACCGTCCCTCACGCAGGAGGGGGTAAGGGCATATATATAGGCTAAACCGGGTTACCGGAATACCCCTCCACTTGCAACGGTCACCTCTCCGTACCGGCACTGCAGACACGCACGCCTGCACGTCATGATTGTCTCTGCATAGTGGACAGGACGTGGCTTGCCCATGTCCTGTCCCATGTCTCTGCTCCAAAGTACGCCCGAGGTCAGCGACAAGACAGGGCCTGCCCATGCCTCTGCCTCGCAGTCTGTCCCGGATAAACCGGAGTCGCGGTGGAATGATGGCCTGCCATCTCGGTCTCCTGCACGCCCCCGTGTCAGGCGCTCCCGTGCCAGACGGGAGGTGACAGGAGCATTGACTCTTGTCCGACATATGGATAACCCGGCATGGATATGCCGGATCCTCCTTCCTCAAATATCCTTCCCTGCACATAAGAAAACACACAAGTTACCGACATACATATGTCGGTTATGTTATCTCGGTTCTCTTGTCTCGGTCACCATATGCCGGCTAGCACCAGCGTGGCATCCCGGTCCCTTCTGGCCCAGGTTACCTCGGTAAGCCTATCTCGGTTTGCACCTGCACCACACTCTGAAGCCCAGTTATGCCGGTTTTACTGTAACTTGGCCCACACCTGGGCATAGCTTTTACCTCATCATGACCCTACCCGGGGGTAGCCCCCCGACAGATGAAGTGAGAATAAGGAGACTGAGAGGAACCTAAGGTTACCTACAGAGAGGTTGCATCGCTGGAAAAGGAACGGGTATTCTACCGTTCCTATCGGCCCTGACCTGAGGCTGCTTTAATGGGCGTGCGAGCCAAAAATTTGATCGCACGTAGCCAAACACGCGGCTTGGTTCTGCAGCCAGCCGGCCTGGCTGGCTGCAGGATACCAAACGCGCCCATACTACACAGTTTCGTCGGTTCATGCTGGGTAATCTTGCTACAGCCTTCAGGGGAAGCACCGTGACGCCTTGTTTACTTTTTCATGGAACATCTCGGTGACGGTTGTTAGTGCACTACATACAAATAGCAGAAATATCATTTCAGGAGATTTTGACTTTCATATAAGACTGACATACTTCCTTCGTTCCAAAATAAGTGTCGTAGATTTGCCCAAAAATAGATGTATTTAACCATGAAACATGTATAGATACATCTAATTTTGGACAAATCTAATACACTACTTATTTTGGAACGGAGGCATACAAACAAGGCCGCCGGGCCATCGCCACGACTAAAACGAAAACAAAACAAGAAATCAAGGGCAGGGAGGCCCTATCGGGTCAGTCGATACAACGTATCGGTTGTGTCTTCCTACTCCAGAGCTTACACTTGCTAACTTTATTGGAGCAAGCTAGAACTATGGACTGTGGACTTTCGCTCTCCTCAACGGTCGAGCTCAGAGTCTTGGCTCCAGAGACCAAAGCAGGGCTCGACAAAACAGAAAGTATCATGGTACGTCGTCCTCCCTTGAAATGGAACTTGAATGCTTGAGCAACCTTAGCA
This sequence comes from Poa pratensis, assembly GCA_947311845.1. Classification (NCBI taxonomy): domain Eukaryota; kingdom Viridiplantae; phylum Streptophyta; class Magnoliopsida; order Poales; family Poaceae; genus Poa; species Poa pratensis. The sequence continues at coordinate 77,640,293 of CAMZMU010000096.1, read as the reverse complement.
GTAAGGCGGGGGTGCGCTCACGCGGAGGTTAATCGTACTGGGTGCCTCGAGCAGTCACTTGTGTACCGGTAGAGCACCACCGGTCGGACCGGTGCCACCCAAGGAAGAGATTCCACTCCCAATGGTATCGAACTGGTGTGCTTCCATAGACTCCCAAGGGTGAAAATGTGTCCTGAGCAGAACACAAGGACGGCTGAGATTTAATCTTACCTATCCCGGATTAGGGGCACGATCACATTTAGGCCTCATCTGGGTACTCCAAAACCCGGTCCAAACCCACCGTACAGCCCTTTTGGGCCCGTTTGGACGAGAGGTTCCCATATTCGTACGCGCCACACCCGTACGCGTCCACGCACGCACGTTGGACGCCAGATCCTTGCCGTGATGGGGCGGTCAAGTACCCATCGGAGCAGATCTAGATCGGAGATGGCCGTCGTAACCGGTGGCTGCAACGAGCTGATCACGATCGTCTAGGGTACGTGAAAATGGAAGTGGCGACCGACGACATCCAACGGCCATCGACATCTAGGACGTGGGCCCAAAAAACGATACATACAATACACCATATATCCTCTCAACCAATAGACGGGTCTTTGGATCTGGGATTCGGCGGGCTACCCTGGCCCTACCCTCTCTCGCCGGTGGAGACCAAGATACCCCTTCGCCACGTTTATGCGATTGTGAGGCTTGAGGGTCTATGAAAGCACAAGTTTACAAATAATATGATGGATGTGGCCCATCTATGAGAAGGCTGACCAATATATATAAATCAGCACACTGTGATGTTATTTCTAGCCTTTGCGGCGAGTTTGGCCACAGTTCTAACTCGCCGGAGATCAAGTATAACGGTGGCACAGAGTTTGAGCGCTGAGTCGCCATTAGATAAATGGCTAACATGTTTGTGGTGTCTAAGAGCATCCACAACCCTAAGCAAATGTTAGAGGTGAGAAATCCGTTGACCTCCGCACTAACAGATGTAGGAATAGACCTTAAGGTAAATAAGCTTAACACGGATTCTAATCTAATTAAATTTTACTTTTAGTTGTTACCGCTAAGTATATACTCCCTCCGTTTCTAAATATAAGATGTTTTAGATGTTACACATATTGTCTACATACATACTAAAATTAGTGAACATACACATGGAATGTGTCTAGATACATTTGTATACATGTGAACGTGGACAAATCCTAAAACATCTTATATTTGGGAACGTAGGGAGTACTAGTTTTAAGTCTAGTATGTATAGGTAGTGCGAAGAGATGTGACAAAAGACGTTCAAAAGAGCCGTGTTTTAATCTATACTACTATTACAAGAGCAAACTTGTGTTGATACATTAAATCTATGCCCTACAATATTTGGCCAACGGTCCAGATCGCTCCAATGTTTGACAAATCAACACACCTTTTTGTTTTGTGGGTAATTACCAAGAATTGTCACCACCTAACAGAAGTATTGCAAGATCAAACGGGAACGGAACATGATCTCCGATCTCCTCTTTTCTTACTGCAAACAATGCCACGTCAAAACAATAAATCCCAAAGAACCCCACCGCCGCCTGCCTGACGACCCGCCCGACGCACCCGTCGGCCGACAGCCGGCATCCGGCAGGAGATATGCACGGCCGCCGCCACCGCACGACAGCCACCACGCGCCCGGACGCCTGTCCCCCGCGTGATCCCGTCCTCTCTCTCCAATCCTTGGGCCACCACCAAACACCAAACTTCACGGCCATGGCCGTTTCGCTCGCCGGCGGCGTGGTCAAGAGCATGCCGATGTTTGAGGGCGACGTGTTCCTCCCACCAGGAAGCCCAGGCATGCAGCGCACCACCCTGTGTTCCCGATCAACAAGATCCGGATGAGCTGTCGGTCGCCGGCAAGCAACAGGTGCCCGCCGTTGGCTGTGCTGCAGGTGATCAGCCCTTACTCCATGCGCTGCAAGCTCCGGGTCAAGACGTTTGATCTCCATCCCAAATCCCTGCTGGTCAGGCTGCACTCCATCTACTGGAACGAACGCGTGGTATACAGATTTTGTCAGTCGTCTACAGCTTTTAATCACTAAATAATCATTGCCAGATCTTTTGTCGATTTCGACTTGGTTTGCACCTGTTTGGTTTAGCATACATGTATATTGGATAAGATTAGGATCAGATCGGCATGGTCTGTGATTTCCATAGTACTAGCGGAAGCAGTTAATAACTAGGGTAAGTTAAAGTAGATTTTATACCTTCGAATTTTCAGAACTACGTAGTTCTGAAAGCTATATAGCTGATTTGCTAGAGCTATTTATGTTTGAACTGCGGTGCACCATTTCTTACCTATTACATTGTTGTTGGTTCTGCAATGCATCAATTCTCCAGTCACATGCATAACAATTCATATTGAACCAAACTGGTTAAATTTTTGTAATTCTACTATAAATTATCCAACTGACCGAACATCATGATTTTAACCCCGGCGGTAATCATTCGCAAAAGAAGTTTTAAGCCACAATTAAGATCTCATTTTCAGGCTCTGGTTCATTTCTACGCGTGCAAGCTAAGTTAAATGGATGACAAGAAAGAAATGAGGGAGATGGCTGTCCTAGGAAGTATTGCTCAGAAGTCATAAGAACATGTGCTACTTCTGTTATGCAACTGGAAAATAAGAAGAATGCTCTCAACAGTCTCCTCTCACGCACAAGCCCCTCATGCTGCACGATTATGCCTCAAACACATCACCGTACTTATCAGGTATACTTCATTCTTCTCTTTTCCATGTGTACATTTAATCTGGTCATTTATCTGCTATTGATTTGCTCTTATTTTTATCTGAAACAACAGTGGATTGAGGCAATTTTCAAAGGAAATTATTGAAGATGTGATTTATGGTCCCAGAGTACTCTGTACTGATATGCTCGATCATGTGTCAAGGATATAAACAATATGTAAGAGTTTAAAAATCCATTTTATGTTTTGGGTTATATGTTGATAAATCAAGTTGATCGATCCGTCGATGGATAAATACATATCGTTACTATACACGCACTCATAGTTATAATGGGACTTCGAATCCTTGAGGCAACCTGTTGGTGAGAACTCTATAATGTCTATCCCTATTCTCAATGCATGCATCACCATGCACTCAACTCAAAGTATTAAATGATTATATTTTTCGAAACAAATAGCAAACAAACAGCATGTAACCTACATTTCTTTGTATTCATAACCATAAAGGGATGTACTTCAGATTTTAGTCCCAAACTAGCATTTATTTGTGACTACACATTATTGGTTGTGCTTTTTTACATTTCTTGGTGGTGCAGTGTTGTTTTCGTGAAAATTTAAATTTCTTCTTTGTATACCTCAATATTTGCTTGATTATTTAAAGTATGTCATTATTATAACAAGAACATACTTTAATTTTAAGCAAGATAAATGCGTTTAATTTTTAGCAAAATACGTGCGTTGCACATGCAACGTTACTAGTTACGCTAAGGAAGCGAACGCTCTTATTTAGAGGTGCGAAGGTTGCAAAACTATGGAAGACCCTGAGATAGTCGTTACCCATGAACCGTGATCAAAAGGCATGGTTTTCTTGCAATGGGGCCACATCATAAATTTTCAGTGCTCAGCACCCTCAAGAGTCATTTGTGCTTTGTTTCTACTGGGCCAAATTCATATATGGATCTTCTTCTTATCTTCTGTTGTGGATAGGGCCCGGGAGACAAAACTCAGGCCACTTTGGATTATTGGACATTATGTTCGATAGCCCAGTCTCATGCGGCTAATGCAAGGAGTTGAAACTTTGCATGTGATGTCGTGTCGTGTGCATCAGTCCATGGTTCCATTATCAATGATATTTCACCCATAATCTTAAAAAACCTAGTCATTTAAGTAATACAAAAAAATTGTGCTCTGATGAAAATTTACAGGAAAGATAATTTGAGCCAAAATCGAAATTACCTAAACTCTGCTTGGATTTCGATCAAATCAAGCAAAACTCTTTGTCAATCTCCTTGAACTGAAGCCTAAGTTAAGGAAATTCGGTGATTTTACCAATCTACACAATATTTCTGAAACCAAACACTGAACTAAAGACATGTGTCGCACGCACGTTGTAAGCGCCATGCCCATGAAGATGCAACTACGAATGATAATATCACGATCGGGTGTTGCTAGCCTTTCGATTAAGAAACTTTCCTCAGCTAGTTATCCATTGTTTTCTATAAAACTATTCATGGTAGATCAAAATAAAATGAGAGGGGAGAGGGATGGGGATTCCCCTTCTCAAAAAAGGAAGAAAATAAGAGTAGATTTGTTATCTCTGTGCTAGTTGTTTGATCTAATATCAGATTACTCGGCACGTTCACTTAGACATACTCTCCTCAGTTCACAAATAAGTGTACTTTTAGATTTTGTTTCAAGTTAAACTTTCTTAAGTTTGACCAACTTCACAAAAATAATAACAATACTAAGCTAATATATCTAGATGCATCTTGTAATGTACGTAGTTTCATAATATACGAATTTCATGTCATAAATATTAGTACAATTTTCTACAAGATTGGTAAAACATAAAATAGTTTGACTTAGGACAAAAGCTAAAACACACACTTACTCATCTGGAACCAGGGGTCACGGAGGGTGTCACAACAAGTAAAAAATATTTTTAGCGGGTGCACACATGGTGAAAAAAATATGATTTTGCAAAGAAAAATGTTTCTAGCCGGTGTCCTGTGCACCCGGCTAGCTTGCCGTGGCTCCGCCAGTGCACTTACTGGTGGACTGAGGAGTAGAGTCAGCAAATCTTAGACGACTTTGATTTAGCAAAATCGATTTTAATTTTACTCAATTTGGCAACCTAGAACATACTCTTACACAAACATACAACATGCTGTCGTGGGTATACATATCCTGACATTTACTAAACTTCCGTAATTTACGCAATATCAGTTGTACACTGGTTATTACTCACTCCGTTTTTAAATATAAGATGTTTTAGTAGTTTTTCCACATTCACATATATTTACATGTATCTAGATATGTTTTATTATCTACGTCCACTCATTTTAGTACGTACCTAAACAACATATGCAATACCTTAAACATCTTATATTAAAAAACGGAGTAAGTATCCGATAAAAAGGTTTGTACGTACAGTACTACTTGTTCAAAACAAAAGTACAGTACTACAGTGCTTACATTCATGCGCATGCATCATGCACACCGCAATGCAATGCATGCAGGTGATCGATGAAAACACTGCCTTCAGTTCAACTTCAATCCCTTGTGTCATGGATCGCACCAGAAAAACTCGTCATCTCCGATGCTGCCCAGAGAGTTCGCAATGAACTCGAGGCTGCTCGGCGACGACGGAAAACTGCGCGCGCCACCACCATGGCCGCCTCCCGACATGTCACCATGCCCGCCGTTGTCCAACACCGACCCCACCGTCGAGGACGTCTTCCCGGAGGATCCCACCACGACGGCGGCGAGCTCGTCGGCCTGCACGAACGGGTCGGCGCCCGAGCAGCTGAACACGTCGTCGCCCGTGCACCAAGAGGAGGACAGCTGCTGGGTAGCGGCGGCGGCGGGCCCTTCCTTGGCGGCCAACCGAGGAAACGTCCGGGCGAAATTGACAAGGTTGTTTCTTCCGCGGTCGTCGTTCGCGATCATCATCGGCGTCGTGGTGCAGGTGTGCTCGCCGTAGTACGTGATGGCGAACTTGGACGGATCGGTCTCGCAGGCTTGGACTTGCCTCTTGGCGCCGCAGCCTCTGTCTGATTTGTGCGTACACCTGTAATAGCTCCTGAAAGATAAAACCATACATAACATAACCCCGCTCTTGATCTCGTCCGTTTCTATCGCAAATCAGAGTGCGATGAGATTGTTGTGCTTCTCATGATCTGAAGGAAACAACTCCGCGTTTACGTACTTTGGATGAGGTGAGTTTTGGATATCTTTCTGCCCATATTTCCGCCATATGTGACCATCAATCAGCGTGTGAGTTACTTGTGTGCCAGAGGAGCGTTGCGACCTGCCATACAAACGTACCAAGATTAATGGAAAATTTCATGAAGCAACGATGTTTAGTTCGACTGTGTGATATACTGATATGATATCCCGGGGTTAGGTTTTCACCTCCTGCTGAAGCTGCGTTTTCTTGTCCTCCCGGCCGAGCTCTCTGCCGTCGGTTTGAGCACCCCGTCGCCGGACCCTGCAGCTGAAGCTCCGGCTGCGCAGCCGGTGTCCAGCGCCGAGAGAGCGCTCGTCAGCTTGTTCAGCATCACGTCCCATAGTTCCGTGCACTCCGACGACTGTTCCTGCAGCAAGCCCCTGAGCCTCGTCGCGCCCTCGCGCGCCTCCATGAGGTCGTTCATCGCCGCAGCCGCTCTCTCCGCCGGCACGTCTCTCCCGCCGCCGCCGCCGCCGCCCGAGGACGCCATGCAACTACAGCAGTACCACACCGCTAGCACACCCAGCTAGCTAGTGTGCGGCGTTTCACTGCTACAAGCTTTAGCGTAGGCGTAGGGTTCTCTGATTAATTAAGCTGTGGTGTTTGGCTGTTTGCTTGCTACTCCATTCTTATCGGCCAGGGTGAAAAGAAGTAGGAAAATGTAAAAAGCGGTGAGGACGGCTGGACGGGAAGTCACGCGGGGACGAAGGAAGCTGCATGGAAAAAGGGCGGCCACCGCAGATACTCCAATCAGAGCAAGCAACAATGCGAGACATGGCTACTGTTGCAAGTCGTCATCGCCATGACAGAGGCAGTGTGAGGTCACTCGTGCTTGCATGGCCTTTGACTTGACGGTCACCGGCAACGCCTAGGAAACTTCCTTCGATCAATACAGGCCTTGCTGGGAACGATCCAGTCAGCATTGCATGCTAGGCCGGTTCTGCGATCTCCGATTAGATTCCGATGCATGCTTTCGGTGACATCTGCTGACTGCTCCTTTGTCAGGGTGCTACTACTGCATTAGTTCGATCCAATCATCGGTGCAGCCGCCAATCCAGCAGTGCAGCCGCACATCGCTGTCTTAGTATAGGTCGTATCACTTGTTCGGAATTTGGGGACATGAAAGGATTTAGATATAGTAAAACCTTTCTCCATCTGCTGCGTAGACAAGAAAGTTTTCCACGCCATGAGAACTTACTAACCACACCTTGCGACGCACCCAACGTAGACCTGCTTTTAGTAACTTGGGGAGGAGGGATTGCTCAAGAATTTTATGGGTGGACATGTCTCTTTCCTCCACGTAACTATTCAACAATTGGTGTTTCTCCCCTAGATCATCAATTTGACCAATGGAGCATGAGTTATATAACACAGAAAATATACCATTAGACAATATAACATCTAAAGTTTCAAATGGTGGTGACATATTTTGCATCCCATAATCTTATAACATCTAAAGTACTCCATCAATATTGATCAATGAATAGGTGGGACATATTTTGCATCCCATAATCTTATGAGTCTACCAAAGACTGCAGTTCGGAGACTGTAGCTAGCTAACTACTGATATCTGACACGAAGCGTGCCCTCGCCTTTTCTTTTGACATCCTTGTTTGAATCGTGTCCTCAGTTCCTCATCTTATGTTGATGAGTCCATGACTCATGACTCATGAGACAATTGGTGTTGGTACTGGGTTCATGCTTCATGGTGTTTTTTTTTCTGCTGCTAGTACTGTGTGTTTGATCAGTTAGAAGACGTACATTTGTGCCTTTGCGGCAATGGCGAATTGTCATGCATCTCATACTGCCACTCAAGATCTTTAGTTTCATTTTTGACTGACATTTTGTCATTTTCTTACGTATGACCAGATAGGGAATCAGCATCTTGGACTTATCGTGACTCCAGTCTCCAGCAATGATGTTGATGTACATGCTCCATGACCTGGGGATAAAAACCAACGTCGACCTACATGGATGCCCGCGACATTACATTTACATGCTTCTGCGGTGGACACCGGGCACCGGGCATGAAGGCCTAAATGAGGCAAAGATTTGCCATTTACTTTGATAGAGAAGGAGCAAACATAGATGGATTCAGAAATGGAAATCGATACATCTGGTCATCTGTATTTTATCTTGTTGTACATGTTAGCGTACATATCTGTTTGTTAGGTTGTTTATATTCTTTGTAACAATACCTAGCTAAGATATCCTTGTAGGCCGATCCATACGTGGTTGTTACGTATAGGATACGTGCTTGTTGTAAGGCTATATATAGCTGCACCATGATCAATACAATTGAGCAAATGTTGCATCGCCTCTCTCTTCTCTAAACCCTAGTTCGGCTCTAACATGGTATCAGACACCTAGATCCAAAACCCCTTCCGCTGCCCTCTCCAACCCTAGCCGCCACCCTCCTCCTCTCCCCACGCCGGCGCCATGAGCTCGTCTTCCGACTCCTCGTACGACTCCGACGGCTCCGTCGACAACCTCGGCATCCCCGTTGCAACCCAGCCGCTCCCACCCCGCAGCTCCAGGCTCTTTGCATCCGCGATCACGTCCTCGTCACGCTCGACTACGAGAAGGACAACTATGGCCTCTGGAGCCGCCAGTTCTGCACCGCCCTCTGCAAGTTCGGCTTTCATGACCACATCGACGGCTCCCCTGCCTAGGGCACCTCCGATTGGGTGCTCAACGACTTCGCCATCGTCTCCTGGTACGACGGCACGGTCACACCCTCCACCCTGGCGATCGTCGACACCAAGAACGTCAGCGCTCGCTCCCTCTGGCGCTCAATCCGCGCCATCTTCCGCGACAATCGCGACACCCGGGCCACCTTCCTCCGCGATGAGTTCCACGGGTTCAACCAGGGCGATCTCTCCGTCGTGGACTACACCTCGAAGATGAAGCACAAGGTCGACACGCTGGGCGATCTGGGCTCCCGCGTCAAGGATCGTGAGCTCGTCCACAATGTTCTTCGTGGCCTCGATCAGCGCCTTTAGCACGCCGTCCCCACATGACGCGTGGCCGGCTCCCCAGCTTCATCAAGCTCCGCTCGTTCCTCCTCCTTGAGGAGCAGCGCCTCGGCCGCCAGGCTCGCGTCGTCGCCCAGAACGCTCTTCTCGCCCAGGCGTATCACGCCGCAGGCGCGCCGGCCCCGGCGCACCTCGCCCAGGCGTACATGCCGCGGGCGTTCCAGCCACGCCGTCCTTCATCTCGGCGCCCCCGGCTGTTGGCTCTCCCTCGCCGGCCCCGTTCAACCCTGCCACCCTTGGCCTCTACGGCGCCGGCTCCTCCCATGCTGGCGCCCAGGGCGGCCCCTCTGGCTCTTCCGGCTCCACCTCCAGCAACGGGAAGAAGAAGCGCAAGAAGAACCCCGCTGCACCCTATGGCGGGGCTCCCAACCCGGGCACACTCACCATTGGCTACCGTCCGCCTGCGCCATGCCCCGCGCCTACTGCACCAACCCTGGCGTACACGTTCCAAGCCTGGTCTGGCCCTGGCCTCCTCGGGCCTCGCCCCCGGCTCCGCGTGCTCTCACTGCCGCCACCACCACCACTCCCACCAATGCCGGCCCTAGCTGGGATCAATCTGCTCTGATCGCGGCACTCAACCAGATGTCCCTCCAGGCGGCATCGGACAACGGCGGCCAGCCAAACCCAGGAGGCAAGTGGGTCTTCGACAGTGGCGCGTCACCGCACCTGGGCTCCGGTCCTGGTATACACACTCGACCCCTCCCCTCTAACTTTCCAACTCAAATCATTGTCGGCAATGGTTCTGTCATCCCCATCTCTGGCTCTGGTTCTGCCCACCTTCCCACCCCCTCTCGCTCTCTTTTTCTCCGTAACATTCTCATATGTCCCCATCTCATCAAAAATCTAGTGTCTGTTCGTGCCTTTACACCTGATAACTTTGTTTCCATTGAATTTGACCCATTTGGTTTCTCTATTAAGGATTTGGCAACGGGACGGATTCTTCACCGATGTGATTCCACCGGCGACCTCTACCCTTTTGTTCGTCCTCTTCACGGCTTGCTCGCCACCGTCTCGGCTACACTCTGGCATCAACGACTCGGACATCCAGGCGCCCAAGTTCTAGCATCGACTTCCAAATATTTCAAATTCAGTAGTAATAAAAGTTCTACTCATTGTGAGTCATGTCGATTAGGCAAACACACTAGGTTACCCTTTTCTCAATCCACCACCAAACCTTCTTTTCCTTTTGAACTTTGCCATTGTGATTTATGGACAAGTCCTGTTTTAAGCATCTGAGGTTATCAATATTATCTTGTTATTCTTGACGATTTCACGCATTTCGTATGGATTTTTCCTCTACGTCAAAAATCCGAAGTTCACCACCTTCTGTCCCTCTTCTACAAATACGTTCGCACACAATTCTCTTGTCCAATTAGGGCTTTTCAGACCGACAATGGACGTGAGTTCGACAACACTACTAACCGCACCCTTTTCGACTCCCATGGCACTCTCCTTCGTCTCACATGCCCATACACATCTCAACAAAACGGAAAGGCCGAGCATATTCTTCGAACTCTCAACGATAGTGTGCGTACACTTCTCATTCACGCATCTATGCCACCAAAGTGGTGGGTGGAAGCACTCTCCACCTCCACCTATCTACTTAACGGCGTCCTTGCAAACCTCACCTCCTCACCACCCCATTCGAGCTTCTTCATGGACACGTGATGACGTGGATCACACGCTCGTTGGGAGACCCCAAGAGGAAGGTATGAAGCAGTGTAGCAGCAGTTTCCCTCAGTATGAAACCAAGGTTTAATCGAACCAGTAGGAGCAAGAAATCACTTCTGAAGGTTGTTGGTGGCCGTTTACTCGATCACCAACGTGGAATCTGCACACAACACAATCAAACTACTTTGCCCCAACGAAACAGTGAGGTTGTCAATCTCACCGGCTTGCTGAAAACAAAGGATTAAACGTATGGTGTGGAAAACAGTAGTAAATTGCAGAGAATGAAAAGGAACAATGTTTGCAGTTGGTTGTATTATCAGTGTAAAAGAATGGACCGGGGTCCACAGTTCACTAGTGGTGTCTCTCCATAAAAGATAACTAACATGCTGGGTGAACAAATTACAGCTGGGCAATTGACAAAATATTGAGCGCATGACAATGCATATATATGACATGATGATTACTATGATATTCATGTGGGCATTACGACAAAATACATAGACCGTTATCCAACAGCGTCTATGACTAATAATCCACCTCCAGGTTGTCATCCGAGTTCCCCGTTGGTATTAAGTTGCAAGCAACGGATAATCGCATTAAGTAATGTGCGTAATGTAAACAAATGCATTAGACCTAACGGCGCACCCTTAAGCTAAGCATCGGTTATTTTATCCCTAGTGGCAACAGCACATCCACAATCTTAGAAGTTGTTGTCACTCTCCCAGATTACCGGAGGCATGAACCCACTATCTAGCATAAATACTCACTCTTGGAGTTACAAGCATCTACTTGGCCAAAGCATCTACTAGTAACGGAAAGCATGCAAGATCATAAATAACATATAAGATAGATTGATAATCAACTTGACATAGTATTCAATATTCATCGGATCCCAGCAAACACAACATGTAGCATTACAATAAGATGATCTTGATCATGATAGGCAGCTCACAAGATCTAAACATGATAGCATAAAGTGGAGAGACAACCATCTAGCTACTGCATGGACCCGTAGTCCAAGGATGAACTACTCACGCATCACTCCGGAGGCAGGCATGGTGATGTAGAGCCCTCCGGTGATGATTCCCCTCTCCGGCAGGGTGCCGGGAAGAGCTTCTGAACCCTCCCGAGCTAGGGTTGACGGCGGCGGCGTCTCTGGAACTTTTCGTGGATAATGGCTCGGGTATTTAGGGTTTTCGCGTCGGGAGAATAAATAGGCGAAAGGGCGGCGGCTGAGAGCCCGTGGGCCCACACCACCCCACGGCGCGGCAGGGGGGCCCGCGCGCCCCATGGTGTGGCTGCCTCGTGGCTCCCCTCCGTCTCTCCTTTGGACTCCGTGTACGTGTTGGAAAAATAGGAGGTTCTGTCCAAGTTTCGTCCAATTCCGAGAATATTTCCAGACTAGCTTTTCTGGAATACAAAAACAGCAGAAAACAGGAACTGGCACTGTGGCATCTTGTTAATAGGTTAGTCCCAGAAAATGCATAAAAATGCTATGAAGTGTATATAAAACATGTAACAATTGGTATAATATCAACATGGAACATCAGAAATTATAGATACGTTTGAGACGTATCAAGCATCCCCAAGCTTAGTTCTACTCGTCCTCGAGTAGGTAAAACGATAAAAACAAAATAATTTCTGAGGTGACATGCTACAATCATAATCTTGATCAAATAGTATTGTAAAGCACATGTTATGAATGAAGTGATCCAGGTCAATGGTCTATAGTTTGCTAGCAAGTAGATAATGAGCAAACAACTGAATCATATAAGCAAAAACTTTTCATGAATAGTACTTTCGAGACAAGCATCAAAGAGTTTTGCATAAGAGTTAACTCATAAAGCAATAGATTCTAAGTAAAAGGTATTTAACCAACACAAAGGAAGATTTAAGCTTCAGCAATTGCTTTCAACTTTCAACATATATATCTCATGGATATTTGTCAACACAAAGCAATATAATAAGTGCAATATACAAGCATATAAAAATTGTTGCACCAAAGTTGACACTAGTGTTTGCTTCTAAGATAGAAAGAAGTAGGAAAACTGACTCAACATAAAAGTAAAAGAAAGGCCCTTCGCAGAGGGAAGCAGGGATTAAATCATGTGCTAGAGCTTTTTAAGTTTTTGAAATCATATAGAGAGTAAAAATAAGTTTTGAGAGGTGTTTGTTAATTGTCAACGAATCAGAAAATGGAAAGTACAATATGACCCCTGCCAACCAGACTTTTAAGAGCGGCTCCCATGAAGGACGTTATTTCTACCAGCAAGGCAGATCATCCCTCTTCTCTTTTGTTTACACATGCAGATATTTCACTGTTTGTCATTGCTTGACTGATAAATCAGGGCAAAAATGTGAAGAGAATTAAGCGGTTAAAGTTGTAATTAATTGGGACTGGGCACCCCATTTGCCAGCTCTTTTTGCAAAATTAATGGATAAGCGGATGTATATGCCGCTAGTCCGGTGGTAAAGTCTGTTTGACAGTTGACATAAAGACATCCACCCCGTCCTCATGAGCTTGGTAAACATTGACACAAAATAGGAGTAATAAAGTTTTGAATAGTTTAAAGGTAGCACATGAAAAATTTACTTGGAATGGCAAGGAAATACCACATATAGGTAGTTATGGTGGACACAGATGGCATGGATTTTGGCTCAAGGTTTTGGATGCACGAGAAGCATTCCCTCTCAGTACAGAGTTTAGGCTAGCAAGGTTATTTGAAGCAAACACAGGATATCAACCGACACAGCAAGACTTATATGAAAACATATTGCAAGCATTATAAGACTCTACACTGTCTTCCTTGTTAACCAAACCCTTTTACTAGAAAATATCTAGACCTTAGAGATACCAATCATGCAAACCAAATTTCAACGAGCTTTACGGTAGTTCTTCATTAATAGGTTTTAACTACATGATACAAAAGCTTAAACATGAACTACTTGATAACTCAAAACAATTGACAAGTATCAAATTATCCAATACAGTGATCTACAAGAATATGTAAGCTTTTTCCATTATACCATCTACCACATGCAACATTTTCTGTTCCAACCAAACACCAATCAATTTATTTCAACATAAACTCTCCAAACAATTATAAGTGAAGCAAGAGAGTACTTTCTTTAAAAGAACTAACAGCTCTGAATAAGAGATGCATGCAAAACAGGAGCTAAAAGCATAGCAATAGCTAGATAAGAATACTCAACAAGTATAAGTGAAGAATAGGAGTATTCATATGAAAAAGCGGAGCGTGTCTCTCTCCCAATCAAGAATGCTAGGGTCCAATCAAGTTGACCATAAGAAAAATAAAATACTGAAAATAAAAGCACACAGACGCTCCAAGTAAAGCACATATGATGTGAAAGAATTAAAATATAGTTTCACTAGAGATGACCTGATAAGTTGCTGATGAAGAAGGGGATGCCTTGGGCATCCCCAAGCTTAGACGCTTGAGTCTTCTTGAAATATGCTGGGGTGATCCATGGGAGCATCCCCAAGCTTAAGCTCTTCACTCTTCTTGATCACATTATATCATCCTTCTCTCTTGACCCTTGAAAACTTCCGCCACACCAAACTCAAGTAATTCTCATTAGAGGGTTAGTGCACAATCAAAAACTCACATGTTCTATAAGGACACAAACATGACCGTTACTTTTAACATTAACTACTGCCACTGATGTTATGTGAAGCTCTTCACCCTAAAAAAGAATTCCACTCAACACTAGTAAAAGAGAGAATGCGAAAAATAAAAGACAGAATCTGTCTAAACAGAACAGTCGTAAAGACGAATTTTTTCGAGGCACTTACGTTGCTCAGATCGAAAAACTTTAAACTAACGAAAGATGCGTACATATCTGAGGATCACGCACAAAAATTTGCAGATTTAAATAATTTTTCTGTGATTTTACAGAAGTAAAACGGTGAACAGCAGAAATCTGTTCCTGCGCAGAAATCCAAATCTAGCATCATCTTCCTATTAGAGGCAATACTTGGCACAACAATGCGATAAAATAAAGATACAAAGGAATTGTTACAGAAGTAAACAACTCCTTGACTCAAAAAGAAAAAAAAATTGCAGAAATAAAATAATGGGTTGTCTCCCATAAGCGCTTTTCTTTAACGCCTTTCAGCTAGGCGCAGAAAGTAAGAATCAAGTGTTTCCAAGTGATGAAGCATCAACAATCTTACGCTTCTTACCTTTACCCTTATCTTTAGGAAATACTTGGTTACACATAGGTGAAGAGGCGAAATTCATAGTGCCTTGGCCCACATCTATTATTGCTCCAAAGCGTTTCAACAGAGATCTTCCAAGCGTAATTTGTCCTACTCCTGCACATTCAATGACAAGATAATCAATAGATATTGTTATCCCCAGGAGTTTTGTAAATACTCCTTCGGCTACTCCTCTTGGTAATTTAATAGTATTATCACCCAAAATTATACAATCTTCGCATTTGGAAAGCTCCCAAAGATTTAAGGAATCAAAAATATCCTTGGGCATTAAACAGAATTCAGACATAATATCACAGCGAGCATGAAAAGTTTCACCATTGATAACAACTTTTACTGAGGGAACCCATCCCGATGGTTCAAAATTTACTGGCACATTATCATAGTGTTCACGAATCTGATTATACCCTTCTTTTAGACCAGATATGTTTGTTTCAAGAGTGTTAAGTCTATCACTTATGCTTGTCAAAGCCGAATCAATTTTACTGATTGGAGGGCTAGAAATTGTAATCATTTTTTTATAGCATTAAAAGCTTGATCCCCATCATAACGAAGGAAATCTCCTCCTACCACAGCATCTAAAGCATATCTGTAGCAAAGAACAAGACCAAAATAAAAGCTACTAAGAGCAGGCTTAAAGTCATTTTAGGTTCAGTTTTAGCATAAGACTCAAAAATTCTAGACCAAGCATCTTTAAAACTCTCCTCACTCCCTTGCTTGAAAGTGAAGATCTCTTCCTCAGGCGACATGATGACAGGAACAGGGCTAGACATGATAACAAGACTGAAAAATAACAATTCGAAAATAAGTAACTAATTTTTTTGTGTTTTTGATAAATAAAGCAAACAAGACTAAATAAAAATAAACTAAGCAAGACAATAACAAAGTAAAGAGATTGGAAGCGTGAAACTCCCCTTGCAGAAATCCTCTTGCTCCCCGGCAACGGCGCCAGAAAAAGTGCTTGATGACGTGGATCACACGTTCGTTGGGAGACCCCAAGAGGAAGGTATGAAGCAGTGTAGCAGCAGTTTCCCTCAGTATGAAACCAAGGTTTAATCGAACCAGTAGGAGCAAGAAATCACTTCTGAAGGTTGTTGGTGGCCGCTCGATCACCAACGTGGAATCTGCACACAACACAATCAAACTACTTTGCCCCAACGAAACAGTGAGGTTGTCAATCTCACCGGCTTGCTGAAAACAAAGGATTAAACGTATGGTGTGGAAAACAGTAGTAAATTGCAGAGAATGAAAAGGAACAATGTTTGCAGTTGGTTGTATTATCAGTGTAAAAGAATGGACCGGGGTCCACAGTTCACTAGTGGTGTCTCTCCATAAAAGATAACTAACATGCTGGGTGAACAAATTACAGCTGGGCAATTGACAAAATATTGAGCGCATGACAATGCATATATATGACATGATGATTACTATGATATTCATGTGGGCATTACGACAAAATACATAGACCGTTATCCAACAGCGTCTATGACTAATAATCCACCTCCAGGTTGTCATCCGAGTTCCCCGTTGGTATTAAGTTGCAAGCAACGGATAATTGCATTAAGTAATGTGCGTAATGTAAACAAATGCATTAGACCTAACGGCGCACCCTTAAGCTAAGCATCGGTTATTTTATCCCTAGTGGCAACAGCACATCCACAATCTTAGAAGTTATTGTCACTCTCCCAGATTACCGGAGGCATGAACCCACTATCTAGCATAAATACTCACTCTTGGAGTTACAAGCATCTACTTGGCCAAAGCATCTACTAGTAACGGAAAGCATGCAAGATCATAAATAACATATAAGATAGATTGATAATCAACTTGACATAGTATTCAATATTCATCGGATCCCAGCAAACACAACATGTAGCATTACAATAAGATGATCTTGATCATGATAGGCAGCTCACAAGATCTAAACATGATAGCATAAAGTGGAGAGACAACCATCTAGCTACTGCTATGGACCCGTAGTCCAAGGATGAACTACTCACGCATCACTCCGGAGGCAGGCATGGTGATGTAGAGCCCTCCGGTGATGATTCCCCTCTCCGGCAGGGTGCCGGGAAGAGCTTCTGAACCCTCCCGAGCTAGGGTTGACGGCGGCGGCGTCTCTGGAACTTTTCGTGGATAATGGCTCGGGTATTTAGGGTTTTCGCGTCGGGAGGAATATAGGCGAAAGGGCGGCGGCTGGAGACGCCCGTGGGGCCACACCACCCCACGGCGCGGCAGGGGGGCCCGCGCCGCCCCATGGTGTGGCTGGCTCGTGGCTCCCCTCCGTCTCTCCTTTGGACTCCGTGTACGTGTTGGAAAAATAGGAGGTTCTGTCCAAGTTTCGTCCAATTCCGAGAATATTTCCAGACTAGCTTTTCTGGAATACAAAAACAGCAGAAAACATGAACTGGCACTGTGGCATCTTGTTAATAGGTTAGTCCCAGAAAATGCATAAAAATGCTATGAAGTGTATATAAAACATGTAACAATTGGTATAATATCAACATGGAACATCAGAAATTATAGATACGTTTGAGACGTATCAACACGCACCCGACTACCGTTGTCTCCGCGTTTTTGGGTGCTTATGCTATCCGAATCTCACCGCCACAGCCCCCCCATAAACTTGCACCGCGCTCCCTCGCTTGCATTTTCTTAGGCTACCCCGATGGAAGGAAAGGGTATCGCTGCTATGACCTCGTCTCTCGGCGTATCATCTTCTCTCGCCATGTGACTTTTGTGGAGACCGTGGTCCCGTTCAGCTCCTCGCTCTCGACAGCTGATCCGATCGCCGCTTCCTCGAGCCACGATGATCCTCCCCCTCCTTACGTCGATCACGGTGCATGGCCACCCGTGCCTCCATCCACAGGCCGCGCGCCACCTGGCTCCCCATGCAGCCCAACGGGCCGCTCTCCACCTGCGACCCCGGCCACATGCCCCTCCCCGTCTGCGGCTTCTCCATTGTGCCGTAGCCCACTAGGAGCCCACGCCACCAACTCTGCCTCTCCCTCGCCGCCTCCGATGCCTGCACCTCGTCAGATGGTCACTCGATCTTAGCATGGCATCCGCAAACCCAATCTTCGCTATGCCACTCTCTCTACGACGTCGATTTCTCCGATTCCCACTTCCGTCCGTGAAGCACTATGGGATCCGAATTGGCACTCTGCAATGCAAGAGGAGTTCGACGCCATTACCTCCAACAACAACTGGACACTCGTTCCCAGGTCCCCTCGAACTAATGTTGTTACAGGCAAGTGGGTTTTCAGGCACAAAACTCGGGCAGACGGCACCCTCGAGCGCTACAAGGGACGGTGGGTTGTGCGTGGCTTTGCCCAACGACCCGGTGTCGATTTCGGAGAAACGTTCTCCCCGGTGGTCAAGCCGGCGACGATCCGCGCGGTCCTCGCTCTCGCGTGCTCACGCAACTGGCCGGTGCACCAGCTGGACGTGAAAAACGCATTCCTCAATGGCGTCCTCGACGAACAAGTCTTCTGCTACCAGCCGGCCAGCTTCGTCGACGAGCACCATCGTGATCACGTCTGCAAGCTTGCCAAGTCACTCTACGTCTTGAAGCAAGCTCCCCGTGCATGGTTTCAGCGCTTCACCGCCTTCGCCACCACCATCGGCTTCGTCGCCTCTCGCTCGGATGCATCGCTGTTTACCCTCAAGCGAGGCACTCAAGCTACGTACCTCCTGTTGTACATCGACGACATCGTCCTGTCTGCCTCGACCTCGACCCTGCTTCATGACATCGTCACCAAGCTAAAGGCCGAGTTCGCCATGAAGGACATGGGACCCTTGCACTACTTCCTCGGCATCCAGGTGCGTCGCACACCTCGCGGCTTCTTCCTCAGCCAAGCTCAGTATGCCGAGGAGGTTCTCCAACGTGCTGGGATGGTCAACTGCTCACCTGTTTCGATTCCCGTGGACACCGCTTCCAAGGTTGCTGCCGATGCTGGCCCGCCCGTGGCTGATCCATCTGAGTACCGGAGTCTCGTCGGGGCCCTGCAGTATCTGACAATGACTCGCCCGGACCTGGAGTACGCCGTGCAGCAAATCTGCTTGCACAAGCACGATCTTCGCGATGGCCACCTCGCCATCCTCAAGCGCATCCTATGGTACGTTCGTGGTACAGTGTCCTCTGGACTTCTCCTTGCCGCAACGCCCTCCTCCGACATCGTCGCCTACTCGGACGCCGATTGGGCTGGCTGCACGGACACCCGCCGCTCCACCTCCGGTTACTGCGTCTACCTCGGAGGTGCTCTTGTCAGCTGGTCATCCAAGAGACAGCCTACTGTGTCGCGTTCTAGTGCGGAGGCGGAATACCATGCGGTTGCAAATGCTGTCGCCGACTGCGTATGGCTACGGCAGCTGCTTGGCGAGCTCGACTATCCCCTTCCCAAAGCCACGGTCGTCTTCTGTGACAACGTATCCGCTGTCTACATGTCCACCAATTCTGTTCATCATCGACGAACCAAGCATATTGAGTTGGACATCCACTTCGTACGCGAGAAGGTTGCTCGCGGTGAACTCCGCGTCGTACACGTTCCTACTACTCAACAGCTCGCTGATATCATGACAAAAGGACTACCCACGGCTCCATTTCAGTCATTCAGATCCAGTCTTTGCGTCTTACCATTCCAAGACGTTTCGACTGCGGTGGGGTGTTAGCGTACATATCTGTTTGTTAGGTTGTTTATATTGTTTGTAACAATACCTAGCTAAGTTATCCTTGTAGGCCGATCCATACGTGGTTGTTACGTATAGGATAAGTGCTTGTTGTAAGGCTATATATAGCTGCACCATCGATCAATACAATTGAGCAAATGTTGCATCGCCTCTCTCTTCTCTAAACCCTAGTTCGGCTCTAACAGTACACTGTCACAGTTCACTCGGAGTTTCGGTGGAAGTAAGCATAAACTTCTTATGTATATATATATTTTTTTTTGTTTCTGTTATCTGATGATCCTAAGAGTCCAGCTTCCTGTAAATCATGTATTTGCATATGTTTTTCTGATTGCAAGACCTGCGAATGGAATGCAACCGAACAACAAGTATTATGTAGTGGTTCCCCGTTTCTTATTTTCTACAAGAGTATGCATTTCTGAAGATAAGCTCTACACACTTGCTCGGCACAAGATGCAATGCTCATGTTTCAACAACAAAAAAACTCTAATGCCAGCATAAAGCGCGATGATACGCATGCTTCCTATTACAGGCTTACAGCAATTGACACAGAAATTTAGATGTTCCGGACTATACAAAACAAGCACCCTCTTTTACTGAAAATGGTCGCAAAAGTACAAGCAGGATATACACAAGTTTCGGATTCGTTACATTGTAAGAAATTCGAATGACTACAAATGCCCAAGTACACTTGTACGCATCCAGCTCTGGAGCGTAATCCACTAGTTACAGTGCAAGACATTGGAGTAACTACAAAAATTATCAAAGCCTATCATCATTGGGCACCAGAGCAGCTTCATGCCTTCACGTCAGGACTAACGCGACCTGTGATCTGATTCCACTTCCACCGCACCTTCTCTTGAAGCCACGGTCCTGCTGCCTCTGATCGTCGCAGCCCGTCCTCTTCCTGCCGTCGTGGTAGCCATACGAAGCCGTCATGTTGCCCATGGCGTAAGGCATGGCACCGTAGCCGTAGTACATGGAAGGATCAGCTGACCACGGCATCCCAGACAAGAAAGCAGGATCGTAGCGTGCCGGGGCAAATGGAGCATTGTAGCCGTAGTGAGGATCGTAGTTGTTGGCCGCGGTCATCTCCTGCTCCTTTCTTGGCTCGTGCGCCGCTGGATTGGACGTGGATTCACTTCCGTCGCTGTGCTTCAGCGCGGCGCTCTTCTTGGAAGAAACGTGGCTGTCTTGCGAGGCCGCCGGACTCTGACTCTGAGGCGTGACCGCGTTGCTTCCTTCAGAGCTCCTCTGTTTCTCTGTTTTCTCACCGGAAGCGCTGCTGGCCCTGTCGGCGAGAATGTTGGAGATGGCGGTGCGCAGCGCCCGGTTGGGGATCAGATCGTCGGGGTGAGCCTGCGTCCCGCACGCGCACTTGGAGTTGGCGACGATGTGGGCTCTGATGCAGCGGTCGCAGAATCTGCTGAAGCAACACTTGCTCGTCATCACCGCGTCTTCCATCACCTTCTTGCAAATCTTGCAGTAAAGATCCGCCGGGACGCCGTCGTTGTCTGATGCCGCCGGCGCTGGGGAAAGCAGCGCCGCCTTTCCGAAGTCGAATCTTTGGTCGCCGTTGGTGGGGCAATGCTGGATGAAGTGGCCCGGGACGCGGCACCTGTGGCACACGTACCCGGCATGCGGTGCCGGCCCATGGTATGGTGCGCCACGGTGATTGTAACGAGACGGCCCATCCCACTTGAGTTCCGCGGCGTCGATCACCGCGCTGATAGCCTTCTCCTCATCGTCGTCCTCGGCTCCGGCTGACGCGCTCGACCTCGAGGAAGAATCGGATGAAGAACCGCCACCGCCTTGCATCGCTTTGGGCCGTTGAGTGGACGGCGACACGATGGTATCGACCGGAGGCCCGGCGACTCGGCGCACCACCACCGTCGAATTGCGCAGGACCAACGCGCTGTCGTCCGTGTACTCCTCGCCGGTCTGCGCGTCGGAGACTGCGATGCCCTCCCTGGCACCCCGGCCGCGAGTCCGGCCGTGGCCGTGGCGGGTTGACCCCAGGATTAGGCGCTTCAGGTCGCCGACGGAAATGGAAGGCGCCGCGACGGGCAGGGAGAAGGTGTCCACGCCGCTCCTGTACCGGTAGTACACCGCCATCTCCCTTTCGCTCGAGGTTGGTTGGTCACGTACGACGACAGAGATGAACACCGTCTCTCGCCGGGGAAGATGGTTTGTAGAGGCGATCCGAGGAAACGAGGAATAGTGCATCTCAGCGATCACGGTCCATGGCCTATATATGTCCTCGGGGAGTTTGAATCCGAGAAGGTTTCGAGCCACTCCTGAACCGCTTGTGGGTACCTGTCCGAGTAAGAATCGTCGAAGGTAGAACACGGTTTCGCTTTCAGTTAATTCCTTCCTTAATTGACACCGGCCTCCGTGCCTGCTGTTTCCTGTTAGACCTTCCAAACTTGGTTCAACACTTCAACCAGTCTTAGCTGGAATTCTCAATCTCAAAAAAAGAAAAAAATCGGGAATTCTCCACATTTTTTTTTTTTGAGGTTTAATTCTCCACATATTTCCAACAAGCAACCAGCATTTTCCGCTGCGTTTTTCTTCATTTCCCCATACGAATGTTTCCATCGTCTCCTCAAGCCCTGGATAGCATGCGAGTGCAGAGCATCGGCGTTTGGGAGGCCGAGCTACATGTTTCCAAAAAAAAAAAAAAAATTATATTTTCGTGTTTCAAAAAATTCGGGAAAAAAAATCCTAGATGTAGATAAAATTGAGATATACTGCTGTATAAATTTTCAAGGCAAAATTCTTATTATTCTGAGCTACACAAAAATGACAAATCTGACAAAATTTCGATTTTTCTGTGCAGTGTTCACCAATCCAATTTTACGTATTTGTCTTTTTTTTCCCCAGGTAAAAATACAATGAATTTTGCGTTGAAACTTTACACAGTGCTAGATCTCGACTTTATCTGAATGTAGGATTTTTGTCGAATTTTTTGAAATAGAAAAATGCAGGTTATTTTTATTTTTTTGGAGTGCCGAGCTACATGTAGCTCGGCCTCCATTTGAAGTTTCCGGCGGAGTGCATGGATTCATAGACGTGATGTCTATATGAATGTTTGTCACAAAAGACACATTTTTTACATCAGGTCCAACATCACTTAGCAAGGTTATGGGGCCCTTCTATTAAGAAACCATAAAAAAACTCGATTTTAATTGGTATCTTAAGCCTCCACAAGTATGTGGGGAGAAATCTTGTGTGGCCATTCATTAAATCAGCATAAAGAGACTTAACTGAAAGGGTTGTCTGTATGCTTCGTTTCAACTTGGGATAAAGTTTGCCCTCACGGGTATTTGCTCCACAACAATACATGCCAAACTCATTCGTTGTTAAGAAGTTTAAAAAGCAACTTGGCAAACCAACATTCTTTTAATATTTTCAGTACATCAATATCTAAACCTTCCTGGTCCTAATGACAAACAATATTCCATCTCATCAGTTTATACTTCTTTTTTACTTATTTTCTGATTGATCACTTTGACAAAAAATATTGAGAGCGGTGAGAAATCTAATCTGTTTCGTACCCCTTAGCTATTTCAAAGAAGGATAGTAAGAATATTGGCAATCTTGTAAGAACTGAATTTATTAGAATAAGATGCTCCTCGTATGAGAGCATCTTACCTCAATTTCTAAACATTCATGATCCTAACAGACAAATAATATTCCATGTCGTCAGTCTATATTATCACTTTGCCAAAAAAAAACGAGAGCAATAAAGATCTAATCTTTTTCGTACCCCTTGGGTATTTCATAGAAGGATATTAAGAATATTGGGAATCTTGTAAGAACTGAAATTATTAGAATAAGATGGTCCTGTATGAGAGCTTCTTACCGACCCAAGATCTCAATTTACGCTAAAAACGGTCGTCAATCGATTTGCATTCTTTATTTAAAAGTTTTTGATAATACATCGGTATACCGAGGTACTTGAAAGGGCAGGGACCCAACTTACCATCCAAAAAAATATAACGGTAATCATTCTGCACTTCCTTAGCTTTATCAAAGCAATAAATTTCGCTATTATGGAAATAATCTTGAGACACGATAATTGCTCAGAGAAACATAGAATAGGTTTCATGTTTACCGCCTTTGCGAGATCATGTTCAAGAAACAGAATGGTATCATCGGTGTATTGTAGTATGGACACCTCCATTCTACAAGGTGAGGTACAAGTCCACCTAGTTGGTTGTCTTCCTTTTGTGCAGTAATAAGTACGGCCAACGACTTTAGAGTCAAACCCGTCTAGTAAAAACGGTTATCATGCGCCTATAACACCAATGCTTTTGGTCTTACTTCCTTTTTCAATAACTGAAGCTCAACTCATGAAAGGCAAGAGACGATAGCATAAAGAGCCATGGATTCGTGAATTAACAATTTCGACCGAGAAGGGGAACTCACATTTGTTGAAGCGGACCATAGTGCATAGTCGAGGGAGAAATGTCTCTTTCTTGCGATTTATTCACTAATCTGGAATGAAACTTAGTAATCTCACAAAATTTGAAAGAAGGAAGACGAATCCGAAGTGAGAAAATTTCATGATTTAGGCTTGGTTTCGAGTATTTTAGTTATTTGATTGCTATTTTTTTGTTGCATTGGAATAATTATTCCAATTTAAAATACGGAGTATAAGTAAAAGATCTATGGATGAAGATAAAAAATGTTTTAAACTAAATCTTCTTTTGTTAAAAGGGTAGGGCTTACCCATCTGCTGGAATTTCCAATTGAAATTATGTCTATTAAACGAGCTCTCAGAGTTTTAAAGTCGCATATTCACGCTCACCCATTTAGGTGCCATCTTGTCCTTGTAAGCACTACTTTAAGATCTTTCGTCTTTTTGTACGAAACTTTTAAAACCCGAGAACAATTATTAATTGGATGATTAATAAGATCCTTCTATCCCGCAACTTGGCCTTTCAAAGCCAAGTTTTTTCTTGATTAAAGTCGCAGTTCGATGTTTTGATGTAATATTACATATTTTCATCGGTGAGAGAGGGGCATGACTATGGTCGCTTTCGTAGTAGTGTTCGTATATACTCTGCATCTATATTGTACTCTCCCCGAAAAAAAAATCTATACTGTATACTCAGTTTTTCTATTGAAAAAACCCTCCAACACCTGTCCCAACTCTGTTTTCTTTACACGCCGTTGCTGAACAAAATTCTCGAAATAGGCTTTCGCCCCGCTTTATAAATAAAGCACAACGGCCGAACCGATACAAGGTGATGAGTAAATCCTCTTACACAGCAGATCAAAGATAAACAAAAAAGAATAAAGGAAACCGGACTTGCCACCAAAGACCCCCGCAAGTTCGAAAACTACCGAGACCCCAGGACGACGCCCCAAGAGGGTGATGAAGCAAAGCGACACCACCGTCGGGACTGAGCGGTCAAGGGTTTTCACCCGGAGCTCTAATGCGGAGAAGGTACCCACAACGATGCCCCCAAGAGTGTTCCGACACCCGCAGGCGTCGTCGTCATTGACGCCGGAGCGCTGAGCTTTCGCTCGGAAAACCTTCCTCCCACACCAGTAGCACGAACCATGCAAAGTCCCCGAGTCAGGCCTCCAAAACACGATCCGGGAGTCGCCATCGCCGAAGCGCTACCAGCGCCAAGATGTCCCTCAGCCAACTCCTCTCCACCCACGTGGCCAGAAAAGTTGGCCATCACCACTGCCACGTCACTCGCCGCAGAGTCGCCCGCGCAGACCACCTTTCGGAGCCGCCGCCCCGGCATCCAAGATCTCGCCCCCACGGAGAGGCAGGAGTCATGACGACAGCTCCACCGGAACGGACAGGAGAGGGACGAAGCCGACCAACTCTAGTACAATGGGGGTATGACTAGCAGGACGCACCCGCCGGTTGCACCCGCAGCCCGGAGTAAACAAGGCTGCTCGGCGGTCACCGAATCTAGACCCTCCTGGCCCGGATCCAGCACCCCATCCACTCCATGGTCAGGGGAAGGGCTCGCCGGGAGCCACTGAAACCACACAGGCAGCAGGGCCCGCCCAACCCAGATCGGGCCCAGATCTGGGCTGAGGCCCCGCCGCCTCAGGCCAGCTCCACCATCCACCATGCCGGAGCTGAGCCACCCCGAGCCTCTCCGTCGCAGCACCGGTGGAGACGTCGTCGTCGCCGCCAGGAAGCCGCCGTCCCCGTCGTCCCTCCTCCGCTTCCGTGGTCAAGATCTCCGGCCCAGGAGGCCGCTGCCCGCGTCGCTGGAGATGCCGTCGCCACCGAACGCAGACGCCACAACCAGCTCGCCCACCACCGTCAGGTATCCACGCCACCGCCGGAACCGCCGCGCCCCCGGCCACCGCGGCGCCCAAGCCGACCCGCTCGGCCCGCGCCAAGCACCTCGAGCGAGGGAGAGCTTGAACCTCGCCACCGCCAGCGCCCGGCCTTCGGCCGGCGACGCCGTCCGGCGGCGGCGAGGGGGAGGAGGTGGCGAGGAGAGGGTGTTGGGAGCGGGTCTGCTAGGGTTCCCGCCACCGCTCGCGGGAGCGACGAGGGGAACGAGTCGAAGCGGTTTCTCCAAACTATAGTCTATAGCTAGCTATTCCGATATTCTAGCTCTAAGGAGAGATAAAAGAGATGTGGTGGCAGGGAGGAGAGATCTGCTGGACAAAATTCGCCACTCCTTTCACCATCCCAATCGCGTCCACTGCAAACTCGCCACTTTAAGAGGGAACTGGGTTCTGAACTTCTGATACACACCAAACCTTAACCACCGGCTCACACTCACCAGAGCCTCGCCTCGAACCTTCCATCGGCCTTTCCGAATTCCGATACCAGAGCAGCATCTGCACGCGACGGCGACGGCGACGGCTTCGTCCGCCCGCGCCCTCCCGATGGGTCTCGCCCTTCTCGCTCTCGCGCTCGTCCTCGCGCTCGCGGGCCGCGGCGCGGACGCGTCCATCCACGAGTACTCCGGCGGCGGCTTCGCGCCGCGCGCCAACTCCTTCTTCTTCCACGGAGGCAGCGAGGGCCTCTACGCGTCCGACCCCTCCTCAAACTCCTTCATCAGGTACGCCGGACGCGCCCTCCTGGACTACTCCCCTTAGGGTTTTGCGGGGATCGAGCTGCCCCCGATCAGGCGCGCTGTGGTGGGGTGTCGGGGTTAGGATCTGATGAGCTTGTTAAATGTTGCGCCTTTGTTATGATGTATATATCTCGGCCTGGGTGCTGATATGTACAGCAATCAGTATAATGGGGTTTTATGGGCTCCAACATGTTGTTTGATTTTGTCTGCTCTGGGGTTAATCTCCAGTGTTCCCTCCGATTGATAGGTTTCTAGTTATTGATGTTTGTATAATTGTATTACGTCAGTGATCAAGCGGGATTCGTAGAATTTTGTGCACGTAGACATTGATCTGCTGAGATGGTTTGGTAGAGCTACTTGAAGTTATTTTCTTTTCCTTGAAAAGAGTTGCTTCTCTTTCTTTGAATTGTTGTGATCTGATATATTCAACCAGCTTAGTTCAGCTCTTGATCTTTTCTTTTTGGCATTCAGGGGATGTTACCATATTTTTTTTGGTAACTGGATATGATAAACATTGCCATAGATGTAATGTATTTATTTTTCTGTCAGATTCTAATGTGGTAGCTCTGCCCCGACATGTGAAATATATACTGTGCGGTTTACATACACACACGCGTAACATGACCCTGCTCCATTGTTTCTGTCAAATCAATACATATTAGCGCCAAGTCGAGCATTCATTTCATGAAGAATTTGTTTCAGAATCATTTGTGTGTTAAGAATACCATGGGTAGCTATCCTTCAATGCTTGAATTTTTCTGCCATGTAATGAGCTACTCTCTCAGGTTTGACATTGTTACATTTCGACGGACCCAGGAGTCAGCAGCTAGGCATGAAGAAATGCAGCAAAAGACAGGATTGGTAGAGGCTATTATTGTTGAGATCCAGGACAGAGACAAAATCGGGGGCTCTTACTTGCACTCTGATGCAATATGCTGCACCCCTGAGCTTGACAAGGAGAAGTCCTGTAAAGTAGGTGAGGTTATTATACGGCCTAATCCTGATAATCCAGAGTGGCCAAAAAGGATTCAGACATTCTTTGATGGTAAAAACGATGAAGCTACTATGGTAACACAGAGTGTGTCTATAAACAAAACAGGGATGTACTATCTCTATTTTATGTTCTGTGATCCTCAACTCCGGGGACTGAAGATTTCAGGCAGGACAGTTTGGCGGAATCCTCATGGTTACATCCCTGGTAAAATGGCCCCGATGATGACATTTTTTGGTTTCATGTCACTTGCGTATCTTGTACTCGGACTTCTATGGTTTCTTCAGTTTGTGCGATGTTGGAAGGATATTCTGCAGCTGCATTATCACATAACAGCTGTTATTGCCCTTGGCATGTGCGAAATGGCTTTCTGGTATTTTGAGTATTCCAACTTCAATTCCACTGGAACCAGACCTATGGGCATAACCTTGTGGGCAGTTACATTTACTGCTGTGAAGAAGACTGTGTCTCGCCTTCTTCTATTAGTAGTCTCAATGGGCTATGGTGTTGTTCGACCCACATTGGGTGGGATTACGTACAGAGTCGCTGCTCTTGGTATCATCTATTTTGTTGCTTCAGAAGCTCTTGAACTTGTTGAAAATCTGGGAAACATCAATGACTTCTCTGGGAAAACGAGATTATTCCTAGTTTTACCCGTTGCCATACTTGATGCTACATTCATCATCTGGATATTTTCATCCCTTTCTAGAACTTTAGAGAAACTACAGGTAGCTGCTTCATTTTCTTGCTGGTCCAAGTCAAAAATATGTTCTCTATCTTTAGTTCGATACAACAACCACCCTTTCATTATGAAGTATTCTTCTCGAAACCATGGTGTTTTTTTATATTGCATACCAATGTTTAGCCTTCTGAAAGAAAATACTAGGGCTTGTGCTACAGCCGTTTACATTCTACCAAAACCTGTAGCTAGTTGTTATGCTAGGCATCCATCTAGTATTAGTTGTGGCCTTGTATTCAGCAATCAGCATATGTGGTACATGTTTAACGAAAATTTGGCTGTTCTGCTGTGAAACATATCCAGTAAACACTAACTTCGACTTATTTGCTATCTATTCTTTTATTTTATTCTTTTCTCATATCTTATGCGCTCACCTGACTCTAATTACACACAGCTGCGGAGAAGCATGGCGAAACTTGAACTGTATCGGAAGTTCACAAATTCTCTAGCTATGTCAGTGCTTATCTCAATTGCTTGGATTGGCTATGAGGTATGTGTTGTGCCAATTCTATCGATGCAATTTGAGAATATACCCACCGATGGTGAATGAATAAACTCTTAGTGTGTTTTTTCGCTTCTATATGATGTACATATATATAGACTCGTAATGTGAACAGTAATCAAAACGTACTTTAGAATATAGAAGCAAATGGGAAAAACAACTCTTGTGTGCTTTTCCACCTTCCAAATTATATTATGATGCACAGACATAGATTAGAATATGGCCATTATGGGCACATCTTATTACCTCATGGAGTTGTTTGCCTCTTGGAAAAATCAGTAATCTCTTCTATGCAGGTTATGTTGTTAAGTTTGATCTGACTTTTTTCTTGGTCTTGAATCAGCTATATTTCAACGCAACCGATCCATTGAGCGAGCTTTGGCGAAGGGCTTGGGTCATCCCTGCCTTCTGGAATGTCCTCTCATATGTCCTCCTTGCCATCATATGCGCCCTTTGGTCACCATCTCGCAATCCAACAGGGTATTCCATCTGCTATGAAGTTCACCGTCTTCTCATTTGAGTAGAATTGTTTATTTGGAGTTTGTATGTACATATTCTAGTTCTTTCAGCTTGAGCAAGTCTCTAACCTGTCATTACGTATTGTATCATGGATTTGTCTCTTGTTGAGACGATTCATATTGTTGAGTAAGCTATCAATAACCGAAAAAAGCATTTGGAACTCGGGCTACCTGCAGCCCTTTATTTAAAAAAACTGAAACGGTATTTCACATTTTCAATTTTTTCTAAAAATAAATCTGGATGTAGCCAATGATGTATCCTACAATTGTGCGAAATTTTAATACGAAATTCTTTGTATACTAGGCTACACAAAAAAGACAAATCCTGACAAGGTTTGGATGTTCACTGTTCGCACACCCAGATCTATGATTTTTTTTCTTTTTTGTGTAGCTTAGAATACAACTTATTTCGGATTGAAAATTTACACACTTTAGGATATATCATTGGCTATATGTATATATATTTTTTCAGAATTTTCTTGAACTTTGAAAAAAATGAATTTTCAAAATGAAGGTCTACGTGTAGCCCGAGAGCCAAAACGACACGTGAAAGGTTGAAAGGCTTTCCTTTATGTGCCGCTGATATGTTGTTAGAATCAACACTTCCACGATATTTTGAAGTTAACCCTATGGTTGTTGACTTCAATACATATGTTACTACAAACTTGTGGCAGCCATGCTTGTTGATTCAAAGATGCAAGCGGTGCACTTCTGAAAGACAAAGTATTGTTTGTCCCGCTATTGTTTGCGCCTGGTCTAATCTAAGGCACATTGTAGAATATACTTAATGGCTCCTAAAACACATATGTTTACATCTTCAACATTTTCACTATTTAAGATAAGTTAATCCATACCTGTAGCTTAACTTAGATAGGACGGAAAGACTCGTGGTTTCCCATAGGGTTGTTAGCATTGTCGCCTTATTGTGAACCATGAACAATGCGCACAGTTTTGACTTCTGTTTTTTGTGTTCTTGCTGTGTACAGATTTGCGTATTCAGAGGATACAGGTGATGAGGCTGACGAGGAAGGACTCTCTCTTGTAGGCAGTGCTGTTAAAGGAACCGGAGATATGGTGAACATGCACGTGTTTCCAGAGGATAAACGTGCATGACAAGTTATTGACTTAGTGCAGCTGTACTCCTGGTGAATGCTATGGTACGTCATCTTTTGTGTTCTCAAAGTATGCAGATAGCACATTTGACTTTGAGTATGGGAAGCAGCTACCTTGCAGATGATAGTTTGGATAACAAGTTAGTACCTACTTGACTCTAGGTAGGGTTATGGATCATGCTATGCATGGTCATAAATTGTATCTTTTGACGTGCAACTTGTATATTTACACTCCATTCTATGTGAGTTCATACCCATCTTCATATCTTGCTGTCTCTGCACTCTTCTCGTACCTGCCTCTTGCTGTTTGTTTATACTCCATACTATTCTGTAGCACACTGGCACACTGGCCTTCTATTTTACATGCTTCAGTCAGCTTACGACGCATTTGGTTCAGGACAGGTAATGTATCCTGTTTTGTAGTCAGAAAGCAATGTACTAGGTGGAGGATTAAGTGATTACGTGATTTGTTTGGTTAAACCAACGGTTGGTTTCTTAATTCAAGCCAGATCGGTTAACACCATAGCAACAGGATCGATCCGGCCACCAGAGAACAAGAAATAATGGAGGGAGGGAAGAGGGGAGGTGGTTCCCAGGGAGGTTGGGTCGCAGTGGAGAAGAAAGGGGTCTCGGTTGCTTTGCTGTTCGCGGTAGAGAAGGGAGGTCGCCGGCGCTGCTGCTCAGGGCCCGTGGTGGAGGAGAGAGTCAGTACAAGTTTGAGACGAGGCGTGTTATCCATTACGAGTTGGTACAGGCTGTTGTGTTGTCCAATACCAGTCCGTACAGGCAGTTTTAGGTTTTGCGATGCGCCGTTTCTGATTACACGGTGACCGAATCCCGCCAGCGGAAACAAAAGTGGGTAGGGTTTTTGGAAGCCAGCTTAATCGGAAGCCGTATAGAACTGAACTTCGCTTTTATTTACTGTAGCAAAGAGCTACAAGCATGTTTCAGAATTGTCTGCTTTCTCTCCTTTTGTGAGGAAAATTGATTGTGCTATTATTTTGTAGCTGCATGGAACTTTTTTAGTTGAAACTATACCATAATTCAATTACTGTTGTTTTGAAATCTTAGCTGAGGCAGATTTTGCAAAATATTTAGCATAACATGATTACCATTGCTACCCCTGGTCAGAAGTTTATGTACT
Organism: Poa pratensis; assembly: GCA_947311845.1. Classification (NCBI taxonomy): domain Eukaryota; kingdom Viridiplantae; phylum Streptophyta; class Magnoliopsida; order Poales; family Poaceae; genus Poa; species Poa pratensis. The sequence goes on along the minus strand of CAMZMU010000096.1, from coordinate 77,608,650 downwards.
CCATATGTGAACCTCACTTATTTAATTCATCATCGTAAAGTGGCAGTTCCACTATTAATCATCATGATAACTAATTTTTCTCTGTACTGAACTGCAGTGAAGTACTGTACTGTTTTGCTCTGGATCCACGGCTAGCTGACATCTTCCAAAGCTTGTGTGTGGTTCCCGATGTACAGGTGGTGACTTTGTGTTGAAGGATTTGACTTCCACAGAATTTTACCCGTCCCTGTGATGACTATCAATACAAAGCAAGTTGGCGAAATAAAGTATGGTTTGAGAGCATAGACAGTGTTGCTTATTGGCTTATTGCAGTTCTTGCGGTGGCGTGTAGACTGGTAGAAGCCTAAACATTTGACTGCCTCATCACCACTCTGCATGGATCCCAATGATGCAACGGCAGTCGCTTATTGTATTTATTATATGTAAGCTTATAGAGCGAATTAGTCACTATATAATCATATCTGTTCATGGTTCGCCATGTTGGTTTAGCCCAGAGGGTATTAAGCTATTGTGATTTGTGATGCGTGGGTATCACTGTTGTCAATTGGTGTTAATGTGATGATAGCAGTCACATTGGAATGCATTAGTGCTTTTGCTTCTAATTTCATGATAATGATCCAACGTGTTCTCTCTTTATTTTCTTTTTTCATGCTCTTTTCCAGGGTATGCCAGCTGCTAGGCCGTTTTAGGAATGGACAGGAATGGACAGCCTGAGAGCATCTCCACTTGGGGCGCTCAAATGGCCGTCCAAAGGCATTTGGGGCGTGCCGGACCAAAATCGGCTCCCACTCGCGGCGCCCAAATGCGTTTTTGGTTCGGTGTGGCCCATTTTTTTGGTCTGGCATGCCCAGCCCGAGCACTCCACTTGGGGAGTCGATGGGCTGCGCCGGACGAAATGAAGCGTGGCGCCACGTCGGCCTCCGACGTGCGGGCCACGCCTGTCATCGAGACAGGAAATATATATCTCGGCGTCGTCTCGTCTGATTCATTGTTCCAGCCGCCTTTACTCGTCACCACGATTTGGAACGCCGCTGCCTCCTCCCCTCTTCCGCCGCCTCGCGCCCCTCTTCCCCCGCCTCGCACCCCTTGGACGCCGCCGCGCCGCCCTCGCACTTCGTCGTGTCTTTGGCTTCCGGCCGGCGGTCAACAACTCTAGCACAGGACGTATCGACGAATTCCCACGACCCGCCTTGCGTGCAAGGTGTTCGACAGAATTGCTTGTACGCCTTGTATTCGACAAAATTTACCCGAGCTGGCGATCGGGCGATTGATCGATTCACTTTGCATTGCAGATGGATAGCGACGACGAGTTGATGGCCGCGATGCTGTTTGAAGAAGCCTTCATCGCCGAGGAGGAAGACGAGAGCCGACGAGGCCGCCGCGATCCTCGGTTGTCTTCTACAACTCCAAGCCGACGAGGCTGCTGAAAGGACAAGGATGTCGCCTAGTGGGGGGGGGGGGGTGAATAGACGATTAAAACTTATCCGGTTTTGGCTTGATAATTGCGGAATAAAACTAGGTGTTTAAATACAAGCCAACAACCTAAATACTAGGCTCACCTATGTGCACCAACAACTTATTCTAAGCAAGACAAGCAACAAGATGATAGCAATAAAGAATACTTCAAGCACGAAGGCTATCACAATGTAAAGTGCATAAGTAAAGAGCTCGGGTATAGAAATAACCGAGCCACGCGGAGACGAGGATGTATTCCCGAGTTCCTCCTTTTTAGGGGAGTACGTCTCGTTGAAGAGGTGTGAGCCACCACAACAGGTTGGTCTCAACGCCACAAAGGCTTCACCTTCTTCTCCGATGAACCGCACCACAAAAGGTTTGGTTCACCTTCCACTATCGAAAACCTTCAAGGCGGAGTCTGGAGCCTTTACAACAACAACCCGAGGCACAACCCACAACTGGATTGGGGGCTCCCGGATGGCTACAAGTGACCACAAAAGGTTTCAACCACCACAATGGCGTCTAGGGTCTAAAGACCCAAGAATCCTCGTGGAGAGAGCAAACCGATGCACAAAAGCAAAGGCAAGAGCACTAGAAGTGCTCAAGTCCTTCACTCCCAAATCCCACCAAAAGCAACTAATGCTTATGGGGGGAGAAAAGAGGAAGAACAAAGAAGAAATCAACAAATGGAACTCCAAGATCTAGATCAAGAGACTTCCCCTCACTTAGAGGAGAGATGGATTGGTGGAAATGTAGATCTAAATCTCCTCTCACTTTTCCCTCAAAGATGTGCAAGAATCATGAAAGGGATTGAGAGATAGGCAAGCTTTTCCAAAGGTCAACAATGGAGGAGAGAGAGGAGAAAAACGAGTTCAAGAATATGGAAACCATTGGGGAAGAAAGCCCCTTAAATAGGTCCCCTTGGAAATCTGCCCGTTGGCAGTTTTCGTGAGGGGCGGCCTTGAGCCCGGCCAGGCCGGCCTAAGAAAGGCAGGAGGCCGGCCGACCACCCGAGAGCCCGGCCTCGGCGTCCGGCATAGGGCCCGGCCTCGGAGCCCGGCCAGGCCGGCCTAAAAAGCCTGGAGGCCGGCTGACCACCCGAGGGGCCCGGCCAGGCCGGCCAACCAGAAATAGAGAGAGAACTTCTTTAACCTCTATCTTTTGCAAGAAAACTCCAAATGGGATGAAACCAAATTTTGTTGGAAAGATAGCAACAAGAGCTTTCCTACACGGGGAGGTGTGGAACTTTCCTCAAGGATAAACCGATAATATTTCCAACACGAAAACGCAACAATTTTTTCGTCCAGAAACCGTTTTCGAAGAACTTGGCCTTGTCATGAAGATCACGACAAGCACCAAAACTCAACAAGGAGAAGAACCAAATAAGAACCAAGAAAGATGATATGCCAAGAATGCAAAGGTTTGAGCTCTCCACAAATTTGCGATCAAGTTACTCACTTGAGAGCCCCTCTTGATAGTACGCCGTCTAACCTATAACCCGGTCTCCCACTAACACCATGAGACCGGTAAAATGAAAACCCTATCAAGATCATAGCTTTGCCTTGCGTATTCCACTTGAGCTAGATGATGACGATCTTGATCTCTTCAAGTGGACCGCCTTTCTTGATTTGCGCTTTGCTTGGTGAAGACATACTTGCAATATGCTCAACTCTATACATTACCATTCTTCATATAAATCCTTGGATAGAACCTCTCAATTCAAACATTAGTCCAAAAGGATTTCCATTAATTACCAAAACCACACATGGGGGCACCATGCACTTTCAACCGCCGCTGCCGCACCCAAACGGGGAGGCTCGTCGCACGGGAGGAAGAAGACCAAACCGAGGCAGAGAATGGAAGGACATTGCATGCTAGTCTCCGATTACTTTGTCGATGTTCCAGTATGCACCGCCAAGGATTTTCGTCGAGGCTTTCAGATGAACCGTGGCTTGTTCAACGACATCGTGCATGTTGTGAGGGAGTACGATCCATGGTTCAAGTTGAAGAAGGACGCCGTGGGAATGGTTGGTTTCTCATCCATCCAGAAGTGCGCTGCTGCCATGAGAATGCTTGCATATGGAGCACCTGCAAATGTTGTAGATGACTATCTCCGCATGTCAGAGTCCACAGCTATCTAGTCGATGTACAGGTTCTGCAGGGCGGTGGTTGCTGTGTTTGGCCCGAACGACCAGATGTGGGAGGTGATGAATGCGTGTTTGATCCTGCGCAACATGATCATCGAGAGTGGGTGCGCTAATCCAGTGCAGGATCATATGCCATTTGACTTTCAGGGTCCTCTCCCCGATGTTGATCACGACGTGCCGGCAGATTTCGCTGATTATCTCGCAATGCATATGGAGATTCGTGATGAAAATACTCATCATAAACTCCAAACTGATTTAATGGAGCATTTGTGGGCACGTAGGGGAATGCCAGTGGCAGACCCGGAAGAGGAGGATGTTTGAGTTGTAATTTTACTTTTAGTTAGTGTGAAACTTTATTTTATGTGTTTGAACTATGAAACATTCAAGTATGTTTGAATTGTACTTGTCAAAATATTTGAATTTAGATAGAAAAACTAATCTGGGAGTCCGATTTGGACGCCGCGAGTGGGGAGCGACGGCGCCCAAAGCAATCAGCTACTCCGGACGGCGCCCAAATGGCCGGTCCGGAATGCCTTTGGGCGGCCATTTGGGCGGATGCTCCGAATCTCCGAGAGACACCATCTAGGCCGTTTTGTTTGGACTCGTTAAATCCACTAGGTAAATTTGGTGCGGCGACACGCCGCACCCGTGTGGTGAAATTTAAATTCTGAAAATGTCGATATTTTAAAATTTTGTAGATTCGAGAATCGTTGTAATGCAGAAAGAGTCCGTGTCTGAAAATTGTTTTGAGTTCGGAAATTATTTATAGAATGCAAAACAATTATGTTGCACAAAAAGGAATATTTTTTTCTTGAAGTTTTGTAGGACTTTTATCGAATATTTTTTCCATCATGAATGAATAATAGTTCGTAAAAAGTGGGAAGACAATCATGTTTGGATTCTGTTTATGTTTGTTAAATGGTCAGTTTTTGGAATACCTTTTTTTTTCATAAAATGTTTCGTTTCGATTGTTTGATTTTAAATCTTTAATTGTTGCTTGTACTGAAGCCCTAAAATATTATTTGCAAAGTGTTTTAGTTATTTCTAAGTATGACTATTTCTGAAATGATTTGTTGGTATAAGGTGTTTCGAATGATTTGAATATTGATTTATTTTGGAAGTTAATTTCGATTGAATTATTTATTTTTGGAAAATAAGTTTAGAATAGGAGACATTCAAAGTTATGAAGTTTTTAAATTTGAATTTATATCATATGCCATAAGTAGTAAGCATTTTTTTGTCTGTGGTAATGTTGATATATTTGTCACATTTGTAAGTATAGTGGTGTTTTCTATTTGGTATAGTTCTTATGTTTGTGTATATACCAAGTTGATTTTGTTGTCTACATGTAGCATGTGTTTGCTAAGCAAACACATTTCCTACTGATTTTAATTTGGAAAATGCTTTCCACAAATATATATCATGGACGTGTGGTTAGAAGGAAAAATACCCGCGTAGTAAAAAATTTAAATTTTGGAACTGTATGCATTAGAAAGTTGATTAAATTTGTAAATTGATGAAGTTTAAAAAAAGTTTGTGTTGGAAAGTTGTTTGAATTTTTAAAGTGGTCAAATTGGGAAGATATTTATGTGTGAACTATTTTTTTGACGGTCTATTTTAATGCTCATTTTTTTGAAAATTGTTTTAAAATCGAAGTACTTTCCGTAGTCTCGGAAATTTTCGAATTATTATTTGCATTTTTTGTGAGCATTTATTATTTAGTTCAAAAGTTATAGTTTTGTGTAAATTTAGTAATTTTTTTTTTCTGTGTTTACGTTTACGTAAATAATGGGGTGTAAAGTACCGTTTGATGAATTCCAAATTTTTCCTTTTTGAATCGTTGAATTATGAGTATTATTTGAATTCAGAAAAATCAAACAGAAAACAGAAAAGAAAAAAAAAGGTAGAGCAAGGGGGAAAAAAAAAAGGCAGCGGCCCGGAGTAGGCGGCCCACGTAGCGGCCCAGATCCTCGGCCCAGCCCGTTGCGACGTCAGCGGCGACGTCACCGCGGGCGAGCTCTGCCGCGGCGGCGCGGCGGTCGCCGCCGGCGAACCACGGCACTCCGGGACGCGCGACTGGGCGTGCTCGACGTGCGCGTTCGCGGGTGGCCTGGGGGTGGCGGCGCCGCCCCCGTTGGGTCGCCGGAGCGGCCACGGCGATGGCGAGATGCGGCGGAGGACCGCACCGACGGCGGCGACGAATCCGGCGCGGCCGCGCCGTCCCGGCGGCCGATCTGTGGCGAGGGGGGAGATCCGGCGGCGGCGCACCTCGCGGTGGGCCTCGGTCTGGACGGGGAGGCTCGGTGCGGCGGCGCGGCCCGGCGCCGGCGGCGGCGAGGTCCGGACCGTGCGCGGGGAAGGAGAGAGGGGATGGTCGTGTTCTGCGGGATTTTTCACGCAAGTCCCTGAGGTTTCGTGCATTTACAAATAGGTCCTCACATGCACTGTTACTGTTATACTGTTGGACTGCGGGTTATTTTTCGGAAATTGCGAGGTCTTTTTTGTAAAACCGTCACGGACGTGCGGCGCGGACCGCTTGATCAGCAGCGAACGGCGCGGATTGCAGCGGGGCACTGTTACCCTGTAGCGGGGCACAGTAAAACAGTGCCCGCTGCGGTGGCGCGCGCTGGAGAGGTAAATTCGTGTGGCCTTAATATATCTATATATCCATGTCCGGAGCAAGAGAGGCGCCCAGAAACACTTGCTCCCAGGATGGATTATCAGATAAACAAAGAACATGTATCAAAAAATTTAAAAGATATTTATGCTTGTAAAATTTCATAGAAAAATTCTAAGAGAGATAAATACTCTATTTTTTCCAAAAAAAAATCGCTTCAAGTCCATCGTGCTCGTCCTGGCCGGTCGTACTCGTTAATTTCATCGAGCGCTGCTCCCTTGCCTTCATGGATTCGAGTAAATCCTTGTTCCGGATTTCTAGTCAAAGTAGAGGCAATCTCGTCAAAATAATAGAACTAGCTTCGGTCATTCCTCTAGTTTTGGGAGACCGCCGAGTTAGTATTTCAGTTGTATTGATCTCTCGCATTACTCTCGAAAAAAAAATTCTCTCACATTACTTCGAGTCTAAAGGAGGATCGATTTTTCTCAAAAGGAAAAATGAACACAGATTCTTCTGTAAGATTAAAGCACGTACAACACTTTGGATTGATCAATCTGCTACAGAATGAACCAAGTAGGAGACTTGATTTAGCGGTGCAATCTGGAACGTTAAAGAGATGTCAAATCGCAGATAAATAGCTGGGTCAGATGGCACAGATACAGTTAAGAAGACATCTCCAAGGTCCAATCACATCTAGTGGTCAGAAATCAGACTTGCGTCTAAAGATAGATTACGGTGTAATAATCAGTAAGACAGTAAACTAGCCACAAGACAGGCAAGCACAAAACAGTCACTCTTCGTCAAGCAACCCGGCAATAAACCAAAAAAAAATGATACATAATGGAATGGCCACCCCTTTGTTGGACTTTTACATCTTAACCATTGTTGGACTTGAACTTCTAAAGTTATGGGTCACAGGAGAAAACGAATCATGTTTTCTGTCACAGCATAAAATTCCAACTAGACACACCACTACTGATTCTACCTAAAAACCTCGACGAGGGGGAGAAAAAGAAAATGGTTAACATATGGTCAGTTAATACAAAAGATTTGGAAGTGTGAAAAGAATCTTTATCTATGTACCTCTCTTTATTTCCTCCTAGCCACAGGCCCCTATCTTAAATTACAGAGTATATATCATTTCCCCCCGGTATCTGTACATTTGTCATCTGATTGATTACTCAGCCCCCCAAGGACGAAGCTGTTTGATGCCTACCCGTACAGTTAGTTCCTTCGCAACTGCCGCTTCATCGCATTTTTCAGCCTCTTCTACAACCAGAATCCGTTGTCTTTGCCAACTTGTGTCCTCGTGTATGATCTGGTACCATAATTTGGCAAATCAAGAAAAACAGGAATAACAGACATGTCAGCAATTGTGCGCACTGAGAAATTATCATACTATACTAGGGGGAAACACTATGAGCTAGATAAAAGTGAAGGGCATTGAAGATGTTTGAGTGCTAAGATAATGCAAATAATAGTGCAGTTCATGTGATTTTTCGATTCTCATCCTACGGAAACACTGTTAGATCCTGATTGCAGATAGAACGTTGTTACTTTAAAAATCAACTACAAATACAGTCATAAATGCATGGTTTGGCTGTAGTTACGTAATGCAGACTGTGCTAGTACATGTGTGCAGAATTCATGGTAGGCAGAATAAAGTTAAGTATTAGCATAGAACAGCAATGAATAAAACTTACCAACTTTTTCTCGACAAAATATCAGCTCAACAAAAGAATCAACGCAGTTCCCAAACTGGGGGGACAAACTAACTGCATGAAACCATTGTTGTTAGCTGATATCTCTTTCAGGCCTTGATCCCAACTGTCGAGGCAGCTTTTTTAACAACTCAGCTTCTCTTCCTATTTGAATATCAGATGGCCAAAAGGTCTCATATATTACTTTGCAGAGAAACCGAGGAAGCAACCCCAAGACTATTATAAGAATAACACTGAGCCAGTAAGTTCTTGAAGCAGCCATATTGTATATTGTCCTGCCAGGTAACAGAGTCTTAGGCTTGTCATCTTTAGACGATATAGGAGGGTTCAAGTGAGCAAGTCAAAGAGAACTTACCCGTAATTAGGGAAAATGGGAATAGAATCGATTAACACCATGCACAAAAATGTTGCAGCTATAGAGCCCCATATGGCTAGATGAGTTATCATCACCCAACGTTGAATGTCCATGGCCAGATGAATATTGACAAGTATAACCACTGCAATTGTCCATAAACTTCCCATACTCCATATGTCCATTGTGCTGATACTGTAAGTGAGGAAAGGCACATAGAAAAGGACAAGGCTTTGCCACAAGGTATCTAGCATTGTGATCCAGAAGAGAGTCATGTTGTAGCCCTCATTCCGAAGCCCTGCCTCATATAGTCTTGGATAATAAAGAAGGGTATTATGACTCAAGTCCTTGTCCAGAATACCAACCACTACTGTGGGAACTGATGTGTAGATAAGTGAATAGAAAACACTGCTCCAATCTGTTAGCGCAAGAGTTGCAGAATATGCAGTGTGCAAGATATACCTACACCAAATAATTTAACAATTAGGTCAACCTAAATTACAAAATGCAAACAAAAAGAGATGCCAAACGAAAGGAAGGACACGGCCTTATATTCTGACATAGGGATAGCCAAATTCTTGATGACTTAAAGGAACATGTATTTACTTAGCTTAATCATGGGAGAAAAACATATAGGGACGAATATGTACCAGAAGAGCATCAGCACAAAGACAGCATTCCGATAGAAGTTGTAAAGAATCATGTATGCCATACGCTGATAGTTCCAGTGACCGTGCACAAGCAGCAATCTCTTCAAAAAGCGGAACTGCCCCATAGCAAAATCTGAAGCCATCACTGCTTGACGACCTTCTTGACCACATATTCCAACACCAACATCAGCCATTTGTATCATTGAAACATCATTCGCCCCTGTACATAGAAAACAAGATCACAAAAAAAGCAGACTGTCAATACTTTCTAGATCGTGGGAATAGTGGAGAAAACAGTTAGTACTGTCTTGACAATGAAAGATGACAAAAATGACAAGTTTGATATACATTGAAAACTGAAATTAGCCTCATTCTACTCATCCTAGAATACAGCAATAATTTGATCTCCAATTGCCACTCAAATAAATGCTTTGTGGCTCTGTGCTAATTGTCAGATTCAGCAGATATGTATTATTGTATAAACTCCTACCAGTATATAACTGAATTGAACTCTTCACAGGAATGCAATGCACGAGATGATGGCCAGGATACAACAAAAAAAGGCATCCAGATGTTTAAGATATAAAACGTAGGTGCAACCATGTATTACCACCAGTATTCAGCATATCATTCATCATGTGATGTAATAAATGAGAATATTTATAGCAGATCATAATGTGGTTCAACTATAGCAGGATATCTGTAAAGAACCCATCCACCTACGAAGTTTACATTCGAGTTCAAGCAAGTTACATGACTCAGATGAGCATATTAATAGACAAGAAAGACTAATATGTTCAATGACATTGCAGCAAGAATCAGATATAATCTCACCATCACCAATCGCCAAGGTCATGTCACTTGTCCTGCTTTTAATTAAATCAACAATTCCAGCCTTTTGCAGAGGAGCAACACGGCAGCAGATGACAACTTTACAGGAGGTTGCCAAGTCAAATAACTGCCCAATAAAAAGTTGGAAAAGAAATTATTACTTTAAAGTATGAAGACACAATTTATGTTAGCAAACTTCTATAGTTACATGTGCAGCCATGGGGTGTGCATTAAAGAGCAACTAGGATCGCTGAACTAAAGCTATTGACTATACAATTGAACAATCAAAACACAAGACAAAAATAAGTAATCATTACTAAAAGTATATAGGATATGAGTCTCAAACCTCTGATTCAAGATCTTTCTCTAGAATATACACAAGGGAGTTTCCATCAATTATCAGTGCTAACTCATTATCATCACAATTTGGTGATTTCTCACTGTACTCTTTGTCATTAGCAATAGCTCCAGTCAACTGCAGGTTCTGTGTTCCACTTTCAGATACTTGACCATTGGAGTTACTTAATTTTGTAACATCACCATTGTACAAATCTTCCAAATTTCGATTATCCTTGCCAAAATCAGCTGACTTGATTCCGAATTTCTCTTTAGCATCAGCTAGAAGACAGCTGCACTCAGACTCTGAGGAACCATTTATGATAATTGAATGCATACTTTGAGTTAATAGTCGACACGATAAACCAATCGATATAGCAGTTTCTTGCTTATCCCCCGTGAGAACCCAAACCTTGATTCCAGCCTGTCGGAGGGACTCAATGGCCTCGGGAACACCATCCTGCAACTTATCTTCAACTCCAGTTGCACCCAGAAGAGTCAAATTGCACTCTACAAGACCTGCCGCCTGACGGAGCTTTGCCGATCTCTCCGTCATGGAGGTGCTAGCTTCTTCGTACCTTTCCTGCCATTCATTGAACTCTTCATCGCTCAGGTACTTTGAACCAATTACTAAGGTTCGTAGACCCTCTGAGGAATAACTTGACAAATGGTTTTCTGTAGTTTCTCTAATTTTGGCATGGAAAGAATCGAAGAGTCCGTCATCATTCCCACTCTTCAAAATGTCAAGCATTGAAGTATCAGCACCCTTAACAAGAACCTTCACAGTGTTGTCTGGAAACCTTACAACAACAGACATTCTTTTTCTTACGCTATCAAACTCATGGAGACCAAGAACATCCAGCCTGTTTGGACAACGAAATTGCTTTGTAAAATGCAAGTTGAAGATTGTCAACAGGTACAAAATGAATTCCATGGTCAAGTAAGGCTGAAATTAAAGGTGCCTATATGTTGACATAAAGAACAAAGGATATTTTAGCATTTACCTTATCTTCTCCCCCTGAACATCTATAACAATGTGGCCAGTTGTCCTTTCAATAAGCTTGTATCCGTAAGCAGAAGCCGCAATTACTAAGGCCTGCTCATCAGGTGATTCACCCTGGTAATCAATTGCCCCAACCTCACTTAATTCATTGGTCAAATCAGAAGAACTTCCTGTGCATACTGGAATGACAGTATTGCATGCAGCCAAAGTAAGGAAAAAATCATGGGCAGCGAGTCTTTCCTCCCCTAACAATGGTTCATTCAGAAGTGCTAGGAGTACTGAATCAACATTGATTTCTGACTTGGGCTTTCTGCCATGTTGTCTCGAAGACTCTGCATAAGGATACAAACTTAAGCATGGGTAGGTACACGATCAAAAGCTATGTGAGGTTAAGAGAATAAATAAATATTAGCTGTACTTGAGTATTTACTAGTTCAAAATTCTAAATTTGGCCATGTGACCAGAAACTTGAAACAGCTAATTAGTTTAAGTACAACAGTTAGTAATTCAACCTGTGGAAAGGTGGGTCTGGATTCATCAACCCAATCTAACACCAATCATCAAGGTTCTAACTAGTTGCTTACTATGGGAACTAAAGGCTGGTCTGAAACAAAAGAAAAGCTACAAAAAAAATTAAATGAGAAAAAAACATTGAACTTGCCTGCAGTGGTTATTTCGTGTGATGAGTCACTATTGACCTGCAAGGAGCTACCATAGTTTCTCCCGTAGATGCTAGCTTGCTGAAATTCCATCTTATTTTGTGTCAAGGTACCCGTTTTGTCAGAAAAGATATACCGAATTTGACCTAGGTCTTCATTGATATTCAAGGACCGGCATTGAAATCTTGAACCTGAAATACTGTCATACATCCGAGTATCTCCAATCATAAAGTACGACTGCCCCACTCTGACTAGCTCCATCGTGATGTATAGTGATATTGGTATCATTATCTGAAAGATAATCACAGAACTCAAGAAGGAGAAAAATATCTGCAGCGAAAGGCCATAGAACTCAAAATCTTTTCTGTTTTCCCGACCAAACGTGTAGTACTTTTTCCTGTAATATGGTAGTGCATCGAGGTTTTTAGTATTTTTAAATAACCATACTCCCATCCCTGTAGCCACAACTGAGCATGTGATCAAGAGGAAAGCTGATAACCAAAGGGTTTCCCTGTTCATGTAACTCTCGAGATTGCTGCACTTTGAACGAGATATTGTACTGTTCAACATGGCTTTTGTCTCCTGACCAGCATAAACTACTACCCCGATAATCCATTCTGTGTTTTTAAGCTGGCACCCACGCAACACAATGTTAGATTGTCCAAGCGGAATCCTCTGACTATTCAGCTCCATGGTAGCTGTGAACTCATAGATATTTCTGTTGGGCTGCTCACATTTGATCAACCCCAAATACGAGCTGTTGCCTATCATGGAAACGGTTTCCTGGCGAGCATACCTTGTTTTTAGGTTTGACTCACCATCCAAATTCATTGTTTGGATATAAGCTATACCATTTGGATCACTTGTAGCCAGCAAGACCATATCACATGGCATTGTTTCATTTGAGTGAATTTTGACAACCTCCCCTGCACAGATGCTTTTCCATTTTTTTGACCGAAAATCACCATGTTGGAGAACAAGTGCCTCTCGGTTATTTTCATTCCTGTCAGATCTGTGACGACGCCAGTCTTCATAACCATCCTTTATAGCAGTCACGAACAACACAAAAAGTAGAGGGAACAGCGATGCGGTCCTTCCAAACACAGCCAAAGGAGGTAGCTGGTTAAGAGCAGCAATAACTAGGAAGTATACATAAGCCAGCCGGTGGAACTGAATGAAGAGGTTCTTAGGCAGGAACGTGATCAAAGTATACTTGCTTGTCCGAATCTCATTCCCTGTAAATTCATATCGATCGTTTGTCCTGTCAGGATCATTGATGTGAATTAGCCTTGGGTCATGCTCATGCTCAGATGAAAGCATGTCTTCAAACTGTGAGCTCTTGTTCCTGCCCCTCGGGGGTCGGCTCGGTTTCTCCTGAGAGGTAGATACCACTCCTGTCTCTAGGGATGATGGAGAACGCTGCATCTCCATTACACCACCCCAAGAAACCTTCCGCTGGCTCTCCTTCTGAGAGCATTCCACCGAGAGACGATGGAAGAATTGGGAATCAGCAGACTGGAAACCCTCTGCCACCCTGCTCACATCAGACTCCAGATAACGACTAGGCACAGCATCCGCTTCGTCCGCAAGGTTAACAGAAGCAGTGTCACAATCCTCGTACACCGAGGAGGAGACCGAATCAGCCCGGCAGAGGCAGCTCAATGAGCCCACCGATGACCGAGCAGGAGCGGCGGGCTTTGAAAGCGAGCCTGCACTTCCGGATGATGACAGGAGCAATGGATCAACGGTACTCATATATAACTGCCGCGTCCCGCATCATCCCAGTAAACAACCAGATCAAAAGGGCGAGTTCATACAGCACTTCAGCACACCATGTGGCGCAACCAGCTCAGACTTGGAGGATTCTGCACCATGGACGCCTCCAGCACTACGGATTCCTTCAGCCAACTGAAAGAAAGAGAGACGGCTCAAGTTTAATTTCCTCAGGTCATATACTATAGTGAGATCGATAGGTGAAAAAAAAACCTGGAGCATAATTTAAACGAGCCGATATAACTCAAAGCTGGGTCAAACATTCCCACGAACTTGTCTTGAATGCAGGTAACTTAAAATAGAACAGCTGATACCCGCAAAAAAAATAGAGCAGCTGAATTAGCACGAACTGAGCTTCATTAAACCCCCCAGGAGAATGCCACCACTTCCCATCCCGTCAACAACTAATACTACGAAACAAACCAGAGGCTTTGGTCGCGGAGGTACGAAATCCCTCGAAATTCAAACCCAGTAACCCCGAGCTATACCTCGAAGCTGGATCAAACAATCGACGACGCTTCCGGCAAAAGATAATCGAAAAAAATCCCAGAAAACAACACGGGAAACAGGATCCCAGATCGCGCCAAACGGAGGCAAACCGGGGGACCAGACAGAAACGGGAGACGCACCGAAAAGGAGGCCTCTGGATCGGGACAAGCCAATGCCGAGCTGAGCCGGGTCTCTCCACTCGCGGCGCGGGCCGCGGCGCGTCGGATCAGCGGCGGATCTGAGGAGCGCGGGGACGGCGGCGGGCGGCGAGGAGCTCCCTGGGTCGGATCCGGCGGGTGGTGGCCGCCTAGGGTTTTTGGCCGCCGACGGCGACGAGCAGGAGCAGGAGGATGAGATGGAGGAGAGACGGCGGCGGTGTGTGGTGTGTGGGAACTCTTTTTCCGCTTCCTTCTTTTTTTGCGCGCTCGCTCGGTGGCGAGATCGGGGAGGAGATGGGGAAAGGTGGTACGGCGCTCAGTGGTAGACGGGACGGGTGGATAGCGCGAATTTCTACCAGTGAGATTTCTACGTTTGTGTACATTGCTGTCATTGTATTTCTCGGGTATTTCCGTTCTGCCCTCAAAGCCTCTAGGAGTACTGGCTTCTTGTTTTGGCGGTTAAAAGTCTCTAGCTGCTCAACCTCTTTCAGTTGAAGGAAAAATCAATAAGCACTTTGCCTTGCTCCTGTATGTTAGAGCATCTTCAACAGACGTCTAAAATAGGATACTGAAAAGCAGTTTTGGCGAACCAAAAAGTTGATTATGGACGAAATATGGCACCCAAAAAAACTGCAGTAATAGATGTCCTAAATAGGGCACCCGGATTTTTTTCTGTCCTTGCGTATGCACTAAAATAGGCACCCAATACCATACAACTATAAAATTTGATCATATTTTAGATATTACAAACTATGTACAAATAAATATGCATACTTAGATATTTCGAACTACAAACTGCATAAACTAAAAAACGCTAACTTAAACATGGTGTTATCGCTTCCTACAAACACACTATTGCTTCTTCCACAATTTGTCTCAGTCAATATTGTCGGTCGTATCGTCGGGCTTTGATCGTCCTTTGGGGGGTGCGGGGCAACTTTGTTTTATTCTTCTGTGTGTCTTGGATGGCAAGAATTCGTACTCCGCGTGCGCGAACTCCTGATGTGTCTCAGTGAACCTCAAGAGCCACATCACATTCGGTTTGGCTCCATGAGGGTGACGGCCTGAACCAAGACAATGGCTCTACAGAAGGAAGCCACGCACGTAGAACATCACCATGGGAGATCCAAGAATACCTAGATCGGATCAGGATAATAGAAAATTTTGAGATGAGAAGGGGAACATGCAACACCTTTGAGAGGTGCACAATGCCCACTAACGACGCCCACATCTCTTCATGTGACACCATCGAGACACACAAAGGTTGCATGCTGGCGATGAGACCTTGCACCACGACAACTTCTAACCCCTTCAGTGGCGGAGGACAATTTCGTCATGGTGGTCTAGAGTGTAGTTGCGGAGTTCATGGGGGGGAAGGGAACGTTTGCTAAGATTCGAGGCATCGCTCGAGTCACATACATGAGAGTGGAGAGCAAGGTTTAGAGTTAAAGTTGTATGTAAATAAGCTCGGGCTAGGTGACATCGTTTTAAGGGATCCTATTACTAAGACCTAAAGACAACTTTGGTCGTACAAGTATGACAAATTTGAAGTTACGGTTACAAGTATTTAAAAATCATAAAATTCCGATTTATATATGTGAGAATACATTGCGGATGAGACAATTTTCATGAAAAGTTGTTTTATTTGCTAGCGGTATAGAAAAACAAAACGTGGTGATCTATAATTGTGCTATCAGTGTTTGTTATTTTAGCTCCCCATTATGTTTTTTGTTATAGGCCACACTGAAAAGAGTTTTATACGAAATGTGGCAGATTTACATCGCATTCTAACATATCGAGCGTGATTTTGTTAATCAATTACGTGTAGCTCTTTAAAAAAACATATTATATTTTATAAGTTTGAAAAAACCCAGAAAAAATACATGATTGAAGATAAGGGTGTTTTCGTCCATCCACCGCATATACATATTACTCACCAAGACAGGGTTTTGCGCCTAATATCTACCCCTGCTACTTACGGCAATCTAAAGAAGTGGCAATGCCCATCTGGTCGATTCAGATCTCATTTGGGTGTTTCCCAGCATCCCATGTAGCATTTCTTCTTCCTCATGTGTTTGAAAGCAAGTTGGCAAGCGGGACCACCACACCGCCTTCATCCATCGACCAAACTCACCTTGTCAAATGCGGTGCAGGTACAAAGTGTTGGAGGCTCTCCAACTGTCCAACCTGTATCCCAAATGGACGCTAGTGGATCTGGATATCCTTCCCTTTTTACCCAACAGAAAAGAGATGCCATGACTTCACTAGATCCACAGCCAGTTTCACTCGTTGAAGCATTTCGATCTCAGGTTTGGAGGCTAGAGCATCTGGTAGGCATGCAGTCCGTCATGGGTGCGTTTGGTAGCCTGCAGCAGGCGTGGCCCGGCCCGCCAGCTGCAACCGCGCGGCGTTTGGTGGCATGCTTCCGCGTCTGGGCCAGGCCAGCACGAACCGCAAAGCAGCGCAGAGCCAGACCCAGTAGGCACGGTCGAATCGAGCGTGCCCGTGGAGCCAGGTCTGGCGGCTGCAAATTTCGGGAACGGCGTGCGCGCGGGCAGAGCACGGGAGATGGCGCGGGATGCCGAATCTCCGGCTCATTTTCGCGCCGCACATACTCTCACCTCCTCCTCTATTCGGTCACCGCCCGCCATTGAGGACCCAAAAATTCCCCACACCGGCTCTACAGCGGCGGCCAGTGCCGACCCTCTCCGGCGGCGAATCATCGACGGACTGTCTTCTTCTGCAGCAGCTGGTCCGCGTTCTTGCCGCGGCGTCCTCCACAAGGTCGGCGGGAGGATCTCTCCGACAGCTACAGTTCATCTTCTCCAATGTCGGATGTAAGTAACTTCGTCACTCTCAACTGGCGGTGGGTTATTTCAACGGCAGCCGTACTAATTACACATCTGTACAATTAGGCCGATGGGTTGGCTCTGATCAAGCAGACAGCTGCTCTCATAGCTGTCGTGCAGGCCTGGATCGTCCTTGTTCGCAAGATCGTAGTTAGGCGCAATGCATACCCTCTCCCGCAGTACGGTCCTATGCTCGCCCGGGATAAAGAGAGGATAGCTAACCTGAACTACATCTACAACAATAACTATGTAGAGGCTATGCAAATGCTACGGATGGGTAGAGCCCCTTCTATGAGCTAGTGAAAAGATTTAGGGATGGCGACTTGTTGCAGGACAGCATCTACACATCGGTTGAAGAGCAAGTTGCCATGTTCCTTCATGTCGTGGGTCATAATCAGAGGTTTAGAGTTATCCACAGCACATTCAGAAGGTCATGTGAGACTATCTCCCGGTACTTCAAGCAAGTCTTATTTGCCATTGGAGAGATCAGACAGGAGATGATCAAGGCACCGTCAAGTAATACACCAACCAAGATCACCAACAACTACAGATGGTACCCATTTTTCAAGGTGAGCATTTTTCAAGATCACCAACAGCTACAGATTTGTTCGTTCGTTTGTTCACATTGTTTGTTCATCAGTTCTGACTTGTTTCTTCATGTCATGACAGGATTGTATTGGCGCCATCGATGGTACTCATGTCACTGCTAGAGTGCCCAGATCACAGTCTGCGGCATACAGAGGAAGGAAGCATTACACAAGCCAGAATGTCCTTGCCGCTGCCGATTTCGACATGAAGTTCACATATGTGCTAGCTGGTTGGGAGGGATCAGCCAATGATGCAACTATTCTATCTGAAAGCTTGTCCAGACCTGATGGGATCAGCATGCCTGAAGGTAAGTTCTACCTTGGAGATGCTGGATATGCTTGTCGCCCTGGAATTCTGCCACCGTTCCGAAAGACCAGGTACCATCTTAACGAGTTTAGTGCAAGGAATGGTCCGCAGAATGCGCAAGAATTGTTCAATCTCCGTCATTCTAGCCTAAGAGTCACCGTAGAAAGAGCATTTGCTGCGCTGAAAAACAGATTCAAGATCCTTCACCAGAAGCCATTCCATCCATTCGAGACCGAAGTTAAGCTTGTTCTAGCATGTTGCATTCTTCACAATTGGATCTTAGGGTGGGGGATAGATGAACATTTCCCCGCTGAGAAAGATGTGACGCCTGACGACACACCTCAGGGCGGCCATGGTGTCCCCCAAGGAGACAATGAAGCTTGGAAGGCCAAAAGGCTGGAGTGGGCTCAGGCAATGTGGGATGATAGAGGTGCCTCCAGGACATGACCTGCATGACAACCCCTTTGAAAGATGAAGAAGAAGACGAAGCAGAAGAAGAGGAAGAAGGAGAAGAAGACCCAAGTACTGAAGACCCCGCCCCTTTCCTAGTTACGTCAAGACTGTAATGCTATTTCATGAACTTTAATTCGTACTAGTTAGGACCGATGAACTGATGAACTGCCATTCGTAGTAGCTAGGATTGATGAACTGCCATTCGTACTAGCTAGGAGTGATGAACTGCCATTCGTGTGGTGCTGGGTAAGCTCACCATTACCAACAAAAGGTGAGCACAATCTAGCTCGCACGCAGCCAAACACCTTGCTTTGCATCGCTGCTTGTTTTTCTGGGAAGCTGCTGGCAACCAAACAGTGTGCTCAATATATGCTCGCAGTGCGATGCAGGCATCCAAACGGCACGCACAACATGGCCGAGAGGTTACTCTCGCCAGACCAGGCCCTCTGAAGCCTGGTCTGGCGGGGCGCAAACATAGCTGCAGGCTACCAAACGCGCCCCATGTTGTTTATGCCCATCTTAGATGAAACATCACTTTAAGCAGGGAGACAAAAAGAAGTTTCTTCTAATATGTCTAAATGATCACTTGTGTTATGGACTTGTGAAATATCAGGGGACAGCTAGGGAAGGAGCCAAGGCAAGTCGCCGACGACGCCGTGCGTGCGTGCCGTGCACATTGGGCGGACGTGGATCCATCAAACTTTTCCCGCGATTGTCGCCTGGTTGGACCCCATTTCTTGGCTTTTCTCTTCTTCTTTACCATCTTTTCCCCTTTTCCGTGTACACTGCCCCATTGCTTATTGCCGTGGTCTACGTTGTAGTGTTGTACGACTCTCTGCTGCTCTTCCCTTCGAGACGAAGCATGCCTTGCAAAACTTAGCGTGCGTATTTGCGTCTTCGGCTTCAACTTTCTGAATTTAACTTTCCTAGGAAGTGGTTGATCGATGTTCACTAAACTGGTTGCTTGTTAGATGCGGCATGTAGAACTCGCCGAAATTCAGGATAATCTAACAAAAAATATCCTCTAGACTCGCGAATGTGGATACAACCTACTATTTCCCGCATAAAGGGAGATAAATCTACAGTGTTGTGGTTGCTTGGAGCAGCTTAGGCGCGACTTTGCAGCTCGAGACCGAGCAGCGCTAACTCTCTCGAAATAGATTTTCGCATTGCGATTTTACACGATTGTAGTATACATCATTAAGAGAACATGCATGCTTTTTTTTAATAAAAAAAAACTTTTATACATATTTTTTAATTTTTTTTAAAAAATAGAGGGTTCACTGAAGCTCAGGAGCAAAACCGCTTTATGTGTAACTCCTCAATATACTAGCGGTCAATTTCCTCTGTTAGGAGGACGCTTGTGTTCGTATGGTCGCGCCTCTTCGCCCGTACGGACGGTTGTGTCTGTAGAGGCGCCTATTACCTATGTCGGTTCCTCCCGGTTCCTCACCTTGTATATATATACTCAATCCATCAATAAAGAGAACACAAGTTTCCTCTCAATCCTTCGAGTTCTAACACGTTATCAGCACGCTCTACTGTGAGCATCACAGTGCAAAATCGCTGAGAAAAACGGTACAGGAGGCACAAAGGCCTCTGCCGACAGAGGAAAACATCAAGAACAGAGAAGAATAAAAAATGTGAGAAGTGGAGAATAAGAACATACTCAATCATGCATTTTCCTTCGGTTCAAGAAATACAAAGGGAAGAAGATTACACTTCTTAGTGTTGTGAGATGGACTCCATAAAAATGGTGATATCTCCAAAGTGTTATGATAGATGTTTGAGGTATACACTAACAAAATTCAAGTATTCACTTGAAATCACATTTTATTTTTGCAAATTTTATTGTTGTTATCATCACCTTATATTGTAATGCACAATATATTGTATCAAGCACTTTCATATCAATAAAGTTGTATGTGTTCTATATATATGATAAAGATTTTCACACGGAAAATTCTTCAGTTATATATATAATTTATGGGAGTCAATCTGATGAAAGAGGAAACATTCTTTGTGGACAATGAACCACAAACTCTATACATAGGGAAATATATTCAAAACTCTTACCAAGAGATAATGATATATTTTAATCTCTGGACGTGATGTCATAATTGTTGGCTCTGATGGTGCCACAATTAAACTCCCTATGGATACTAATATAATAATCGAGAATGCATTACGGTATCTCGATCCAGTTTGTACCCTACAAGATGTAGAGATATCCGATAGTAGCTTGCACATCAAAACCCATGGCGACAACAAATGAGGAGTATCTCCTTTCTCGCCAGGATTGCACTACACATACTCCCTCCATTTCTATACACAAGGCCACTTCGTTTTTTGTGTAGAAAAACTGACCTTTAATTTTAGTCAACAAAATATGAGTTATATTTTGTAAAAAATATATACTGGAAAGATTTTTGAAATGTGCATCCAATGGCATACCTTTTGTGGTATATAACTCTGATCTTGTTAGCAAAGTTAATGATTAAAGTTTGTCCTAAAAATATGATGTGGCCTTGTATTCAAAGATGGAGGGAGTACATCAATTCCGTAACACATGTTATGAACATGGTAATTTTTAGAATGTCAATGTATTCCAAACTTGGCATGATCGCCTTTGTAATCTCAGCATAGAAATGATGCGGAAAATTATCAGCAATTTCATTGGTCGTGATCTAAATTATGCTAAATTTCCTCAATCTTTGCAATTTGTGGGTACATCCAACCATTGAGTGGACTTTAGGAATTCCATGGTTCCAATAGACACATATCCATGGTGGTCCCATGTGTGCCTATCATTCTCACACGTAACCATGTATTTTCCATAATAATGAGACAAGCTCATTATCTGAAAAATCGAATTAAATCAGTTTGAATGGACATCGCTGTTGAATTCTCCACACGTGCCTCAATGATTATTGCATGGCACTAGGTATTGAAATTTAGCACTCGGTCCCGTATACCCACACGTTGGATGTATGCCCAAAAGGCAATAAAGATTAACATCCGTTTCATAGTTATGCTTCATGATTCTATGCTATAACTGTTGTGGCTCCTGAATATATGATTCAGAGTAAAACTCACAAGCACGTGTAGAGACATGAACAGAATAAAGTATACCCTAGTCTTGCCTTTAGACTAATTCGTTAATTGCTTGATGACCATGTTTTCCTGGTCTGGGACATTGTTTATGTCAGCATCAATGAGTAGCATATTGTTGGTGGAAACAATATGGCTGGGTAGACCCAAATCATTAATATGCTAAGAGATTCCAAAGTGTCTTTTGTCCTTAGTGCAATATCGTAGTAGATTATTATATGACATATCCTTAAACCATGACGTTATTAGGGTTGTGCATATTGGAAGAGTTACTTTGGTACTGTCAACCATTACGGCCGTAACTGAGTGATCATAACAGCGGTCACTAGGTGATTACAAAGGTGTGCATATATCCTAATGTTCCAAGATGGGAAATTACTCCTCTGTCAAAAGAGATACTTCCAGGGCCCATTCGGTAGGTATGATATCCAATATGTTCTACAGACAATGCATGATGAAGTTACATCGTGTGGGATATCGGATTACAGGAACGAGAAAAGGAAACTTATCGGTTAACGAGATAGACAAAGATATAAGTGAATCAGGGATTGATTCGTGGAAATATCAGGAATACTTAATCTCGGGTAAGTTCAGTATTGTGAGTAATGGGAATGATATATTAATAATCAACAGGTTCAACAGAGTGTTCTTCACATAACGGTAGCAGTTATTCAGGTTGTCCATGGACCTGACCCTGGCTGGTGATTAGATGAGTACATCTAATTATGGCTACACGTTATCGAACCTGTAAGGGTCACACGTTTAAGTCAGGGCTAGTTTGTTGTGTATTATGGTTGTTCTAGAACATAGAGAGTGGATCATTGATGCGACTACAACCGCCTGTTGGAACCCCAAGAGGAAGGTGTGAAGCAGCACAGTAGCAGTTTTCCCTTAATTGCAAAGCCAAGGTTATCGAACCAGTAGGAGTTGGAAGAGCTGCAACACGGTGTCAACAACTACGCCGTTGAGATGCTGTTGACGTGGACCTGCACACAACACAATCAAACTACTTTGCCCAACGAAACAGGAAGATTGTCAATCTCCCTGGCTTGCTGAATACAAAGGATTAAACGTATGGTGTGTAAAATAAATGTAAATGCAAAAATGGACAACGAGCAAATGAGTGTAGGAAACAGTGGAAACGGTGTTTTTATCAGTGTAAAGGAAAGTACTGGGGTCCACAGTTCACTAGTTGTGTCTCTTCATAAAACAAATATACTAACATGCTAGGTAACCAAATTACAGTTGGGTAATTGACAAATGGCAAGGGCATGACAATGCATATTATGACAAGATAAAGTTCACTGTACTATTTAATTGGGCATTACAACAAAATACATAGACCGCTTGCTAGCTGCATCTATGACTAATAATCCATCCACAGGATAACATCCGTGTCTCCTGAAAATATTGAGTTGCAAGAAACAGATAATTGCAATAAGCAAAGTGTGTAATGTAAACAATGCGAATGACACGTAGACATAGCACTGTTGTTTTCTCCCTAGTGGCAACAGCACATCCAGAGACTTAGTCGTTTCTGTCATCTCGAGCCCAGGCTACCGGAGACATGAACCCACTATCTAGCATAAATACTCTCTGTTGAAGACACTAGAACTACTTGGCCAAAGCAACCACGGTATCAGAGAGCATGCAAGATCATAAATAAAGCATGTAGATAGATAGATGAACAACTTGATCATAACTTCATGATTCATCGGATCCCGGCAAACACAACATGTAGCATTACATAAAGATGATCTTGATCATGTTAGGCAACTCACAAGATCTAAACATGATAGCACAAAGTGGAGAGACTATCATCTAGCTACTGTTATGGACCCGTAGTCCAGTGGAGAACTACTCACGCATCAGTCTGGAGGCAGGCATGGCGGTCTAGAGCCCTCCGGTGATGATCTCCCCCTCCGGCAGAGTGCCGGGAAGAGCTTCAGAACCCTCCCAAACTAGGGTTGACGTCGACGGCGGCGACATAACTTTTCATGGATTTTTGATCGGGTGTTTAGGGTTTTCGGGCGACGGAGAATATATAGGCGAAGAGGCGGCGTGAGGGGCCACCCCGAGGGTGCCAGACGCTACCCCGGTGCGGCCCCACCTTCTGGCGCGTCGAGGTGGCGTCTGGACCCCCTGGGTCGCCACCTTGGCTGCCCTTTAGACTCCGTCTTCGTATCTTTGTAAAACTGGGCTCCGTCAATTTTCGTCCAATTCCGAGAATATTTCCCGCCTAGCTTTTCTGAAACAAAAAGACAGCAGAAAACAGGAACTAACACGGTGGCATCTTGTTAATAGGTTAGTCCCAGAAAATGCATAAAAATAATATATAATGTAAATAAAACAAGTAGCATTTGTTATAAAACAAGAATGAAATATAAAAAATTATAGATACGTTTGAGACGTATCAATCATCGGAATGGTCTCCGCGTGACTGATATATCTAATATCAGAGAGATAATATATATGCGGACATTGGATGTCCCAGAGTGAAAGAAATAGTTTATGTCATTGTCAGATTTATTCCGAGGTTTTATATAGAGGGAATAATATTCCGGAGGTTGCAAATGAGGACATCTAATGTCCCGGATCATATTAATGATATTATATGATGATGGTTTTATTCCGGAATTTTCTGTAAAGTGGAAATATGTGTTCGTGATTTAATCAGGCGAACTCCGGAGAGGGAAAGAAGTGCCGGGAGGGGCCATGGAGGTGCCCAACGTGGCTAACACCACTTGGGGCATCTATATGGGGCCCACCTAGGGTGCGGCTAGCCCTCCATGGGCTGCCCCCCAAGGTGGCATGGCCCAATTAGGCCAAAAGGACAAGAGGGGGAAGCTCCCCCCTAGCCGAAACCCTTGGGACTCAAGGCCCATGGGGGAGTCGGTTTCCCCCTTGCTTGGGGGGCAAGGCAAGGGGTGCGGATCCCCTTGGGGACTCCCAAACCGCACCCCTCCCTCTCCACTATATAAAGGAGGGGAGGGGTAGCCCTCCTCTCATCCCAATGCGAGTTGGGAGGCTCCCCTCCCCTCTCCTCTTGATAGTCTTGATCTAAAAGGACTGAGGTAACTTCTCTTGTTTAGAAGGACCCTCTCTCGCTCTCTCATATATGTTGAGATCTCCACCTTCATATACATCAGTAGTGCTTCAAACATGTACGGCGAAACCCTGCTGAACTAGATCTGATGTATGTGTGCGAGCTCTCAGAGGGGTGATCTCCCGTACGACCGACACCTGACCCTCACTCTGTTGGAACAAGTCGAGACGCGAGGAGTCTACGGTATTCTCTCGGCTGGGCTTAGCCGAGTGAATTCTCCAACAAGCTTCATCAACGTCGTCATCGGCATCTCTTCCGCTTCAACGGTGTCGGTAACGAGTTACAGCTAGATCAATATGCATGTGTTGTTACTTATATCTTCATAATAGATCTTGGTTGTTGTGTAGTTGTGACGAAATTTTTTTGTTTTCCGTTGCGCAACCCAATACCACACTCAAGATGGCTTGGTTGAATCCCTAGTAAAGGGAGAATTAAGCTCATAACACGTCTTTTACTAATGAATTGCAACTTACCAATCTCATGTTGGAGTCCTGCAGTGTTTACACGCTGCTGAATTAATTCAAGTGCGAGAGCAACTCGAGAGAGTGAGCACGACATTACCTCTCCCGATGACCAGATTATCTTTCTCTAGTGAAATTGCTAGGCTGGATGAACAACACGATTCAAATGGTTGGACGGAGCGCGCGAGCTGGGCGACTTCTGGAATCTTCAGCACCCCGGATAAAACGCAGCCACCATGCTGCACCCCAGTTGTCCCGAATCTCTCGCTTCCACGCCCAAAAAACGACACCTACTCATCCTACTCAGTACTCACGTACGTACACCACCCGACGTGCTCGAGCGCGGGAGCATGCAGTCCGTTTGCCCCAACGCACCGGCGACCGCGCGGCCACCGCTGCGCGTCGTCCCGCTCCCGCGCGCGCTCGCCTCCGGAAGGCTTGGGTGCGGAGGACGGCTTCGGGCGGGCCGTGCGACTCCCACCGCAGCGCTCCGCGCGCAGCCCGGCAGCGGAACTGAGCCGGTGGAGGCGCGTAACGACGAGGCCGTGCTTTCTGAGGATGTCCAAGACCACGCGGGACTGGCGGCGGAGCAGCTAGAGTTGCTCGAGGACGAGGCGATGGGCGGGGAAGACGAGGGCCGGAGCCCCACGGACTACGACCGCCGCGCGCACATCTTCGAGGAGAGCTCACGGGTGTTCCGGGCACTCAAGCACCGCCGTGACGGCGACGGCGACGTGAAGGTCGGTGCTGCCGCTGGGGGCCGCCGCTCTACGATCTGTATGTGTACTCAGCACGCACGCACGTGTTTTTCATGCATCTTACTAGTCCGATAGATCGATGTCTGTATGGAGGTTCCTTTCACGCCATCGATCTGGTAGTGTGAGTACGGCACGTTGAAAGAGATCGATGCGATGAACTATACACATCGAAGCAACTTATTGATACCAACTCGTACATGGTACACCAAGTGCGCGGTTTGCCGCCACACAAGTGTGTGAGTCAGATGGCCTACCCTACTTGCAATCTTGCCTTGCCCCTTGCAGCCTGTTCTGAACCATCTCTCTCCTCAAAGCCTGTGTCAACTTGGACATCTCTCTCCTCGTCCCTGAACGAGCCGACGTACATCTCGCGGCCGCGGCCACTATCGTCACCGCCGCGGTCGTCGCACCCCAGGTCTATTCCTCACCTCCACCTGCGCCGCCGCAGCGAGCCGCGTATTCACTGGCTATGGCGAGGTACTTTTCTCGCCCCCGCCGGCGAGTCGCGGCCAGCCGCGTCTCCGCTGAGATTGACCGGCTGCACCTTGTCTTCTTCGTCTCCGGTGACCTCCACGCCTTTTTCCCTCACCTTCGGTCTCCATCCGTCCCTAATGGGCTACGCCCACGGGACAACTCGCGTGAGCGTCGGCGCCATAACTGACGCAACAGGCGTGATATAGGAATTGCCGGATGAAATGCAGCAGCCGAATCGAAGCTCTGTTTCCTTTTCTCTTCGTTTTCTTCCGCATGATTCCGCGTTCATTTTTTGGGTGTGCTCTCTATGTTTCCACACTTCAAATGACATGTGTTCTGAATTTAGGCGCATCTCATTTGTGTAAATCAGGGTGTCCTGGCCCGGAACAGAGGCACGGGATGGATAGAAAACCAGCTAGGTGATTACCCAAAATTGTACGTATGTCTCTTTACGACGCTACAATTTCAAATAAATTATACCTTACAAAGCACAGCGACAAAAACCAACAATTAAAATTTGGGAAGATACTTGGTTTGGTTCTTACCCTTTAGCAGTGCAATTCTGGCCTCTTTATGTCATCTGCCAACAGCAATGTGCCACCATTGCTGAAGTTTTAGAGGGCAGAGTCATTAAGTTTACTTTGTAGAAGAAACTACACTCCAAGTATGATGGAGTCTTGGTATAAACTGGAACAGATCTTACTTAGTGTTGTTATATCTGATGACGATGATGATGATGCACTGATATGACAACATGATAACAAATGAGTTTACTCTACAAGCTCCCTATACATTATTATTAATTTTAGAGGTGTGTCTCCTGTTTACATTCCCTCAGTTTGGTCTTTGCTAGTCCCACCAAAAATCAAAATCTTTCTTTGGCTTATGTCTCATAACAAGATTATGACTAGAGATAACCTAAAGAAAAGAAATATGGGTAAGCCAAAGGATTGCATTTTTTGCTCTGAAAGTGAAACAATGGCTCATCTCTTTCATGAACGTGTGATAGCCAAGGTAATCTGCAAAGTTCTTTCAGATTTCTTCGGTGTCCCTATAGGTACAAACTTTGAATCTGTGAGCAGATTTTGGGTTTCTCAAAAACAACAATCGCTTGAATAGTCATATTGTACATTCTGAGACATTGAAAATGTTAGAACACACATTATGGAAAACAATCCCAACAAAAAAGATTTACCTAAATTGTGAGAAAATGATCTAAGATGCTTTAAAAATGATCATGTAAATAAAAGAATGTCCATGTAACTGAACAGAATATTACGAATAGGTCATATAAATAGTTCCCTAAGTATATTCTGCCATACTCGTAAAATGTTCATATATACCAAAAAACCATTCTACCAT
This sequence comes from Poa pratensis, assembly GCA_947311845.1. NCBI lineage: Eukaryota > Viridiplantae > Streptophyta > Magnoliopsida > Poales > Poaceae > Poa > Poa pratensis. The sequence continues at coordinate 77,580,991 of CAMZMU010000096.1, read as the reverse complement.
GGTTCAGATCGGTAGGAAAACTGATACACATTGGGTATATACTGTATTGTTGAAGATACACCAAATTGTTTTTTTTTCTCGAGAACATGCATTTCTTTCTTATAGACTCCACATTTTATTCAAAACACAACGTCTATTTTTTAAATGCATTCAGAATTGCTTAACCTGTCAATTCATTTGTGTATACGGTTCATAATCTGCTCGTGTGGGAGCACTATCATAAACTAGGTTGCTGTTCAGCCCAGACTTTATTCTGAAATTTCCATGACTAACAATTTAGTGGATTCGTTCGAGCAACCTTTTACGGAGGCTCATGTGCAGTTGATGCCTCATGCATTTCAATTATTTTACTGATATTTGGATACATTTTGGGTCAATGATGTTATTCAAATCATAAAATTATTTGGTTCTTTCTTTTGGTTACATTTGGTACTGCAGCCTCAGTGAAATTTCCTTACCACTGTATGTCGCTTTAAGCTTATACCCCGGACATAGGCACATATATACGCTTCCATTCTATGGATATCAATTTAACTTCAAGTTTCAATTCGTTGTTCTGTTCGACTTACTGAATCTCTTACTCTTGCTCTCTCTGCTGATTTCAGGCAGTGGTAGACTACTTCAGCTGTTGCCTATGTTTAAGTTTATGCTGCTACACTGAGGAGAAATATTTTTATGTTGTTGACCCGTTCTGTTTAGCAACTGCTATGTCCTTTCGTGCTTATTCACAACGCAAATGTGCATCATTATGCAATGTCATCAGCTCAAAAAAAAAAGCAGATTCGTTCTTCACTTCTTCTATACAAGTGATCACCACGTTAACAATATGGACTCCAAAAACTATACACACATCAAAGAGCACACATTGTTGTCAAACCAGTAACCTTGTAGACAGACGATTGGCAAATAATCAGTGAACTCACTCACTGATTAGAAGGCTAACTACTAGTCTACTACACCAAAATACCTATCACTCTTATCATCGTTCCAAAAACTGAACGTGCTTATATACTTCCTCCTAAACTCGCCACAATCCTGAGAAACGAGGTTAAATTAGCTATGACATGAGCTTCAGAGATTCCCGTCAATGAATCCTTTTCTTGAACATTCCTTGGAATGGCAAGCCTACATTTCTCTGTTTGGCTTTTGATCCCTTCATTGCACCATGTTTTGCACTTGAATCATCATCAGCCACGCAAACGCCTTTCCCCTTCATGTCATATGCTTTTGCAATAGGAGCTCGTCTGCTGAAACTCTCGTAGAGATCAGGAGAATGCCGCATCAGCTCACTCGCTGAAGAGTACCCCATCAACCGGTGAAGCTTAGACTCCTTGACACTTCTTTCATCAATGGTGTTAAAAGATGAGTTCCTCGACACGTGCAGGGGTTGTCCGTCCTCGGTAGAATAGCTCGCATCAGCCGAGATACCGTATTCTTCCGAGTACGAGAATGGGTCACGGGCACCAGCGTTATACTCATCATCTCCCTGGTGAATTTCGTAGTCATCTGCGCTAGACTCATCTCCCCCAAATGGTGACTGAAGCTTCTTTCTGCTTGGGTCTCTGTAAGAGTAGGCGAGAACATGTGAGCAGGAGCCACACTGCAGCCTGCGTGTTCCTCTGCTTGGAATGGCAAAACCGGTGGGCAGCTGGACCAGCCTGAGACAGTTTGAGCAAAGCACAAATGGCGCGCCCCGTAGGACTGGCCGACAGAGGTTTTTCGGGGGAGGCTGCCGCTTTATCTCCTTGGCCGCTGGCTTCTGTGGTGCAGGTTCTTGTTTCCAGGAGCTGCAACAAGGTGGCCCGCAGCTATGGTGGTAGCATTGGTGAGAGCATGGCCTCGTTTCCATTTGACCACTGTGGCCGTACGAATAAGCACCATGCCGACGATACCGCGGTAAGGGTTGCCCATGGCCATGGGGAGCAACTTGGCCAGACCTACTCCGGCGAGCTGCAATGCCAGAATGCTTGGCAGCAGGATGATAAGTTGTAAGAGGTTGGCTGGATGTGATTGCTGCATGAGGCCTGTAACCATCTTGTTTCAGAGGACGTGGAGGGTGTGCCCTTGGCTTGCAATCTGAAGGTTTACTGAAAATTTCAGAAAGGTCGCCTTTCAATTCATCCACCGTCTTCATAATCTTTGACTGAAGAGGTTCACTTGCCCTGAAGCTTTTTGACTGGAATGAATTCCGGGAAGAGTGGAAATCAAGTGAGTCAACAGATACTCTAGGCCCTTCTCGGAGATCACAAGACCGAGATTGCACTCTTAGGAGCTTACTTCTCTTGCTTTCCGCAGCTTCAGTTTCGCGTGCTTCACTCTGCTCAGGTTCTGGCAAATTGACAGGCAATTCTCTTCCATCAGATAAGGGCTCAGAGGCTTTCAGACTGCACTCCTCTTCATCGTCTTCTCTTACTATGCAAGCCTCTGGACTCTCTGCACTTCGCTCCACTGTGCTGTTCTCTTCATTGTCAGAATCTATATGTGTGCCATTCCCATTGAGATGTATCAGGGCAGCAAGATCTTCCAATTCGCCATCGGTGTCCTGGCCATCAGAACTGTCGTCTTCATTGCACTCAGTATTTGCAGCCTCCATAACAGTCTTCTCAGGTGACACAATATCACCATTCTCATTGCTTCCAATGCCATTGCTCTCGTGCTCGGTCTCAGTCCATGGAGTATCAAAAGCGCAGGAATCATCCGCAGCAGCACCAATGGAACCCAGTTCCTTGCTTTGAGGAGACACTCCATTGCTCACAGAGGTAACAACAGAGTAACTGCCTGAGTCTTGCCGAATTTGTTTTGTGGAGACACCATTGCTCACAGGTGTAACGACAGAGTAATCGCCAGAGTCTTCCGGAATATGTTTTGTGGCCACAGTTTGTGCATTGCCAGCACGAACTTTAGCTGCATAAACATAAACATACACAAAAAGAAAAACCAATGAGCAAACCGATTGGCATTAATAAGTTCATAATTAAGGAGAAAAGTAGCTAGTTCTTAATATCTGATTAGTCTTCGAATTTGAATTTTTACCTCGAAGAGTGGTGTTGCATCCACCGCACTGGTAGACTGAAACATTCGCGGGTTCTGGTAGAATGTTAAGACACTTTGGGCACCTCACAAGGCGAAACCCTCCTGTGTTTGCACTTGCCATCATACAAGAAACGCCAATTACATCACCCACGGCACAAGATTTCCAGGCTGCAGGTACCAATTATCATCAAACTGCTACGGTTGCAAAGGCTGTCTCATATGTTCTAATACTAGGTGCAGGATCCAGTGTTCCTGTATCTGCAAACGTTCAAGAGAAAAATGATCAGTTCCGCTACCAGATTAGCAACTCCTGGTTGGACTCATAGCATTCAAATCTTGCAAAAAACAATTAGTCCATCGAGCGTGAATAACATCCTATCCGTAACATGAATACCAATGGGAAAAAGGATAAAGGACAAGGCGCTGCCAGAAATACAGCTGTCTGAACAAGATCAATAATACAAGGGCAAGACTGTAACCTTCGCAATTGAAACACTGAAAAACTCAGTAGGCAGAGAGGCATTTTGGCCTATGGGCAAATTGGATCAATTTATTGGGGGTTGGGTGGCTAGAAAACAACAAATCAATGGCTAGTACTATTACTCCTATTTTAGACTACAAAAGGTGCTGATTGTTCGGTCCCCTTTGTCCTGTTCATGAGATCATGAGAGAACCTAGTTAACCTACTCGACCATAGACGTCATATTGTTGAGCTAGAACTAATTCTGTCATGACGGTTGGTTGGTAACACTTGCAAAAATCCAAAGTAGGATGGATCTTCATAAAGAACACAAGAGAATCTTTCATATGTCGTACAATCAAACAAAATAAAAATCCTTATATCTGTCGTGCTCGTGGGGTACAACGCAGAAAAGAGAGTAAATCGACTTACTTGGCACTATGATCAACACCTCGAGCAAAACTGAGAGAGAGAGAGGCAGGAGGAGATGGGAAGATGCGAGAAGAAACTCCACCACCCTATGTGCAGACTGAAGAAACCAATCCACGAGACGAGAAAAGACCAGAAGAAGCGGCGGCCACACGAAGAGACAGAGCAGGACCTCTCGTGTGGGCAAGAAAAAAAGAGAAAAAAGACTAGGACCTGATCCGAAGGCTCAAGGAAGAAGAGGAGGAGGAAGAAGAGGCCAAGAACTCACCTTTCCTCGATCTTTCCACCACTCCTTCCAGCTGCGCTCAACAAATAGAACAAGCTCGGAAACCTGTGCAGCCCGTGGTCGTCGTCTTGCCCCCAAAGTTTCTTTGATTAACTCCCAGTCCAGTTCTGGGAAGTTCCACGCCGCGTTCCGGCGTTCGCCGCTAAGCTAAGCTGAGCTAGTCAGGTCAAGCGGAACTGAGAGAAGGACCTGTATAAATGAAAACAATCTGAGCTCCCTCTCCTTCGCGCGGAGTTGACCAGTGGGAAGCTTTAATGCCCCCGGTCCCCGGTCTGAACGGGGCTGCTCCAGCTAGCTCCTCTGCGCGGCGGAGAGCGACTTTTGCCAGGCGAGAGAGCGGGGAGAAGAGAACCACGCGTGGTGAGTCCGCGGTCAAGCGTGCGCGCCGGTATAAAAAACAGCGCGGCGGAATTAATCGGGAGAGAGAGAGGTTGACCGTCGGGGCTATGTTGACTGCCGTGGCTGTTCTATACTTCTATAGCTAGTGCGTCCCGGTGGGTAGGCGCCGATCACCGCCACGTCGAGGCTCCTCAACTTGTGGTTCTGGCTTCTGGGTCCTGGAGAAACCCGTGCCGGAGCCGCACCCTTATCCACGCGTGCTTACCGCAGCGGCTCCGCGAACTTGCTTTTGCACTGCCCATCCTTCTTCAGGGTTTATTTCCTTTGACAAGAAACCAGGCATAAGCGTTGACTTTTCCGATAAATGAAAATATATTAATTTCTAGAGATACCGTTTATACCCGGTTTAGAACAAGTACAATAGTATAGCCGGCTGTTGGTTATAAGATGGTGTCATGTCATCTATAGTCAATCTAATAGCCAACAAGTACAATAGTTGGTTATAAATATGAACTACTTTATTCATAGTTGGCGCACCTTTCACTCTCACAAAGTGCCTAGGAGCACGTGCTACAGCTGGCTCTTGCATGAGAGCCCGCTTCCACACACTCTCCTACTCTCTCTCCTCCATGTAAGCATAAATATAATATTTAAATCCTTATAGCCTGCTGACTGGATCTTATTGTACTTGCTCTTATATCGTTCAGAACATGTCTACTCCCTCCGTCCTTGAAAGAGTGTACTTCCAACTTTCTGGAAAAGTCAAACTTTCATATGATTGACCATGTTTGCACAAAAAACCACACACATTTATGTTACTAAATCAGTAGCACTACATTTATGATAACATATATTTTTATAATATATCTATTTGTTTCATAAAACATTATATATTTTTGTACAAACTTGATCAAAGTTTTAAATATTTGACTCTCCCACAAAGTTGGAAGTACACTCTTTCAAGAACGGAGGGAGTATACACTAATATGCACATACCTAAAAAGACAAAAGACAAAAGAATACCCCGACATAATGATCAATGACCCGCAACACTACCAATGGCAACATTCCTGATTTGTTTCCTGATTTGTTTTTGATCTGTCATGATCAAGAGTGCACGGTCGCTGAAGCAGCGAACGTTGATTTCCAATTGAATTTCAGAAGAACATTGCGTGGTGATATGTTGGAGCAATGGAGAGGGGTGCTCCAAAAGATGAGGGGTTTATCTTTATCGAATGACCCTGATACTGTGTCGTGGAAGTTAAACAAAAATGGTCGTTTTTTGACTATGTCTGTTTACCAGTGGCAGGAGAGAAACCTAGCTGGGGCATAACAAGTTAATTTGGGAAGCGAAAATGCCTCTCAAGATTAAAGTTTTCATGTGGTAGCTCTTTAGAGATGCTGTGTTGACGAGGGAAAACATGAAAAAAAGGAAATGGCCAGGTGTGCCGATTTGTTCCTTTTGTAATCAGGTTGAATCTGCTAATCACATGTTCTTTGGATGTGTAGTTGCAAAATGTACCTGGTGTGTCCTCCGGAAAATGATGGGGACGGAGACTGCTCCTAATGATCTATGGCAAGCTTTATCTTGGTTGTATGCTTTCTTACCTGGAAAAGAAGAGTTGTATATGGTTGGGATTGCGGCTGTTTGTTGGGGTATTTGGAAAACAAGGAACAAAGTCACGTTTGATGGCATAAGATGCATTCGCCGTGTGAAGTTTCATATTTGGTTGCTTCGTTCTTGTCATATTGGGCAGGCCTCCAGAAGGAAGATGCTAGGGAGTTTCTGAAGATGAACGCTGCGAAGCTGATGCAAACTGCTGCAGAGATCTATGGTGATGCTGGAGCTGAAGCTAGGAGGAATGCAAGGACTTCGACAGTGTTGATGATCACTGAAGCTTGAAGTAAAAGGAAGAAAAGGATGTTGTGGAGTTGCTCTGGAGCTTCGGCATGTTGCTAAGGAGGAGAAGTGTTGTTTCATGCGCTAGACTTTGTTGTTGCTAGACTTTGCTTAGCCTTTTGGTCACTGTGCGGTGTGTTTGGCTTGGTGATAGCCTGGTTTAAGTTTCCTGTGAGACTTGTGAGGCTGCTCTGCTTGTTTAGAGTAGTCTTTGTGTGGTGATGGTGGCGTCAGGTTTTCGCCCCCCAGTGGGCACCTCGAGGCGAGGCGCCGCACAGTGGGTTTCCTGCGCTGCCCCAACCCGCTTCTAGTTCCCTCCCCCCTTTCTTTGTGTCGTGCAAAACTCTGTAAGAAAACTCTGTTATTTCCGTTCTTAGGAATGGAAAGGGTGAAGCCCGGTTGGACTACCAATGGCAACACCGGACTTTATGAGTTCTTCAGAAGCGCATGCACACCCGTTGTCGTCCCTCAATCCAAACAAATCATGGGTTTTCACCCCGCAGAGAGTCCAAGATATCCGAACAATGCTATTGAAGCGACAGTTCGCCATTGTCACGCACAACCAATTAATGCCAGACTTAGAGTTTTAGCCTGCAGGTCAAGACTCTGTACTCGAGGAGCACCATCAAACATGAAGACTCACAGTTGGCACTTTCAACAGTGTTGCCGCCCCCACTTGTCAAGGATGCTGCTCCAAATCACCAAACAACAGACTCACACACTCACAGTCGTCCCGCTTCTGGTTTTTCTGGTTTTGCATGGACAACGCCCCGCAAGTAAAACTATGCTCGCAGAGCAGCCTGTGAAGTGTAATCAGCTTCTCATCCAAAGCCAAAACACTGGTCTTCTAGCCCTCCACTTATTACCGCCTTGATATTTCGTGCCCCTTCCAGCACCATGGTAATCGTGGCGCATGACGACGTGCCCGATGGTGTTGACGAAAGGTGGGGCGTCAAGTACCAGACCCGTTCGATCCAGAGGTCTTGGAACGCCATTGCGCTTGTCCGTGAAGATCACCGATGGAGAAGTCTGGAAATTTGGCTGGCCGACGACCCTGGGCATTCCAGCCTACGCCTGTGCACTATGAAAGAGGCGGCGTATCTTGGCCATAACAGCAGCAGGACGACGGCCTCACAAGATCCGCCATAACCAAGATCAGCCCAGCCAGATTGCCCGAGGGCTAAATCAGTGGACAACGGTCACTGTGATGAAGGACAGTAGAGAACTAAAAATAAAATAAAGTTGGAGTCAAATTCATTATGGCTTCTACACACTTCTACTATATTCTACATAATTTGGCACTATAGCCATACGTTGTGTAGTGGTTTCTAGAGTGTTCCAGCCATGAGTAGTAACTAGGTTGTTTGTATTTGCTTTCCTAGCTTTAAGTAGTGTACTCTAGAACCTTCTAGCTTTAAGTAGAGCTAAGTAGTGAAAGCTCATGGAGCCTATAAATAGAGGTCCTCACCTCTACATATGTAACCAGCCTATGTACACTCTACCTATCAATAATAAGAACTTGTGTTCTGTCCTAAAGATCTTGGATTAGATCTTGTGTGTTAAAGAGTTTGGATTGAACTCTTGGCAGCCCACGCCTCTAGAGCGATATCTAGCGCAGCACGTTGAAGTGGTTCCTTCAACATTTGTGCTGTCCACGTTGTAGCAGCAAGGTGGAGCTGTTCCTCCACAGCCTTGTGCTGCTTCAGGTGGTATCAGAGCCTTGCTGATCCGTTCCAGCTCTTGGTGTACTCTTTGAAAGTAAGCTGCAGCAAGCAATGGAGGAATTGGGAAAGAGAATAGATGCTGCAGAACAACAAATCCAAGCGCTACGTGAAGATCTTAACCGGAGATTCGATCAGCTGGTTGAGATGATAAGAAAGGGTGTTCCTCCTACTGCCAATGAAGGTGATTCATCAAAGGAGGAAGAAGATATTCGGCAGCGAAGGAAGGGAGGTCATCTTGAAGTAAAAACACCTCAACGACATGTTGTTCATGGTACCTCAAGAAGGCCAACTTATGCTGAAGCTTCTGGAGATGAGGAATATGATGAGACCCTTGAAGAACCTGATCTCTATGCATATCCAAGAGTACCCAACCCTACATATGCAAGGGATACATACAAGGTGAAAGCTGAGATCCCAACTTTTAATGGAAATGTTGATATTGAAGGGTGCCTTGATTGGTTATATGAAGTGGAGACTTTCTTTGAGGTCATGAATATTCCAGAAGACCGTAGAGTTTCTTTGGTCGCATACAAGTTGAAAGGAGGAGCTGGTGCATGGTGGCATCGCCTTCAAGAAGACCGCAGACTAAGAGGAGAACCTCGTGTGAGATCTTGGCGGCAGATGAAGAGTCTTTTAAAGGGAGATTCTTGCCTGCAGATTATGATCAGATCCTATTTATTCAGTTTCAAAACTGTGCTCAAGGAAAGAGGACTGTTTCAGAATACAGAAGAGTTTCTAAGGCTACAAGTGAGGTGCAACCTTGCTGAAACTGAAGATCAACAAGTTGCAAGGTACATCAATGGTCTCAATGATACTATTCAGGATCGTTTGATGATGCAACAAATTTGGTCCATTGACCAAGCACAAGCTCTTGCATTAAAGGCTGAAAGGTTGGCAAGGACAAGAAAGGCAAGTAAGGCTCCATTTCCTCATACTGAAGGTTCATCTAGGAGTCACTCCCATATAGTGGAAGAGAAGTCCGCTCAACCCAAGGCAAAACAACCTGCCCCAAGGCAAGCTGGCAAGAGTAGGACAAAGCCGGTGGTAAAATGCTATAAATGTGGTGAAGAGGGACATGTGTCTAGCAATTGCCCATTGAGGAAATTCGCCAACACAACTATCCATGATGATGGAGATGACGAAGAGTATGAATCTGAGGATGTAGAAGGACAAGATGTTTGTGAAGAAGAGGTGAAGAGGTGGTTGTGTGATTCAACGTCTCTTGTGCTCGACACCACAACCCGACAACACACAACGGAAGAAAATATTTGAGAGCAAATGTACCGTGAATGGCAAGGTATGCAAATTAGTGATTGACAGTTGCAGCTGTGAGAATCTTATCTCTCAGAATTTGGTGAACCATTTAAAGCTTGAGACTCATGATCACCCAAATCCCTACAATATTGGATGGATCAAGAAAGGGGTGAATATGAGGATCACCAAACAATGCAACCTGCCACTCTCGTTGGGTAAGTACTATCGCTCCAATGTGTTGTGTGATGTTGTTGATATGGATGCCAGCCATGTTCTTCTTGGAAGACCTTGGCAGTTTGATGTGGATTCTACACACAAAGGGAAGGAAAATTCTTACTCTTTCACTTGGAATAAGCGAAAGATCATTATAGTACCAAACCAATCAGATGCCAAAACCTCTAAGGAGGAGGAGAAGAACATGTTAACTATTTCTCACACCTCTAGCGAGTTTATGGAAGACTTAAAGGAGGCAAATGTGTGTGCTGCACTTATTGTGAAAGGTGAAGAGCAACCGGTGGTTGAAATTCCAGCAAAGGTACATGGCCTACTAGCTGAATTCCAGAGCATACTTGGAGAGCCACAAGGCCTACCGCCGATGAGAGGAATTCAACATCGAATTGACCTAATTCCGGGAGCAAGTCTTCCTAATCTTCCACACTACCGGATGAGCCCAAAAGAGCATGCTATACTGAAGGAAAAGGTGGAGGAATTGCTGCAAAAGGGGCACATTCGAGAAAGTATCAGTCCATGCGCCGTACCAGCTTTGATCACGCCAAAGAAGGATGGGTCTTGGCGCATGTGTACGGATAGTAGAGCCATCAACAAGATCACCGTAAGGTATAGATTCCCTATTCCCCGTTTGGATGACATGTTAGATCAGCTTAGTGGCGCAAGAGTGTTCACAAAGCTCGATTTGAAGAGCGGATATCATCAAATTCGCATTAGACCCGGGGATGAATGGAAAACAGCGTTCAAGACAAAGGAAGGGTTGTTTGAATGGATGGTCATGCCATTTGGACTCTCAAATGCACCAAGTACCTTTATGCACTTGATGAACCAGGTACTTCGACCCTTCTTATCCCACTTTGTTGTGGTTTATTTTGATGATATCTTGATATATAGTAAAGATGAAGATGAACACTTGGATCACATCCGTAAGGTGTATGGGTACTAAAGGAAAACGAACTTTATGTGAACTTGAAGAAATGTGTTTTCCTTCAAACACACTTATTTTCTTGGGGTTTGTCATAACAAGTGAGGCATTCATGTTGATGACTCTAAAGTTGAAGCAATCAGAGAATGGCCAACTCCAAAGACTATCTCAGAGGTGAGAAGCTTCCATGGTCTTGCAACGTTCTATAGGCGGTTTGTGAAGAATTTCAGTACGATCATGGCACCAATCACTGAATGTCTAAAGAAAGGGAAATTTCAATGGAACGAATTAGCTGAAGCTAGTTTCAAGGAAATAAAGGAAAAATTGTCACAAGCACCAGTCTTGGCGCTACCTGATTTCAGTAAGACTTTGAGCTGGAGTGCGACGCTAGTGGAGTAGGCATTGGGGCTGTTCTATCTCAAGAACGAAAACCCATTGCTTTCTTCAGTGAGAAGCTAAGCGAAGCAAGACAAAAGTGGAGCCTATCAGCAAGAATTATATGCTGTTTTCAGGGCTTTAAAGACTTGGGAAGTCTATCTGTTGCCTAAGGAGTTTATTGTCTACACTGACCATCAATCCTTGAAGCATTTTAGGAATCAAAAGCATGTGGATCGCATGTTAGCAAGATGGGCAGCATATTTGGAGAGGTTTAATTATCTCATTGTGCACAAATCTGGAGCCACCAACAGAGTAGCCGATGCTTTGAGTCGACGTGCATGCCTCTTGACTTCTTTTGAGGCTGAACTTCCCGGCATGGATCAACTAAAGGAGTTGTATGAGGAGGACGAAGACTTTGGCCATGTTTGGGTAAAGCACATGAGAGGCCAGCCATTAGGTGACGACTATTTGGTGCAAGATGGCTATCTCTTCAAGAATGATCGCTTGTGCATCCCGAGAAGTTCTCTACGTGACAAGTTAATTAGAGAGCTCCATTCAAGTGATCTTAGTGGCCATGTTGGACGCGACAAGACTATCGCTAACTTGGAGGATCGTTACTTTTGGCCACAACTAAAGAGAGATGCTGGAAATTTGTTCAGCGATGCCCCGTATGTCAAACCTGCAAAGGTCAAGTCACGAACACAGGGTTGTACATGCCTTTGCCTGTTCCTGAAGCTCCATGGGAGGATCTCTCTATGGACTTTGTCTTGGGTTTGCCAAGAACAAGGCGCGGGAATGATGCAGTGTTTGTGTGGTGGACAGATTTCTAAAATGGCTCATTTCATTCCATGCCGCAAGACAACAGATGCGCATCATGTGGCAAATTTGTTCTTTCGAGAAGTGGTCAGACTTCATGGGGTCCCAAGGTCCATCGTCTCGGACCGTGATAGCAAGTTTCTAGCTGCATTTTGGCTCACTTTGTGGAAGCAGTTCAACACTGAATTAAAATTTTCTAGTACTGCGCACCCACAAACAGATGGGCAAACGGAAGTTGTGAACAAGTTTTTGGGTAATCTGATCCGTTGCATTTGTGGAGATAGAAAGGGACAATGGGATTTAGCTTTATCCCTTGCTGAATTCTCCTACAACAACTCCAAGCATAGATCAACAGGCAGGAGTCCTTTCTCTATTGTCTACACTAAAGTTCCAACACATGTGGTGGATCTAGTGAAGCTACCATCAAAGGGAAACTCAAAAGCAGCATTGTCCTTTGCTGATAACTACACCGAACTATTTGAAGAAATTCGCCATGTGTTGGAGGCGCAAAATCAGAAGTACAAACAGCTAGCTGATTGCAAACGGAGGTTGAAGACATTCCAAGTTGGTGACAAGGTAATGGTATACCTTCGTAAAGAAAGACTGCCTTTAGGCATCAAAGGGAAGCTTAGGCAGCGGAAATATGGACCCTTCTCAATTCTGAGGAAGATAAATGACAATGCCTATGTGATAGATCTTCCAAATGACATGGGAATCTCCAACACATTCAATGTGGCAGACCTGACTCTTTATCATCCAGAACAAGCACTTTATGAGGATAACTCGAGGTCGAGTTCTAAACAACCAGGGGAGGATGATGAGGGACAGTAGAGAAACTAAAAATAAAAATAAAGTTGGAGTCAAATTCATTATGGCTTCTACACACTTCTACTATATTCTACATAATTTGGCACTATAGCCATACGTTGTGTAGTGGTTTCTAGAGTGTTCCAGCCATGAGTAGTAACTAGGTTGTTTGTATTTGCTTTCCTAGCTTTAAGTAGTGTACTCTAGAACCTTCTAGCTTTAAGTAGAGCTAAGTAGTGAAAGCTCATGGAGCCTATAAATAGAGGTCCTCACCTCTACATATGTAACCAGCCTATGTACACTCTACCTATCAATAATAAGAACTTGTGTTCTGTCCTAAAGATCTTGGATTAGATCTTGTGTGTTAAAGAGTTTGGATTGAACTCTTGGCAGCCCACGCCTCTAGAGCGATATCTAGCGCAGCACGTTGAAGTGGTTCCTTCAACATTTGTGCTGTCCACGTTGTAGCAGCAAGGTGGAGCTGTTCCTCCACAGCCTTGTGCTGCTTCACACTGTCAGCATGTACGTGCACACCAAGGGGGAGGCCACCCGCCCAGATCGACCCGGTCGGATGGTCGGCTTGCGCCAGATCGGGCCTCCGGTGAACTGAACCAGACCAGACACACGACCATGTCGAGCGGACTCGAGCGACCACCGAGATCGGAAGAAGAAGGAAGAGATTTATTTGCGGCACCCAACCGCCGCCATCCGTTCGATGGGCAGATTCCTCCGGCGATAGCAGGTTGGACGAGGCAGCCCGGAGGCAAGGGTTTAGTCCGGCAGAAGCGTTGACTATCTTCTCATTCTAGTTCGAGCATAATTCTTGCTTAGCGATACTAGCACTTCACATTAACCTTTTTTACATAATGCGAAAAAGGTTGAATATTGCTTCTCACCGTCGAACCGGGAGACGTGAGGAGAAAAAAAACTATTATTACGATTTGGAAAACTCAGAATCGAGACGACCTCAAGGTTAACCATCCAGATATGATGGATCTCTGTCTGGCCATGATGAATGTTAGAGTAACCTTTCTATATGAAAAAGACTTGAATGCCGATGCAGATTTGAAACGACACGTAACACGGTTGGCGCACAGAGACAGAACCACCGCCCACAAGACTGAACAGTGGCGCAACTGGGAAAGGACCCTCCCGTGACTGAATGCGGTCGAGTAGAAACCCGGAAGTAGGTGAGGAATCAGGGTGTAGGTGAGCTCAGAATGATCATCTGGACGGCTGCTTCTAGAATCGAGAGCCCTTGTCCGTTTATCCGCCTCCTCTCGGTCATCGCTAAAGCCAAACCTTGCCGTAGTCAAAACATATGCGACTTTGACCAAAAAAGAAGGCGACTTGAGGAAAGCTTTGAGCACACGAGTATTACCACCTCGATCGGTTAAGTGACGAGAGTGAGATGGCGCGAATACCTTACGCTTCCGTGGATCCAGCTAACTGGTTGAGCAGAGCAGTGATGAATGGTCCTTAAAACTATTTTGAGACGAGCGATCTTTGATGGGCACCGTCGGGTTGAGCTGTGGCGGCTGTCGGGTCATAAACATGGCCAGCAGAGCTCGGCGGCGAGAAATGATGCGTCAACGCTGTCATGCAATTTCATCGATACAGTCCCCGGAATGAAACAAAAAAAAAGTACGTGCTCGGCAAGAAACGACGTCCATGGATGAACGCTGGGTAGGTCGCCGGACTAAAATTGTAGGGTCTGGATGAAATCTGCCGTCAGTCGCTCCGCAACATGCTACACGTGAGGGGTCAACCACAGCAGGGTCCGGGTCTCGCAGCTATTGGAGATCACTAGTTTAAGAGGAACAGAAAACAGAAAAGAGCATACCGGTAGTTGAAGTGGCCAGAACCTCCCTTCCAGAAACCGAACTGTCTTTTCTTCTTCTTCTGAACAAGCAAAACCGGGAATCTGGCTAGAGCCATACTACTAGTCCCGTCTCCAGTGGTTGCAAATCACTACATGATTACACGCATATATTACACTTCAGTGAAAGTCAAAAGAGGCTCCATCATTACATGACAAAATGAACTCCCGAGGGCCCTCGCTCCCCACAAACGAGTCATTTTGTGCCGGAACTAGGACGTCGGCTCGCTTTTCACTGACCCACCAAGCCAGAGCACGCCGAAGATGGCCAACAATTTCCTTTCCTATTCGTTCCGTCCAATATGTACAACCATGGCATTATCCTATTGCTATGGCTTAAAAAGCACTAGCTAGAACAGCGGGGCAGTGCTTTTTTTCTGAGGATGAGCAGAGAGCTAGTGTTGTCTGCGTGTCAATACTCCATTGGCAGCTCCCACTCATCCTCAAGATCACTCGTTTTTCTATGGAGTTTACGGCCCATTGGCTTGCCCTGATTATTTTGCCTCTTAACAGGCCTAGCTCTTCGCCTTCCATGTCCCATATGATCTCCAGGCCCTTGGATATTTTTAGTGGCCCAGATGCCCTATCATTCAATTACAGAGTATTTTCACTCAACAGGGTTGTTGATTCAATTATGATTTAAATATCTAGGAGATCGGTATGTTATGTCCAGTAGTTGTATCAGAAACAATCAGCAATGCATACCTGTGTCAACCGTTGAACCCGAGAGACTGCATCTTCATGCACCACTATTGTATCAGAAACTATATCGAGCACATCTTCGACAAATAAACAGTATGTGCTTACCTGCAAGAAAAGTAAGTGCTATACTGAGACTGGAGCAGAGAATTGAGATGGATTATAAGATGACAAGTAGGTGCATAGTTAAATTACCAGACTAGCGGGGACAATAGTAAGCCCAAATGAATCAAGCTCAAGAGACTCCACAACACCTGAGATAATGTTGAAGGTGAAGCCACGCACCTAAAGAATTAAAAGGTAGCTTAAAACCATCAATATAAAGTAAACTGTTGAAACCTACTGAGAAATGAAATTCAGTCGGATAATCAGATTACCTCTCTTAAAGACCAGATAGACTCACCTTACCGACATTGCGCCGCCTGGAAGTTACAACATTGTAGCCAACCTAAAAATAATATTGCAGAATGGTAAATAACAAAGCATGTAAGTACTGCTCTCTTCTGATATTGCCAAGAACTTAAGATCAATGATTGGTTTTGGGATCCTACAAAATATGGAACGAATATATTCCTTTTCGTGAATATTATAATATAGTGTTGCATAGAGTTTATCGTCTACTCTACCAGCCCTGGTCCACAAATGCATTTTACTTTAGCCATGGGCACAAGAATTAAGGACTAGTCTAATTTCCCTTGTCTTGATCCTAGGTGATCTAGTTATTCTCTCAGTTTTCGCATTCACTCTCCAATGAGAAACACTGTGAAGTAGATTCACTCATCCATGAGATTAATGGTAATGGGGCATGACGGAAAGAATGCTTAGAAATGACCTACATATTTGTGGAGAAAATGAGACTTACATAACGACGTACTTTTGCACGGAGGGAGTACTTTACATTAGGCTGATGTTCTAGCTATAATTATGTGGAGTAATAAAACCTGAAAACGAAAACTTCTTTGAAATTAGAAAGGTAACATACCAAGCCGTGCAGACCAACTAGCTTAAATTCGTTCTCAACCACAGATTCATCCTCAACAAGCACAACATCTCCAACCTACAAAAGCAGTTAATACCTTGCATAACATTATCACTGAAGTATCTACTGCACTATTGATAGGAATACATACTTCTTTATGTCAAGATGGATAAAAAGAATAAAGGTACATTGAAAAACAAATCAAGCATTCTAGAATATTCAACCTGATATATATCCTCAAAAAGGAATTTCTCAGCTTCTCCTGAAAGCAAGCTTGGCCTCACTTCAACCAATGCAACAACCCACTGTAGATAAATGAAATAGAACATCAAGAAAATGTGGTGTCGGTCTTAAGAAATGATTATTACCAGGAAACTTAACACTTTGTAAATAGTATTGTTATATTTTCTATCTTATAAACAGGGCTTGGTGAGGAGCAGTTCATCCATACTTCCCAACTCTATTTCCCACTAAGCTAGGAAAATCTAACAATAATTGTACAACAAAGTAACTGAAAACAAAGTGAAGATTTCCCACAAACTAACTCGACCACATCCTAGAAAATCTCTAATGAAAATTGAGCATGACGCGGGGCACAATGCAAACACGTTGGTATGGGCGGAACTCGGATGACTGTGGCAGCGTAGACATAGAGCAGACTGAGACGGCATCAATGGTTGAACAAGATCGGTTATATTTTTATATCCATTGCAAAACACATAAATCGGAAAATCTTGGAAAACTGTGGTGATTGACTACGGTATTTTTAATACAATGATTTAAAAAAAATTGTGAATCCTAAGAAGAGGAAGGTTCATTTAAAAAAAAAGGGGATTGCTTCAAAAAATAAGATGAAGGTGGAGTGTGGTCCATGATAGTAAAGATCAGATACCAGATTTGATCTGTGATTGTAAACTAGGACAAGACCCACAAGGTCAGGATGTCCTCATTGCAGCGTTATTACTGGTTGCTTATACTTGGAAAAATAATGTAACGTTCATTGATATGCATCAACACCAAATAATTTACTTGTAAAGTTACTTCAGCTACTTGTGGGATCTTTCGCTAATAAAGGTGTAACCAATAAACTAAAGGCTATTGGAACTCAGCTCCAGGATGTGGCCAGAAAATACAGGTAATATTGAAGATTGATACTGACAGATGAGTAGGTTGAGCTTCGCTAGCTGACATGTGCTAAGGCGAAGAGGATGTGCTCTTATTTTAAGTGTTTACTTTGTCACGGAAGTTCATGTTTTCCGTATGCATAAGTTGGCATCAGGGCACTCTTGGATCACTCGGCCTGTAAGTCGTCAGTGACAACATGAAATAAAGGTTTTCTAGTTGCTATGGTAAGCTGGGAGTTTTTTATTTAATCAAGGGAAAACACATATACTCAGTGATCTTAGATTAATTGAGTTTATCTGGGGTGTGACTTCTAGTCTAAAATTGATTTACGGGAGAAGGTGAATGGTGAAGCTTTGTCAGACATCGTAGGCTAAAATATGAACTCAGAGCCCTTCTTTGTACCCGTATTCCTAACTGGTGTTGTCCATTTCTTTGTTTCTTGCATCATCCTTACCAGGCATATCCCAGTCAAGAACAACCTATAAGCTTTCCTAGTGCTAGGGCTGACCACAGGGACATTTGAAGATCACATCAGAATTTGCTCTAAGGTGTACATTGTTGGCAAGATATATTATTTAGCTATTATCTTATATTAATAGCAACACATTATCATATCCAATGCACTAAATTTTCGTACTTCTCAGTTCACTACACCTATCCATAAAATTAGAAAAGCTACAGAAATGAGAAATATCAGATAAATGATAAATGAAAAGAAGACACATACTGCTTTTCAGAACAAACTTGTAGTCTTTCTTTCTTCTGACACGTTTATAATTTGAAGTTGAAATTTAAAGGATGCGAACACTCCAGAGGCTACATCGTCAAACACTTTAGAAAATGCCATGATGATTTGGTGACCAAACTGAAAAGTTAGTGAATGCGTGCACCATAATGAATGAATGCACATTTTCCTACTCAATTATTTTAGCATTCGCTATTCATGGTACTAAATAGACTCAGATTCGTCTAAGAAAAGAGATATCTGACCTTGTTTATGTCACAGTTTACGCCATTATCACTATATATGAGAGCGGAATCGAAACTTCAAGCAGGCTAGGAAATGTGTGTTAATAGAAGAATAAATGACACCCGAATCTGCCACTCAGGCTAGATCACCATTCATTAACACATTACACTAATCATATCACAGTTAAGACCTGAGAGCAAACAGGACAGTTCCAAAATTTGATAGCTTAGGCAAACGAAACCAAGTGCAGGGAGGAGCAGCCCGTACCGAGGCGGGGTCGACCCAGAGCTGCGACACGAACCCGAGGCTCCGCGCTGAGCTGACGCTGATCACCTGCTTCGCCAGCAGCCCCGACCGCCGCGCCATTTGCCTCCTCGTCCGCCTCCCGCCGCCACCAATCCTCCTCGCCTCCCTCTCGCCATCATCCTCGTTAGCAACCCCGTCTCCTCCTCCCACTTTGGCATCCACAGCTACCACCGCCTCCTCCTGCTCCTCGAGCTCCCGCTTCAGCGCGAGGAAGTCGAACATGGACGGCGCCGGCGGCGCGTCGTCCCGCGCGGCCGCGCGCGCGACGAGGGCGCAGCGGAGCGGCGAGGGTCCGTGCGCGGGGGCGGCGTTGGGCTTGGGGTTTAGGTTCGGTGGGGGCGCGGGCGCGGGCGCGGGTTTGAAGGGTGGGTGGGGAAGGGGCGCGCAGGAGCACATCGTTGGGACGATTGACTGGTGAGCGGCCAGGGAGCGGGGAGTTCGAACTCGGAGACGATGGGATTGCTTTGATGGAGCCAAAAAAGTAGCGTCTACTTGAGGGAGGCGGTGAACAGGGTTAGCGCTTTCTCAGCAGAAAAACAACAACATACTCCGTACAAGCAAAGCCGAGGAACCCGTTGCCTTAAACTGAAAGCGTATCACAATAAAGAGGTGACAGGAAGATCAATTTTTTTTATCGAACAAGGGACGGGTCCGAAAGACCCAGAAGCTTCTTATATTTCAGCGGTGTCCAAAAAAAAAAAAACTACACCCAAGACTTGTGCTTTTACACCAAGAACCCGGAAAAGAAACTAAAAACACAACCAAATCCTCCTTAACCGCAACAACATAACATGACGAACTCGATAGCCGTACCGGCGATGCCGTCTCATGGGACAAACCACTTGGGGCAGCGTCACTGTGCAGCGTCCGTACAGAGGTAAAGTCTTTCGAAGCGGCATTGAGCCAAGAGGAAAAGTAGCCATCGAAACGTGGCTAACGAGGGTCGCTATTCGACCTTAAGAAGCAGAGGTAAGACAACCGTCACCATCGATGTCCACCATTAGGGAACTCCTGGAAATTTCCGCAGCTAGATATCCCCGTCATGCAGGACGAAGCACAACGCCACTCCACCATCACCTCAACGGTCGGAGGAGAGAGAGAACAACAGATCCCACACCACCTGCATAGGTACATCCTCCAGATCTGGAGGACAAACCGTGAGATTATTTAGGGAGAGAAGCTTCGACCAGAATCTTCCTCTGCTTCCATCAACTACGGAAATCGACTAGAAGATCGATTCTTCCGCTTCTCAGCACCGCTCGCCGGTGCCACAAACGAACTTCGAGACGGATGACGCCAAATGCCACCAGGGCAAACCCAAACATAGCCCTAGACCAACTAAACTAAACTAAACAGAGGCCGACCTCCTCTCCCATCCCCATGTTGGCGAAAATAGGAGAAATGGAGAGGAGCCGGGGAAGAAGGCCGACTCTCAATGGGAGGAGGAGGAGGGAGAGGGAGAGGGAGAGAGAGAGAGAGAGAGAGAATGGAAAAACAGGCAAGTGTTTGGTTTCTCGAAAAAAAAGCACAAGCGAAAGCTTAAGTCGAAGAGTGGAGGTCGCTCGGTATATCAATTCGTCCGGTCCTATTCTTTAGAGTTTAGGGTTTTAGAGTTTTGGGTTTGGGGTTTAAATATTTATCTTCCGGTTAAGTGTTTGGTTTCAGTGGTCGGTTGCTTTATTGTGCAAAAGCATTTTGATGGAGTTGTTTCGTAAGCAAGGAAAATGCATTTAATACACACGACCGCTCAGCAATTCTTTGGTGGGCCCAGCTTTTGCGAAAGAGATATCGGGGATGGGAAAAACAACACGTTCAAAGTATGGAAACCTAAAAACACCATCCATCCATGGGTGTGGGGTCCAATCAGTGACGAAAAAACAAGCGAATGGTCCAAAAGTAACGGGGACGGAAGCTAGCTGGGTCCCTCGGTTCACACGTTTATCTCACTCTCACATACTCACACGGCTCTGCTTGCTTGCTTCGCCTCCACAACCTAAACGCCCGGCTGCAAAGGAACAAAATGCCCCAATCTATTTTAGTTATGTATGTCGTGCAAACAATAATGTATCCAAATCTATGTTAGAAACAAAATATACTATTAACCTGTTCAAGAGATCATTAGAAATACTATTTATGTAAAGCTGTAAACAAGAGATTGAAATTTTAACAAAATTGCACTAGACGTTTCTTTCAACTTGCAAGGTATTTAACATAACCTTGCGCAAAAATGTATGTGTATTTACTTTTTTAGAAGAAATATGTATATTTACTTTGCATGGGAGTTATTCGATTGACATTTAGTGGATTAATTAGATCACAACTTCACAAGCAGCTCGCATATTTCGCCCTGATGCTCATTACTCAGAAGTGTCTTATCCAAGCGCATGTTCTCGAAAAATTAATTCTAACCAGAGCTGGTATACATCGAGACGATATTTTTCAGTAAACATTAACATATGACATTATATACGTCTTGTTTCTTTTTTTCTTAGCACAATTCCTGTTTCATGTTGCAAATATAGCGTGCAAGTTTTGTTTAGTCTTACGGGTGACTCAGACAATCACTAAACATTAACTGTCGCTCGCGTGACATGTTCATGTTTGAAACTTGTCGTGCTGTTGTCCTTATATATTTAATCATATTTTAAAATGGTGCCATTATATATTTAATTGATAACACGTTCTCTTTTATACGTATCTTTTCAACTTACACGTAATTGTTGTTTGTTCAGATACTAATAGCTTGCATACACACGGCATGTGTGGTATGGACACCTTATCTATGGAAACAATATTCCATACACAACCTCCATTAACAAACATTTTGCTCACACACTGAATCACACGGCACGGCAGAACACTCTAATCCTCCTCCCAGTAGCAAAACCAAAGCAAAAACACGAAGCAACCTTGGCGCCAAACCTAAACAAACACCTTGGCTTTTTCGCGAGGAAAGCGTATTCACCGCCCATGACAGTGGGCCCCACGTGGTCCAACTGGTTAGCCAACTTGGCATCGCGGCATATTCCCGAGTGGCCATCTCGCATCGCGGTCTCGCACCGCCCCCTCCCCGATCCCGTCACCGAATCCGCCAATCCGGCCCCGACACGCGTCCGATTACGGTTACCGGAGCCCCGCACCCCACGCGCCGATGCTATAATAGGAGTCCCACCGCCGCCCGGCCGCAGGGGATCGCCGAGCTCTCGCCGCCGCCTCCAGCCGTTTCCCCTCACCCTCTGCAAAGGTTCGTCGTCTCGTCGCGGTTCTCTCACGCCCTCCCTCTTCTTCCTCCGTTTCCCCTTCCTCTTCCTCCCCTGCGCTCCCCGAGCCGTTCCTCCGGTTCGTGCACGCTTCTTTTACGCGTTTTTCTTCGATTATATCTCGGGTGCAGTAATCGTTTTGGAATTGCTCGCCTGGCGGGTGAGCGTAGCGGTCCTTGCGCCGCCCACTCGAGTTGTTCCCTGGGCGAGGTATTCCTGGGTCTGCTAGATCTGTTCGTGATTCGATTCTTTGGATCTGTGGCCCTCACGAGAGGGAGGGGGGTCGATTCAAAATATACCTAGAGGCGTGCGCCGCCAGTTGGTTCATGGATAGATATTGCTTGGCGGTAAATTTGTCAGCTCTCCAGTAGATTTCCTTCGCCGTTCCATTTTAGCATGCATCATCATTCTTGGCAGATAGGAATGTCAATCTTGGTTGGGCGCGTCGTGTTTGGATAGGCACTACATCCGACATAGGATGCACTTTTCCCCGCTAGGGGTTAATTCGAGTTGGAGAAGTAGTATTTGGTTGGTTCTCATGCCAGTTTTGGGGCTAAAGTTGGAATGCGGTTCTTCCTCTTATTGCAAAACCCGAACTTTGTCAAGTCGATAGCAACTTGCTTTTAAGAAAGCGCTTTATTACTGTTTTTACAGTTATAGTCTATGATAGAGCTAACATGGTACCCCACCGATTGAGTTACACATGGTTTCATACTGCGAAATAATACTAAAGTTGCACGTATGATTGTTATCGCAGCATATCCTTTCTTATGTTTATGCTGTTGCTCCAAATTAAGAAGTGATACTTACTTTGCAGTACTTTTTATGTACTTCTGTGGAATCTAGCAATTTCAGGTGTAAACACTCGCCCATATGATTCTTTTTCCTGCCATGTGATCTACTAGTGTAGACTGTATTTGTGGTAGCTTCCCCAGAATCATAATGTTACTTAGGCCCTCTTGTAACTTTTCTACTGCATTTCACTCATTATCGGTGCATGTTCCGCTGAATCTGTCACCAACTTTATACATACACGGCCACATAGGCACTACTCAATAGGCATCCTAGCATGGCGTTCTTCTTTACTACCTTATTCCCTTTTTAATGTTCTTAGCGCAAGCTTCCACTTTTGTGCAATTATTAAATTAACTATATTTTCATTCTGCCTGCAGCCCATAGACAAGTTGATCTCATGTATTCAGGAAGAACAGTGGCATCCAGAGTTTCCTGTTCATCGGGAAACAACGGAAGCTTCCCACCCTGCCTTCGCCCAGGATTCCTGGGATTCCCGTTGTCTCTGTGAACTTCCACTTGTTCAAGGCCATTGTTCGCAGCCCTGCATCTTCTGTTGTCTTGGGTATTTGTGGACGAAGCCTCCCTTAGACAGAGCTGCCCCATAAGGTGTCTGTCGTAGTTTGTGAATTGGTAGTGGGAAGCCACTCAGCTACCCTTCCCTGGAATTGTGGCACAAGACTCCTGTAGCATCAGGACTATAAAAATCTCTGAATCTTGGGTCCTTCAAGATGGTTTCCTCTGAGATACCCTCTGTTACAACAACCCAGACACAGGGCCGCAAGCTCTTTAGGGGGATGATACTTCTGCCAAAAGGGCCTCCAGATGTTGTCCTTCCTGAAAATGTTGAGTTCGATTTCAACGATGTCTTTGGTGCTACGGCGGTCCATACCCCCACAGAGTCGAGCATTCTCACTCCAGATAGCCCTGCACCTTTCTCTGAGTCCGGTGAGGAGGTTTACAATGACCCTGTAGTCATTACCAAGCGATCTCATTCTCTTGTTGGGCCAACTTCACTTGTTAGCCAGTCCTTGCCACTTAATAAGCTTACTCTACATGAGTCAGAGAGCTCATCAGATCTTCTAGAGTGTCTTTCTAAAGAAAAGCAAAGTAACCATGAGGCTCTCAGTGATGAAGAGCTCAATAATACAAAAAAGGAGAATGAGGTTATTGGACTCGACGACTTCGAAGTCTTGAAGCTTGTTGGCCAAGGGGCATTTGGCAAAGTCTATCAGGTGAGAAAGAAAGGCACTTCAGAAATATATGCAATGAAAGTCATGAGGAAGGACAAGATTTTGGAGAAGAACCATGCTGAGTACATGAAAGCAGAGAGAGATATACTGACAAAAGTTGATCACCCTTTTGTGGTGCAGCTGAGGTACTCCTTTCAGGTAGGTTGTTACTGTTTCTGTGTGTGCACTTTGTTGTCAAGTATGGATATATTATCTCTAGTGTTATGTTTTGCCAATACTAAAACCAACACTTAATTTGCAGACAAAGTACCGACTTTACCTTGTCTTGGACTTTGTAAACGGGGGCCATCTTTTCTTCCAGCTTTACCAACAGGGTTTGTTTAGGTAATTTCATTTCGTAATTTATCTTACACCTATCCAGATGTACCAGCCTTTGATTAAGCTACTATTTATCTGGCAGGGAGGAGCTTGCGCGCATATATACTGCTGAAATTGTATCTGCTGTAGCCCACCTTCATGCCAATGGGATTATGCATAGAGATCTGAAGCCTGAGAACATCTTATTGGATGATCGTGGCCATGTAAGGATCCTTTAAAAGATCTTCATCTACCACTTTTTTCTGTCTTCATCCACCAGTGAGAAAATTTGTTGATGTACATCTTCGTTTCAGGCCATGCTGACTGATTTTGGCCTGGCAAAGGAGTTTGATGAGAACACCAGATCAAATTCTATGTGTGGCACCGTGGAGTATATGGCCCCAGAAATTGTTCAGGGCCGAGGTCATGATAAGGCTGCAGACTGGTGGAGTGTGGGGATCCTTCTTTTCGAAATGCTTACGGGCAAGGTGAGTTATTCGAAGGAGGTAGTCTTCTGATTAGTAATGTGTGCATCACAGACGAATTATCTGCTTATATCTGCAGCTTGTTTGCAGATTTATTAATTTCCTATATCTGCAGCCCCCCTTTTTTGGTGGAAACAGGGACAAAATTCAGCAGAAGATAGTGAAGGAGAAGATGAAGCTTCCGACGTATTTGTCTAGTGAAGTTCATTCTCTGCTTAAAGGGGTAAGTTTGCCATGTTCACCTTGCGTTCATGTATTTTGTGGAACCTGCCTTATGCTTGTTTTCAAAGTCAACTAGTTTGAGTTTGATCAAACTCCAGTTTTTGCAAGTTAAGTTATTTCAGTCATGTATAATTAAAATCAGACACGTATGCGTGTAGTAAAGCTTTAGCCCTAGACGTCTCTTCTCTGAGGTGACTGATGCCTGTTAGTTTGATTAAAATGTGAATGCCTTGTTGGTTTAATTTGACCCACACTGGCTTTCTTTGGAAAGGTTAATCTTACTATCTGAACACCTTTTTTCCCAGCTACTGCACAAAGAAGCTGGCAGGCGACTAGGGAGTGGAGCAGGCGGCAGTGACGAAATAAAGAATCACAAGTGGTTCAAGGCAGTAAACTGGAAGAGACTCGAGGCTCGACAGATCCAGCCAAGCTTCTGCCCTAATGTTGCTGGGCAGACCTGCACTGCAAACTTTGACGAGTGCTGGACGAGTATGCCGGTGCTGGACTCTCCAGTAGCCAGCCCCGTCGCTGCAGATAGCAACTTTGTGGGATTCAGTTATGTGCGTCCGGCGCCATTTTTTCAGAAGCCGAGTCCTCTAGGCTGAAGGACTGCTTTACTATGTAGAAGTAATGTTTATATGTGAAACCCAGTGTCCTTTTTCTTTGCTCAAGACAGTAAGATGATTATGTTGTGTCATTGTGTGTGTTCGAAGGATTATTGTCTATTGGCACAGTGGGCAGATTGGACCTGGTAGTAACAAATGTATCCCCATGTTTCTCTACGGAGCTAATGTTTGTCTACAGAGTATATATGAACTGCTTTTTTCTTCTTTCTATAAAAAACAGTCACGCTGACAAATATACATCAATGTACTACGTCAGGTGAAACAATAGAACAAAACCCAGTCAAATGTTTCTGCTCACCGGATATTTGATCGGATTTGCGATCCTGTTAGCCCGAGTAAGCCCGGCGTGCATAAATTAGTCGATTTAGTCTTCCGATCCAGTCTACACGTGCACCAATTTGTTCCTCTGTTCTTCAGCCAGACGAACTGTCGAATTCTGGGACGATGGACTTGTGAAACATGTCAATGCCAATGACGGCGGCCGCAACACTGCAACACCCAGCAGTTGCAGCCGCGTCATAGTTGCAAGGAAAAGGCCGATGATACACAGAAGTTCTGCCCGGTAGAAAATAACACAAGACTGAGTGGTGCCAAACTGCCAACACACCGCCCCAAGAGTATTATCACCATGTCGATCAGCCGTTAAACAACAATTCATAAACTCGAGGCTCAAAATCCGAGCGCTAGCTTTTGACACACGGGACAAGCAACGCGACGTTCCCAGCACGCACATACATTTTGGCCATGAATCGCTCTTTCTTCACCGGCCGCGCTGGAGCGACTTCTCGACGGAGTCCATCTCCTCGAGGATGCGCACGCGGCGCTTGTTGGGGATGGGCGCGGTGGGGCCGAAGCTGATGTAGTGGCCGGAGACGGCGTTGAGCGCGGAGTACATGTCCCGGAACGACTGCCGCCCCAGCAGGCCCTTCTCACGCCGGTACTTGGCCACCCAGGAGTTGGACATCTCCCGGAGCTCCGTCACCGCGTCCGCCACCTTCGGGTCCGTCTTGTCCATGCTGATCGTCGACCGCACCTTCCCGATCACCTCCTTCGTCTCGCTCACGTACTCCTCGTCCGCAGCCGCGCGCGCCGCGCCGACGCACGGCGAAAGCGCCAGCAGCAGCGCCGCGCCCAGGCTCGTGCCGGCCAGGACGTCGCGCCTGCTGCTCGCGCTGGCTGATGCCGCGGCTGTCGTGGCGTGGAGCGCCGTGCTGGACCGGGGCGCCGGCAGCGGCTTCGCGACGGCTGCTGCTGATGGGGCGGCGAGCATGACCGGGACGGGAGACGATGCTGCCCTCATCTCTTTCCGATGTTTAGCTCACTGGTGGGCGGTGAAGGGAGAGAGGAAGGTGGATCAGGTGGGATGGCGCGAATCGTTTGATAGATTAGGCAGCAGTAGTCCAGCAGGAGGAAGGGAAGAGGCGACACGTCGGCTTATCCTCTTATCATGACTTGTTTTCTTGTAAGGCTCTCTTTGGGTTCCCAGGATTTCATCCTGTCGACACTGCTGCGTGGTATTCGGCAACAACACGTTTTTGGCCATCCTTACTCACAGGGTTTTGGGCTGTTTCGGAATTGTGTCATACCACCACCACAAACTAAACGAGCTACACAAGCAAAGGGGTGTGAGTATGTGACAATAGGTCGCAAACTTGGATCCTCTCACACAAATCCAAATTCACAACATCATTCAGTGTACAGGAATAACGAAATCCGCAACTTTGACCTGACGAACCACACTACTCAACATACCAAAATATAAAGTTTGTGTGGGTAAAACATGTGTACAGAATAAACTACTAAATTACAGAACATTAGCAATGTTCCATCCTCAAGGTTGCGGAAGTTTCTCACAAGAGAGGTCAAACAATGTAGGCAATAGAGCTCTCAACGACGGATGGTGGCGGAAGTGTTGATGATGGCAGCAACATGTCGAGCGGCAACTCAGTTGGGATGGCATCCGATCCAAGAGCCTGGGTGAAAACCCACCTCCACCTTGCGTGGCGATAACGGTGCCCACAGACATGGTTCTCTCCTTGGAGCCATCCGCTCCGGGTTATCTCCTGTTATACGGGTTCTTTAAAGCATTTGAGGGAAAGCTCAAGCTTCTGGCTGCTTCCATCAAGGGTGGCCGTGGAGATTTCCATGCGTTCTCCTTGGAGGCACCTTACAAAGCAATACCCTTGTCAGACGAGCTTCATCTATACGCGGCTGTATAGCCGGCAAAGGTGGCGAGCGATAACACGGAGGCCTCAGTCGTTGCAATTATTACAAAAAAAAGATAAATGTAAAAAAATGTAGGCAATCATCATCACAACTCCATAATAGAAAAGACATATCTGAACTAAAGGAAATGGTAAAACAATGTAGGCAACACAATTTGAAACTCGTCGTAGGTAGAAATCATATTAACTAGTACTAAATCAAAAGTAGACAGTACAATTCATAACTACAAACGGTAAACAAGAGATAGAAGACGTATGGTACCGCCAAAGCCTCAGATGTTGGAATTATATCATAAAATATTATCAGACGATGTCGGCAATAATTTCAACTCATCATAGGCAGGACTCTAGAATCTCAAAACAAATACAGCAACTCTGAATCGTACAACAAAAAAGATCACTAAATTGCAGCAAATTTAGAAGTAGGGTAGCGTTACGCTTACGCTGCAGAAGTTTCTGACAAGACTGGTCAAACGATGTAGAAAATAAAGTTTGCAACTCATCATAGGTACAAAGCCCATGAAACACTAGTGACCGAATATGAACGTAAACAACACCATTTTTTGCCAAAAAGGAAAAAAAAGGAAAAGGAGGAACCACTAGTTGTGCATTCAAATCATAAATAACACCATTTTTGTGTAAGAACCATAAACTAAAAAAAACATACCATGGCACTGCGTAAAGCTTAAATGCTGCAATTATTATACAGAAAAATTGCAACTCATTATTAGCATAAATTGGAAGTGAAAAAATTGTGTACATATTCTCAATTCTATAGCATAAAATTCTAATTAGCAGCTGACTCAAATAAATGGCAATGATCTATCCTCAGAGGTTAGGTTTCTCATAAATAAAACCATATTAGCTTGAAACAATAAACAGGAACACAAAGGACCTATGATACAACCTTTAAGTCTCAAATGTAGAAAATAACCACTACATACTTTTGTAACGATGTAGGCAAATAACCCAAAAGCACACAGGGACAAAACCCCATAAGTGGCAAACCTGCAATACATGCAATTTGCAATGTCAATGCTTAGAAACAGGGGACAATACTTTCTAGGTGGAAAACCTGAGCCTGAGCTATTGCAAATACCATCGCACAAATACTTGCGATACAATGCAATCTCGCAAGTCATCAAACAAAAAAAGTTGATAAAAAGTACAACAAAGTAAATGGTAATGATTCATGCAAGGTAGTAAGTTGAATTACGACAGTGTGAAGGCAATAGTTGTCGAACTGTTTAGGCAATATTCTCTAAGTCATCGTACACCATGTTTACAACAAGCACCACACAACAAGCCAATAAAACTGATCGATGCAATGTTCTCATGATTTCCCCTATAGCATTGGTTTGCGGTAGGGACGTCCACTCGATAGGCATACAGACAAAACCGTAATAGGAAAATTAAAAAAAAGGTTTTTATGAAGCATTAAAGATGTGTTCATTTGTTAAAAATGCATTTAGACATTTGTATGAGCTGAAATTCGAAGTGTTTGTAACCCTAGTGCGTACGCACAATAATAGGGTGTTACAGTTTACCTATTTACAATGAAGGAAGAACAACAATTCTCCTGGTAAGGATGGTATGAGGGCTTCTTGCATCTGTTCCATATGGTATATTCACCTTAAACGAGTGAAAATTGCGACAGAAAATGTTAGTCAACGAGCATACGAAATCAAAAGCAGCTCTTTTTTTTTGCGAAAAAATCAAAAGCAGCTCAGAGATATATCAGAACATTGCAAATTGGTCCCGGTGCTCCACGTATGGTTTAGAGGAAAAAAGAAACTATCTCCACTGCTAAATATGTGGTCTCTACATGGTCTAAAATAGAGGTTCAATATGTAATAGAGGATATGTCTCAATCCTTCTGTCTAATCAAGAGAAAACCCATACTTGGATATGGATGTGTTATTAAACACTAGAAGCCCTAGTGTCAGGTGTAATAACCTGCATGAACCCTAATCATGCCCACCAATTGCAGTCTTCGGTGTTATGATGTAGTGGTGGAGCTAGATGAGATTCTACGATTCCATGGGGGGGGGGGGGGGGGGGCGCTCCTTCTGCATGTGCAAGACGGACTGGCTAGGGGCAATTATCCACATTTTTACGTATTTAAAACTTGATTATGCAGGATATTAAAGCTAAAAAAATTAGGCTGGGGGGGGGGGGGCGGTGGCCCCCTTGACTTCTTCATAGCTCCACCCATGTTATGATGCATGTATGAGACCTCGATTGGGCCTGGTTGACATGCAGCTTAAAGCACCATGAGCTATGCCTGCGAGGTAATTTTGATTCGGCCGTTTCCAACAAGCCAGGTCCGAACAGGCACAAGGTCAGCAGATGATTGAGTGGAGACGGGCTAGAGAGGATCGTCCCTTCGGGAACATGTGTCATTTATTACCGCATCACCTACTCCCTCGCTCCTACCTTCTCACTCTCCTATCCTCTGAGTGGAGACGGGCTAGAGAGGATCGTCCCTTCGGGAACATGTGTCATTTATTACCGCATCACCTACTCCCTCGCTCCTACCTTCTCACTCTCCTATCCTCTCTTATCGTCTTGTCTCCCTCCATTGAAGACTACCCCATCTCGGTGACGCAACAATGTAAAATCCCTCCTCTATGACAGCGGTGATGGTGGCGACTTTGTCCTCTACGGCGGCAGCGCATCCTCATAGTCAGCGGTGACAATGACGGTAAGTAATGCCCAGACCCAATTTTTTAAACATTGTTTGTGGTAGATTAGTTATCATCTAGGGTTCTTTATCCCGTTTGTGTAGACTAGGATTGCATGCAAGCTAGATTTGGGACTAGATCCCATTATTGTGAATTGTATGAAGTTTAATTTGGAAAGGAATCAACAAGCCAATGATTGATTTCTTAAACCACCATGGATGTCTGGTTTATCGATCTGTAAGCCAATGATGATTTGCGAGGCTAGAGTTCATGTTTTCTTGGTCGATTACTGTGTGATGCATTTTAGCTTGTTTCGTGACATCTATTATGTTTGTTTATGTAGGAGGCATTGGTGTTTTCTTAATTGGTTAATATAAGTACATGTGTTGTGTTGAAGAGCCCCATTGGTCGTGCCCGTTCTGATTAGCTCTTAATTTGTGGAACACAATGCATTCGTATGCGGCACAATTCATGATGTACTATTGTTCTTTTGTTAGGTTATGGCCGATGATTAAAGCACCGTCTGGCCGCCAGAAGTGCTGAATCGGTGTCCAATAGTTTTAGATGGCACATAGAAATACTATAACCAATTGTTGAAATAGCCTTAGAGGGCTGAGCATTGGGGGTGGATTATAACATTTTTATGTGATATACAAAATGGAATAGTAAACATCTCACATCTTTTTTCTTAGACAGCATTAACAGAAGCAAAAACTCAGACCAAGGAACTCACTTTTTTTTCAGTCATGTGAAGCTTGACGACGTACGCACGCACATACATTCGTCCAGGAATCAAGCCAACTGCGTAGTTCGTACGTAAGCTAGGGTGGTTCCCCGACGTCGTCCATCTCCTCCAGGATGCGTAGAAGCCGCCGCCCACAGGACGAGCAGGGTACTAGCTGGACGGCAGAGCAGCTAGGCTCCATGGTGACAGAGAAGCCGCCGTCTCACCTATGAGGAATGCAATTGTTGCTACCTCGACCACCATTAGTTGTTGCTACTCCCTCCGTTCCTAAATATAAGATGTTTTAGCTTTTGTCCACATTCACATGTATATAGATGTATGTGGACATGTTTTAATGTGTGTACACTCATTTGGATTTGCACCTAGCCAACATGTGATCTAGCTAGAACATCTTATATTGTGGAACGGAGGGAGTACTTGTTAGTGTCTTTTCGTGAGTGTGGACTCTGGAGTTGTGTTCTTTTTGAGCGAGTGGGAGAGCGGTATAAATAGTTCAGATTGAGTTCCGCTTGATAGTCGTAGGTGTCGCCGGCGTTTCATGACGCCTTGGCAGCCACGGATGATGGGGCTACGGCTTGTTGGAAAGGAGGTCGGGAAGTTTCTTGACGGGCAAGGACAATCACAAGCTAAACGGAAATAATAGAGGCGACTACAGCCAGAGTGACTGGCCGACGGCGACCCGTTGACGCCCAGAAGCAAAAGAGTGAGCGTTTTTTCCACGTGCGTCGTCCTGTCGCAATATTGAACTTGTTCTCCCCGCTAAAAGGAACGTGTTCGGCGTCCTGCGTTCCTTTTACACAAATCATTTTAGTTTGACTACGTCAGGAAAAATAAATCTCTGCTGAAAAATATTTGTGGTTGATAATTTTGGTTCCACTATTTCTGAGGCCATAGGCCATTCCTCTAACAATATCGGATGGCCATTATCTACTTCTGGAAGATAACTATTTTCAAACCGGCCGGGACATGGTCATTCTTGTCCATGACACTAGTTAGAAAATACCCATATATTTACACGTCGTTTCGCTCACATACTCGTGCACAGCTATAGCGCCAGCAGGGCCCAGACCGGTGCCGGTGACAACGCCGCTCTTGCTGATCACGGTGTTCAATGTTGTCGTCACGTGAAGCTCTTCCCGCAAACTAGTGCGAAATTCATCTATTAGGGTTTGGATATGGAGAAATTTGACTGGATGGAGATTAGAAGGTCCATCCACATTATCCACTATGTATATAAGTCACTATATTTTTATATGTAAGATGTTGCAACATTAAGTTTACCACCCAACCGAAGCTTCCAAACTCAGCCCAAACATTTGGCATGTCCGAAAACCCTCATACCTAGCCTATACCAAAACCTCGCGGACTCTGCCTTCCTGCCATTTTCTCGCCTGCGCCGCCCCTTTCGACCTCTGCTGGTTTCCATCCTAGTTCCGCCCCGAACCTGCAGTGACCCGAGTCAAACACTCCGCGTACTTTGCCGCCGCGCCGAACACGGTCTCCGCCACCCTCGGACGCGTCCCGTACGTTTTACACCGCCGGACATACAACTCGCCGGTCATGTGTTTGTGAAATTACATGAGTTGGTTTTGATTGTTTTAGCTCATTCCTAGGCATGGCTTGTCGGATGATAAGTATGATTACGAGGAAGTAGATGAGGTCATATACAAAGAGTTCGTCGAGGATGAGAAAGATTGCGAGCTTGACAACGACGAGGATGCGGAGATAGCCGTGATGATGAGCATCCTTGAAGAAGTAAAGAAGGAGGAGCATGTTCTCAACTTCAGGGGTTCGACTAAGGGCAGGATAGTTGTGCCCCGTGATAGGATCAAGGGCACACATGATCTTTACAAGGACTACTTCAGGCCCGATCTAGTCTTCCATGAGGGGGTTTTCCGGTGTCGCTTTCGGATGAGCTCAAGATTATTCCGACGCAGAGAGGAAGAACTGGCGAAGTTTGATTCATACTTCTCGTTGAGAAAAGATTGTTGCGAACAACTTTTCTTCTCCCCCATGCAGAAATGCACTGCAGCTTTTGAGGATGCTTGCCTATTGTAAAGTTGCGGATGCCGTTAATGAGTGTTTGGATGGGAGAGAGCACAAGCATTGAGGCTATGGTCAGATTTGCATACGTTGTGTTGAAGGTGTTTCGACCGGAATATCTGAGAGAATTTATTGTCGCAGACACCGAAAAGCTATTGGCCAACAGAGCAGAAAGAGATTTTCCAGATATGCTTAGTTCACTTGATTGCATGCATTGGCAATGGAAAAACTTGTGGATTTGAACTTGTGGATTTGGCATGCATTGTCATCGTATCGGCGTCACTGACAGGATGTGGGGGTTCCCTAGCCGACGGTAGATCGTGGGAGTGAGATATCAGGCAGCGGCGAGATCCTACGTGATGTTATAAGGCAATAGGCGTGTTACGTGTTACAATGAGTACGAGATTGTGCGTAGCCCCTAAGGCTCCATCAAGTAGGCTTATATAGGCGGTCGGCCTAGGGTTTACAAGGAGAAGCCATGTTCGGCAAGAATACAGAGTCCTAAATCTACCCGACTAAGTTACTGCCTAAGTCTTTGGGCTTCGTGGCTTCGTGGATCTCCTTCTTGGACCTTCCTTTGCCGGCCACGCCTCCATCTTGCACTTCGGCTTACTGGGCGGCCCAGCATGCCTAAAGCCGTACCACTCGTGGGCCACCCTGGTAAAGCCGGATTCATCCATGTCAGAGATATCCCAGTTGGGTATATCCCAACATGCATTTTCTGGCATGCCTGATTTCCACAACGCTATCAATATGTTTCAAGGCTCTCCGTTGTTAAAGAGAGTATGATGGGTTAAAGAGAGTATGATGGATGCTCCGGCCTGCAACTACACCGTCAACAGGTATAACTACACCATGTGGGCTATCTATCCGATGATATCCATGTCAGAGAATACCCCCCAACATGCATTTTTTGGCATGCCTTATTTCCATAACGATATCAATATGCTTCAACGCTCTCCACCTTTGACGGGTATGACTACACCATGAGATACTATGACTACACCATGAGATACTATCTAGGCAATGATATATATCATCAGTGGGCGGTATTTGTGAATATTATATCCAATCATGTTGGTCACAAAGGATGTCAATTTGCCACTATACAAGCAATTTGCCACTATACAAGCATCTGTTACGCAAAATTGTTCGCCACTGGGAAAATGTTCGTGGATCTAAAATAATGTGGGATTCGACATGATTATGAGCTTGCGTCGATTTGAGGACTATTAAAATGGGGCTTGTGGTTGTAGAAGGCAACATGTGAGGCTTCCAGCCCCTGTCCACGTCGGGGCGAAATTTGCTCAGTACGTTTGGAGATGCTCTAAATGAATCTCCGGATTGGAAGCAAACCCTCTGCCATCTCTACCTGTAGAGGTGACACGTCAACTTGTACTCTTCCTATCGACAGCTCTGAGTGGTATTCAGCAACAACACGTTCTTGGTCAGTCTAACTAACAATGTTATGCCTATTTTGAGATGTTTGACAAAGCTAGGACGCCACTAAGACACATTCTTTTCCATGAAAATCAAGGCAGAGCTGGCACCCCGGATTTGGCCGCAAACTTAGATCCTCTCAGATAAATCAGAATTCACAGAAACACATAAAGTACAGAAAACAACTAAATCCACAAAACGGTGTAGGCACAGTAAAAACTGGACAATAATAGTTGTAAATCGGCAAATTGGATTATGTTGATTGAGCATCCAAGCACTAGACAGCTCAAGTCCCAGCCTTCCGCCGGCCAACCTGGGCGACGAATCCAGCCTTGATAGGAGCAACTGACCTGGACGAACCGCACTGATCAAGATGAAAAGGAAAAAAAAGTTAGCGTACTTAAAACAGGTGTGCAGCTGAAACTACTAAATTGCAGCAGATTCAAATAAAGGATAATGTTCCATCCTCAGACGTTGCAGAAGTTTTCACAAGGCTAGTCAAACAATGTAGGCAATGAAGTTTGCAACTCATCATAGGCAATATATTTATCAAATGATTATACTAGTATTTGGATTGTGGCAGATACTAACAAATGACTTTAACCATCCTTAGACGTTGCAGAAGTTTCTCATAAGATTGATCAAACAATGTAGGCAATGAAGTTTGCAATTCATCATAGGGTAGCTGGAAAAATAATTAGGAAATAGAGGAACTAATGTCGAAGTCTCAGATGTTGTAATCATTTCAGGAATATATTTGTCAAATGGTTGTATTAGTATTTGTATTGCAACAGATACTAAAGAAAATGACTATCCATCCTCAGACGTTGCAGAAGCTTCTCATAAGATTGATCAAACAATGTAGGTAGGGGTGGGCATAAAAATCGAAGACCGAAAACCGAAACCGAAAAGACCGAGACCGAAACCGAAATGACCGAGACCGAAAAGACCGTTAGAAATTTGGGTAGCAAATTAGAAAAGACCGAAGTTAGATCAGAAATTCGGTTATCACTTATACCTAACCCGAATAAACCGAAAGACCAATTTTATTTTATTTTGAGTGAATTACGTACGGAAGCAGCCGAATTTGTGTGCTAGCCCAGCTTATGTGTCATCTAGTATATAGGCCCAACTACTAAACCAACCATACCATCTAGTCTCTAGACTCAACAACTGGGTATCTCAGCCCAGCGTACTGTAGATTCTCTCGTGCATGAGAGACCAGTCGATCGCTTCCCACTTTCCCAGTCCCGGGCACCGATTCCCCTTCTTGCGCCCTATATTTTGGTCTATTTGGTCATGACCGAAGACCGGACCGAATAGACCGAAGACCGAAGAACATAAAACCGAAAAGACCGAATTTATTACGGGTATCATTTCTGGATGACCGAAATTGTTAAAGACTGGAAAGACCGAACCGAACTAACCGAAAAGACCGAACGCCCACCCCTAAATGTAGGCAATGAAGTTTGCAACTCATCATAGGGTAGAGCGCCCAGAAACCACGAGTAGCGCATTCAAAACATAAATAAACAATCCACACAAAACATACAAACCATCATAGCAGCTGACTCAAATAAATGGTAATGTTCCATCCTCAGAAGTTGCGGAATTTCTCATAAGATTGATCAAACAATGTAGGCAATACAGTTAGCAACTCATCATCGGTAGAAACCAGACACAGGAATGTAAATTGTATGCAGATTCTCAATTCTAAATGGCAATGTTCAAATAAATGGCAATGTTCTATCCTCAGAAGTTGCGGGATTTCTCATAAGATTGATCAAACAATGTAGGCAATACAGTTAGCAACTCATCATAGGTAGAAACCAGACACAGGAATGTAAATTGTATGCAGACTCTCAATTCTAAATAAAAAACTTAATTGCAGCTGACTCAAATAAATGGCAATGTTCTATCCTCAGAAGTTGCGGGATTTCTCACAAGATTGATCAAACAATGTAGGCAATACAGTTAGCAACTCATCATAGGTAGAAACCAGACACAGGAATGTAAATTGTATGCAGACTCTCAATTCTAAATAAAAAACTTAATTGCAGCTGACTCAAATAAATGGCAATGTTCTATCCTCAGAAGTTGCGGGATTTCTCATAAGATTGATCAAACAATGTAGGCAATACAGTTAGCAACTCATCATAGTATGTAAACTGTATGCAGATTCTAAATTCTAAATAAAAAAAACTTAATTGCAGCTCACTCAAATAAATGGCAATGTTCTATCCTCAGAAGTTGCGGAATTTCTCACAAGATTGATCAAACAATGTAGGCAATACAGTTAGCAACTCATCATAGGTAGAAACTAGACACAGAAATGTAAACTGTATGCAGATTCTAACTTCTAAATTAAAAAAACTTAAGTGCAGCTGATTCAAATAAATGGCAATGTTCTATCCTCAGAAGTTGCGGAATTTCTCATAAGATTGATCAAACAATGTAGGCAATACAGTTAGCAACTCATCATAGGTAGAAACTATGACACGGGAATGTAAAAAAACCATATTAGCTTGAAACAATAAACAGGAACACCAAGGACCGATGGTACCGCCTTTAAACCTCAGATGTTGTATAATTATCACAACATATTTGTCAAACAATGTAGCCAAATAACTCAGTAGCTCGTCATGGACAAAAATCCTAAGAGGCAAACAAATACAGGCACTTTGCAATATCAATGCCTCGCAACAGGTGACAATGCAATCCAGAAGGGAAAACTATAAAATATTTTGAGCCTCAGCTCTTGCAAATAGTATCACAAGTACATGGCATACAATGCAGTCTGCCAAGTCATCAAAGGAAAAGTTGATAACAAAGTGCAACACAATAATGGAGACCAACACTATCTCATAATGATTCATGCAAGGTAGGAAGCTGAATTGTAACAATGTGAAGGCAATAGTTGCCAGACAATGTACGCAATATCCTCACAAGTCATGCTCCTCCAAATTCACAACAAGCACCATGCAATAAGCCAATAAAACAGACCAGTGCAATGCTCCCATGATTGCCCCTAGCACTGGTTTGTAGTAGGTACGACCCCTCAAACAGTGATAATGATAAAACCAAAAGTAGGCAAATCTGAATGAAGCATTAAAGATAAAGATGCATGGTCTGAACTGAAATCGCAACTGCTTAGTGAAACTAGTGCTAGCGCCATGATTTTTGAGTCGCCGAGTCGAGTCGAGTCGCCGAGGCTGAGACTCGTGACTTGCTGACTTGACTCAGCGACTAGGCTTGATTAGTCGCCCCGAGTCGCCCAGCACAGGAACACAAGCAATAAACAGAGCAGAGCAGAGCAGCACAAGCACGGGAGCAACCCAATAAGGCCAGATGAGCAAAATCGGCCCAGTAATCTATCCCAGCCAGCCCGACCAGGCCCAACACGGCCCAGCTAACTGCTATCGGCCTCACCCTCTGGCTAAACCTAGCAGTTACGTGAATCCTCTCCTAGCGCCGCCAGCCGCACTCACGATTCACGAAGGCTCTCCTCCTGCTCTGCCCTTTCTCTCCCATCCCATCCCCTGCTCTGCCCTTTCTCTCCTGCTCTGCCCTCTCTCTCCCATCCCATCCCTCCTCCCTTGAACACAGCCATGCACCGCCGCGACCCTCTCCCAGCAACCAGTCCCAGCAACCGCCGGCCAGGCCCAGCAACCACTCCCAGCCTCCGCGAGGAGCGGCGGCGGCTCGAGCCTCTCCTCTGAGCTCTGCCCTTTCTCTCCCTTTCATCAAGTCGCTGAAATCCTGAGGCATCAAGTCGCTGTATAGTCGCAGGAAATCGCCGTCGAGCCAGTGACGTGGCGCGACTTGCTCCGTGAGTCAAGTCGCTAGGGCGGCTCATCCACGCCAGAACGACTAGGCGATTAGTCGGCGACTAATCAGCGATTAGTCGGCGACTCAAAAATCATGGCTAGCGCACAATAATAAGGTACAACAGTTTTACCTGTTCACAGCGTAGGAAGAACAACCGATTCTCCTTGGAAAGGATGGTATCTGGACTCTTGCATCCATTACATATGACATATTCATCTGAAACAAATAGAAATTGTGATACCAAAAGTTAGTCCATTGAGCATAGAAAATTAAAAGAAGATCAGAGATTAGAACATAGAGAACTGATGTGTTTTCTTCTCATAAATATATCTGGTGCTACCACTCTATGTACTTGCACCTAAAAGACAGGACTACCGCAGAAAAGGAGCAGAAACCAGAGTCATGAAATAATCAGCAAACTTACTGATATATCTCCTGAGTATTGCTTCAAAGTTCTTCGGAGCAAATCTTCCTTTGATAACCAACCGTTGTTGCCCATCAAGGGATCCACTTGTTCCCATCTCAGCAAGTAAAAACATCATCACATGTTCAGGTTGCCTATGCATTCTGGAAAGTAGAGACTTACATTAGCTAGTGTCTGACGATACTTGTGATTTTCAACTGAAAACGAACCAACAGATAAACAAAATCAAATGGAGCGAAAACAAAGAAGAATCATACGTTTTGCACAAGTCCATGAAGTTGACAAAAACTGTCTTCTTTGTGCCTTCCCTAAGAACTTGAGGGGGCCTCATAACGGTTCTTCGTCTATCACCAGCAAGATCTGGATTATTCTCACGCAGGATATTGAAGACTCTGCCGAGCAGCTGTAAACAAAAAAATCATGATAAGGTTTCACCTAAAGAATACAATTTAACAATTGAATGAAAGAAAAAAATCGGGTGCTGCCCAATAAACTAGTTATGCATAAAAAATAAAGCAATAGCTAAATCAAGAAAACACAAAGCAAAAATACAACACTTCAATATGCACTAGACCACCATAATAAATATGGCTTGCAGAGATAAGCAACTGAGGGTGATTGCAGGAGAAGATACCAGCTTTCTACTTTGAATGAAAAAAATACATGCTCTTTTGTGTTAATTGGTTCACAGAACTCATTGTCTGTCATCTGCCAACAATCAATAATAGGATAATGAAATGTTGAACAGAAATGAATATCAATTACCTCGTCATATTTGTAATCTCTATCAGTTCCTTCCCACGGGTATTGGGTTGCTCCACCCAGCACAATCCCTTCTCCTTGTTCATCCTCTCCAATTTGATCATCTGGAGAATACATGCTCAGGCACAGCAGCAATTGCAAACAGAACTAATAATAATCAATATATTTACCAAGAGTTTCTTCAGCATCTGCAACCTCGACAAGCGATGGATCAAGATCAACCTGAAATTTGAACATAAGTGACTTGTAGAAAATAGCAACAAGGAACTGTTAATCTAGAAAGTACTGGCATGTATTGCGGTCCAAAACATATGAGATGCATGTGAGGAGAATGGGATAAAATAATTTTAATTTGATATACAAAAGGACATCTCACAACATATATTTCACGGCATTAAAGATGAGCAATGCACGGCACAGAAAAAGAAAGTCGGCCAAAGGAACTCACGAGTTTC
Organism: Poa pratensis; assembly: GCA_947311845.1. Classification (NCBI taxonomy): domain Eukaryota; kingdom Viridiplantae; phylum Streptophyta; class Magnoliopsida; order Poales; family Poaceae; genus Poa; species Poa pratensis. The sequence goes on along the minus strand of CAMZMU010000096.1, from coordinate 77,540,913 downwards.
TTCTTTTTCTTTTTCATTCCTGCGAAGCTTTGCTCGCCAGACTCGGCAACTGAAAACAATGCATAAAACTTTCAACAAGAGTGGCAAGTACATCATGAAATCATTTTTTGCAGCATACTAGACAAACCTGCCAAGCTCTCAGTCTTCTCTGCCAACTTATCAACCTCATCAGATGGATCTTGGATCACAACCTTCTTCTTCTTCTTTTTCTTGGTTGGGTCAAAAGGTGCAATCTGCAAAATATCACAAGCATTGTCAGTAAGAATGCACGAGACAAGGGGAAATAGAAGCTTGGCAAGACAAATACGTGAAACACTAACAAGCAGGCAATAAGCCAATAAATATTCCGAACCAAGCTGAACTTAATAAATTACAGTACGCCGTGGAGTAATAAGCCAGTAATTTCTGCATCAGGCGACATTACGGTTGTATATTTAAGAAAGTTAGCAAACATTAAGAATACAAATGTCCTTAACCAACCACATACTGCTGTCCAATGCTACATGGGCTTGAAATCTTATGCTTAACTGCAATTCTCTGGTACGTGATACAAATCAGAATAAGATAAATAACTTGGCTCTATATTCCTGCCTGATGGAACGAACAAGCGCGCTCCTCACATATCAACCAAACATATGCTTTGACCTAGCAGATTTAAGTCGCTCCTTAACCCATGTACACAAATAAAAACACATCGCTCCCATCGTCGCGGATTCATACACCAGACCGAAGATCCACGCAAACAACAAGCACGAAACCCTATCCGTCCCCTTCTTTTGGGCAGCCTATTCGCCGCCCAAACCCGTCGAAGCAGCTGTGCAGAACGTAAGGGGGAAAGAGAGAGCGTCTCACCTCGGTGGCCTCCTCCTTCCTCTCCATCTGCTCTTCGTCCGCCATGGTGGCGCTGGCCTTCTTCACCCCCTCCTCTCCTGGCGGCGCGGCGGCTGGAAACCTAGACGAGCAAGACGCACGAGCCGGATCAGATCGGGTTGGGTGGGAGAGAGAGATTGGAGTTCTGGGGTGGAAGGGTTTCGAGGTCTTACAAGAGGCGACGGCGGCGGGGCTCCGGGTAGGGTTTCAGTCGTCGAGAGCTCTTAACTTTCCTTTTCTCAGGTGTTTGTCTCAAACGAGAGACCGATGGGCCGTATTTGTAGCCTCTTTCTTGGCTGACTTGGTGGCAACGAAAACCCTAGGCGCGGCCTTGGCCGGATTTTGTACAACTCGTGCGATCCATAGTATCTCTCCGCTTTACCAAAAAAAAAAACTTCCCCTTTTTCTGATTTCCGTAAACTAGTTATACCCGTGTGCTGCAACGGTTAATTAAGCTTTTCCTATCATCGCATATCTCACGTGTAAATATAAAATAAAATGCACATATATATTCACGTGTACAAAAAAAATCATTTTGTATTAAAAATATACTCCCTATGTTCACTTATATAAGACGTTTTAGCGAGCTAATTTAGCTTGCAAGAAAGTCTTATAAAGGTGAACGGAGGAGTAATTTGTTTGCAGCCATTTTATTTTGAAAGACGGCACTATTAAGAGGTATGCTCAAATTTGGTTCCACTATTTCAAGTGCTATGGATTCTTTTTCGACTATGTTTTGTGCATTCGTTACCAAGGAAATCGGATCTTTTTGTGCTTCTTTGTATTCTTAGTTCAATCCTTTCACTTGTCTTGGCGAGAATCCTTATGTTGCTCTTTGTGATGGCTCGGAACACTGCGACGTAGAACAAACCATGAGAGATTACTGATTAGTTCGGTGGAGTTTGATATTTTTTACAGAAACAAGAGTATTGTAATTCAAAATTAAATGCACCATTTTGTTATAGGTAATACCAACAGAAGTTGATGTACCTTATCCTATTAAACATTAATATCTAACATGTTTTTTCTGTCTCCTATATAGGTACACAAGTTTGCATCGTGAGCTTTTTACATCTATTTTACGTGGCCTCTTTAGCTTGCATTGCCGTTTCGATTTACACTGGCTCATTTTCTAGTGGTGATATATATCTGGAGATCAAGATGCGGAGTCAAATCACTCATCAACACCATAAAGACTCATCTCCCTTGAGTGCGGTCAACAAACGCATATAAATTGTTTAGGGCACTCACAAATTAATTGGAGGTTCCCAAATTTAGCGGAAACTCTACACCACGATAATTAAGCTCCGCGACAATATCAACCGTTTAGGGCATCTAAGCCCCCAGAGTAACAATCTCACAAATTTTCACTTCCACGAATCAGTGTGAAGAATTCAAACCGATGCAACTAATAAAATGGTAAGAACAGAAGACGTGGTCAAATCCTTCACTCCCAAATCACAACAAAACAGTTAATGTTATGGATAAATGTGAGACCAAGAATATGGAGGAATCAACAAATGAATCTAAGATCAAGATCCCAAGTCTTCCAGTCACATAGAAGCGAAATGGATCGGTGAAAATCTTGACCTAGATCAACTCTCTCTTTTCCGAAAAGGGAATTAGGGTTTGGTTGGGGCGATAGAGAGATCTCCAAGCTTTGAGGTGCCCAACAATGGAGAAGAGAGAAAATAGCAACCTTACATCACTTGGAGAAGGAGAGAAATATAAAGGTGGCCTCCAAATCTAACCATTCGGTTGTTTCAGGGGTGGAAATTCAGGAGTTAGTGGCCGGAATTGCCGGCCACCGGACCTCGGTCCAACATCTGTTCCAACCTCTGACCCATTATAGAGAGCTGCACCATTTGGCACAACTCAAAATATCATATTGTTGGAGAGGCGATGGCCGACCTTCGAAATCCGCCAAACATTGTGGTCGCAGTGCCCGATGTGCCGGTGGAAGGAAAGCCGCCGACAGAGAGAGGAGAGGAGACGAGCGAGTGGAGTGAGTGGGGAGAGTGAGCAGTGAGGGATTTTATGGCGCGTGTTTATGAAGCGACGCGTATTACCCCGCCCTTCCCCGCGCGTTCATCCGCGTGCTACTTTTGGCTCCTACAAACATGGCTCCACGAAATCGGCTGATTCGTCCGTTCCTTCAGGGGCAGGCCCACACTGTTTAAGGTTGGTGTTATGAAAGATTCCACATACGAGTCATACCACCAAACGCATCAAATTTACATCCACCGAGAGCCTTGCGACTAACCAAACACACCCCATATGAACCATGTCTCGTGGTATGTGGCACAACTTGTGCTCGCTCATAGTTGGATATGGTTGTTTTGTTCGTGACCCAAAACGGAACATCGGAGTTGGGCAAGCCTCCTTGCACCATCCAAGGATTTGGGTCCCTAAGAAGATAAGGTAAGCGGAGCAAGAGAGCTAATTGTCTAACCGATGGACGTGAACTAATGGCATATGGAGACAAGCGCACCTGATATAGGGGAAAATTATAAATTCAAAAATTGGTCAAAGATTTCCGAAAGATTTCATGCTCAAAGATGACCAATAGTTCTACTCGTGGAAAATTTTGGCCACAAAATGATTTTCGTTGAGTTCTGGGCAACAAAGACAATTTTTTGACGAATATAGTGGTTTTTTGGCAAATTTTTGACCCAGGTTGCAATTAATTTTATTCTCTGCCGATTTTTTATCAGGTACAATACTTGATAATATTTGTCCGACTGAAAGCTTCAGAATTTTTTACATTTTTTGAATTACTACTTTTTAAAAATATCGTGTGCGCTGGTACCCGAGAGCCACAACGTATATTCGTCTAACTGACATACTATAAAAGGCCAGCAAAGACGATCTGACGAGTATGTGACTCTCCTCCATCTGTCGTTCTTCATTTCTACACGGAACAGCTGGGAGCACTAATCAAACGACCATATGGAAGCAGACCAGATGGCTTGTAGTCTGTATATGCTCTTTTTATTTAGATACAAATGGAGAAAAACTTACTAACATAACTCAGTGTCACACGAATCGTATATGGGTTGATTGTTCGTAGCTTGGTGTGTGCGTATATATATTAGTAGTCCGTATTGCAGCTAGCAAAGGCAGGACATACTGGTTACCCCGATGTCGGTACGATCTTTGCAACTAAAAACACCTGTGAATTGTGATCATATCATATACAAGTAACTAACATCAAGAACTATAGTGTCAAAAAGAACATCAAGAAGAACTAAAATCTTGATGAATATACAGCATAATAGACCGCCCAAGATATATAATGACTAGTATTTCTGGATAAGAAGTAACCATGTTTGCTTGTACTTTAAAGGCTAATGGACCAAAATTGCTCATTTGGTCGGCTCAAGGTATAAAAGGACGCATTGCTCATTTGGTCAGCTCAAGGCATAAAAGGACACAAGAAAACTAATTCCCAGTTATATAATTTTAAGATAATGCACAATTATATACATGTGGTCGTAACCTTAATGCCGACGATACAATCCTTTTTATGGAACATGATATCGAAAAAGCTCGTAACCTTAAGTTGATTTTGTCAGCTTTCGAGTAACTTTCGGGTTTTAAGATAAATTTCCATAAAAGTGAATTGTTTTGCTTTGGCGAGGCCCAAGAGAACGCCGCCTTGTATGCCGAGCTTTTTGGCTGTGAGCAAGGACAATTTCCTATCAACTATTTGGGTATCCCGATTCATTATCGGAGACTTACAAATGCTGAATGGAAAATGGTGGAGTAAAGGCTTCAATTACGTTTAAATAGCTGGAAAGGCAAACTCCTATCTCTGGGTGGAAGATTGGTTCTCATAAACTCGGTACTCACGAACATGGTACTGTATATGATTTCATTCTTCCAACTACCAAAAGGGTCTTAAAACGATTGGATTATTTTCGGTCTAGATTCTTTTGGCAAGAGGATTGTGAGAAGAAAAAATATCGACTGGCTAAATGGAGTGTCGTTTGCTGCCCTAAAGACCAAAGAGGACTCGGAGTTCATGACCTTGAGGTCAAGAACAGAGCGCTGCTAGGTAAATGGCTATTTAAACTTCTTTCTGAAGATGGAGTTTGGCAAACCCTCCTTAGGAGAAAATATGTTGGAGATCAAGCTGTTTCCCAGGTTATTTGGAAACCTGGTGATTCACGCTTCTGGGCAGGCCTCATGGCTACAAAGAAGTTCTTATTTCCACACGGATCTTTCTCAATAAGGGATGGATCGGAAATTCGCTTCTCGGAGGATATTTGGCTAGGCCAATCTACCCTCAAAGAACAATACCCGGCTCTATATTCTATTGTACGAAACAAAAGTGGCACGATCGCGAAAATGATGGGTACTTACCCACCAGACGTTTCGTTCAGAAGAAGTTTACTTGGAACAAGACAAGCATCTTGGAATGCTCTGCTCATCCGATTGGATTCTATCCAACTATCGGAAGGTCCAGATAAATTTCAATGGAATCATACAAAGAATGGTAAATTCTCGGTGAATTCTATGTATAGAGCACTAATTCTTCCCGAAATTCCAGTCGATAGCATAAATAATAACAAACTTTGGAAGATGGAGATACCGCTAAAAACTAAAGTGTTTGCGTGGTATTTACGTCGAGGAGTAATCCTCACCAAAGATAACCTTGCCAAACGCAATTAGCACGGAAGTAAAAAGTTTGTCTTCTGTCAACACGACGAGACCATTACACACCTTTTCTTCCAGTGCGAGTTCGCCAGGTCTATATGGTCAGCCATCCAGATAGGTTCTACCTTACATCCACCAAGTAGTGTTGCTAACATTTTTGGCAACTGGTTAAACGGAGTGGATCCTAGGTTCAAACTATTCAGTAGGGTGGGCGCGATTGTTGTTATATGGTCACTATGGCTATGTAGAAATGACAAGGTTTTTAATGATAAAAATGCTTCTCTTATGCAGGTTATTTACCGGTGCACAGCGACGTTACGAGCATGGTCGCCCCTACAGCGTGTGGAGCACCGAGACCTATTTTTGGAGGTGGCATCGAGACTGGAGGCTGCGGCCAGTGAGTTATTCTCCCGGCATGGGTGGCAACATAGACTCCGGATAGACCTACCAGCATCTTAGACAGATCCACACTTTCTCATTTTGATATGTAATTCGCCTTTTTACTTTTTGTTACCGAATTGAGTGTGGGTGAACTGGTGGCTGTGTGCATCTTAGCTATGCAGAGGCCAGGTGTAATGCTTAAACCTTTTAAGTAATAAAAGCCCTTTATCTAAAAAAAAATATACATGTGGTCGGCTGCTATTTAGCACTTGCTACAGTTTTCTTCAGAAGCAATTAGGAAACAACTAGGGGACTAAGCGCGGCTCTGCCGCGCCCGTGGGCTTAAATTTTGAATTATTCAACCGTAAAGTTGTTGTGAATTAAAAGTTTCGAAAACTGTTCAAATTCGGAAATCACTCAGTTTTTGAATAGTTTAACGCGTTTGAATTCCTTTTGATGTATACGGGGAATACAAATTTGTAAAGCACATGGGTATTTGAAATTTGAATTTTGCTCGTGCATATCTATTTTTATGTGGCCCCGTTGATATGTTCGCCATTTTTTCCGGAGAACATGTGTTGAATTGTTAATCTGCATTTTTTAGAATTATTCCAAAATCGAATGTATAGTTTGGACTATTTTTCGGAGAAAAAGATGTGGACATTTGTTAAATTTTAGTTTGCATTATTTAGAATCATGTCAAAATCATATTTAGAATTATGTAGAATTGTTTGGAAAAAAAATTGTGGACATTTTTGAGTTTGGGCTCGAATGGATAGTTTCGACTATTTTTTGGAAAAAAAATGTAGCCATTTGTTAATTTTTTGGTTTGCATTATTTAGAATACTTTTATCTATAGTTCAATTTTCAGGGGTTTAGTACATTGGAATGTTTGGATGTATTTGTAGTATACCATAAATATTTATTTCAACTCTATAATTAGGGAGAATGCAATTTGTGAGATATATTTTAGAGTGTCCCCATTTTTTTAGCAATTTAAATTGTTCAAATGTGTTGCATTTGTTTGAACATTTTTTTGAGCGTCTTCATATATTTTAGAGTAACTTTAAATGTTTAGCAAATTGGAAATGGTTATGTATGTTTGTATTCCGCCAAAATATTTATTTGAAGTTCATAATTAGAGGTGTCCAGTACGTGAGCTTTAGTTGAAGTCAATTTGTAATAAGAGGAAATTCATTTGGATTTTGTAGTAATATTCGTCAAATTAGAGCAATAAAATGCCATAAATATAATTTCTGAGGTGTATATATTTTAGAGTATCCCTATTTTATTTTATTTTATTTTTTAGCAAATTGAAATTTTCATATTTGCTGCATGTTTTTGTTTGTAAGAATTTAGATATATTTTATCGTAGTTCGAAATATTTAGCAAATGGGAAATGTGAGATGCGGATATATTTTAAAGCTTTCCGGTTCTTTTTTTTTAGCAAATTGGAATGTTCTAATTGTTGACATTTTTTTCTTCTTTCTTCGAACACAGATCAGCGTATTGCGAATATTTTTTAGTACATTTATTTTTTGAAATGAATTTGCATTTGGAGCTACTGGTCTTTGGAACATTTATCATTTTTTGTGGAATTTGTTTTGAAAAGATGGACCCACATGGCATGAATATAGCATTTTTGTGAAAATGTTTCTGGGGATTTTTTTTTGGATAGACTGGGCCTATTGCGACGTCATCATGAAATTCATATGTTAAAATCTATGGTGGTAGTAATGAAATTTGATTAATCATGCATGAATTTGACATAATCAGATAGCCTACATTTTTCTGAACATTTTGGCATATTAAGCACATCAGTGCTATCATAGATTTAAACGTAGGAATTTTATAAATTTGAGCATTTTTAACATGGTTCAAAGTTATTCAAACATGCATGAATCTGACATAATCAGATAATTTACATTTTTCTGAACTTTTTGACATATTAAACATATTTTTCTGAATTATAAATTCGAATATATGAATTTTTAAAATTTAAGCATTTTTTCTGTAATCGTTTTTTCCGCTGGCATGTGGGTCCCGCAGTGATGTCACCGTGTGACGTAACCGTCGGCGGCGGACGCGCGGCCGGGCGCGCTGCCGAGCTCGCGCTCGAGCAGGCGAGAGCGTGCGCCGGGCCAAGACCGCGTGGAGCCGCCAGAGGAGGCGCAGGGGAGCAGGAGGGGTAAAATTTTGAATTATTAAAATTGTAAAGTTGTTAAAATTCAAAAATGTCTAGGATGAGAAGTTGCTTAAATTTTTGAAATGGTCAAATTGGGAAGCTATTCATATTTGAATTGTTTTCACGTTTGTTAAATACTTAGATTTTGTAGTTATGATCTATCATCTAAATGGTTTTCAGATTTAAATTGAGTGGAAGTCGACAAAACATTGGTGAAGTTGGGAATTTTTTCATATTTGAATCATGTTTACGTTTTCGTAAGTGCTCACATTTGAAAGACATTGGATTTTTTCTGCGTTTATTACATGCTCGGATTTGTAATGCATTTAATAACTGTATTATGGTCTGAATTCGTTCGTCGTTCATAGAAGATCTGAAAGAATGTTGAAATTTCTGGAGGTTTTAAATATGAATTTTGGATCAAAGCGGCATACGTCGCGGTTGTGCGGTTAGGAGGGAAAATACCGGGGAGTAAATTATTGAAATTTGGAAACGTCCGCATTTGAAAATGGGTTACATTACGAAATTGTTGAAATTCAGGGAAAAAAGTGTGTTGTTGAGCACATGGAAATTTGAAAGTTGAATTTTTGTCGTGTATATTTATTTTTGTGTGACCATTTTGACATATTTGTCTCTTTTTTTTTGGCATATTTAAAATTATTGGTTCGCATTATTTAGAATTTGTTCAAAACTATAGGAATAATTAGGGGCATTTTTTGAAAAAAATGTTGAAATTCAGGGGAAAAAGTGTGTTGGTGAGCACATGGAAATTTGAAAGTTGAATTTTCGTCGTGCATATTTATTTTTGTGTGACCATTTTGACATATTTGTCTCCTTTTTTTTGGCATATTTTAAATTATTGCTTTCCATTATTTAGATTTTTTTGAAAACTATAGGAATAATTTGGGCCATTTCTTCAATGCATATTTATTTTGTGTGACCATTTTGACATATTTGTCTCTTTTTTTTGGCATATTTTAAATTATTGCTTTCCATTATTTAGATTTTTTTGAAAACTATAGGAATAATTTGGGCGATTTTTCAAAAAAAAAAACTGACAGACTGGGCCCACTGTGACGTCGTGCTGACGTCACAGGGGCCAAATCTGGCCGGAGCTGGCCGACGGCGCGCCGCCGCGTTCCAGGACGCGCGCGTGGGCGCGTCGGAAGCGGCTCGCCGCGGGGAGGCCACGGATGGCGGCGCCGCCGCCGTCTGGTCGCCGGAGCGGCCGCGCCGTCGCGTGGATGCGGCCGAGGATGGCGGACGCGGCGACGTCGATTCCGTCAGCGCAGCGGCGTTTCGGCGGCCCACAACCGGCGAGGAGATAGATCCGGCCACGGCGTACCTCCCAGTGGCCATAGATTTGACGGGGGAGCGGCGGAATGGCGGGGTGGCGCGCCGGCGGCCGCGGCGACTCGCGGTGGCGCGCGGGGAGAGGAAAGCTTCCCGAAGGTTTTGCAGAAAAGTCTTCGGTTTTCTCCGCAATTGCATATAGGTCCTCCCGAAGGGCTTTCCTGCAAGTTTGCTGCGCCAAAAAGCGTGCACGCGGGTTACCGGCTGCGACCGGGGTGACCGGCCGGCGACCGGTACGCGTGGCGCGACGTGATTGGCTAAAAATAGACATGAAGTTTGGGGGGGACGTGGCCGCATCTCGGCCGTCCGTCGCGCCGATCGGACGGCCGTGGATTGCGCGCGACGTGGACGAATGACAGGCAGCGGTTTCTTCCCCCTTTATATATAGTAGAATGGACAAACTTACTCATATGGTCGGCTGATGATGTAGAACTCGAAAAAAATCTGCTGTCTTAAAATTCCTACATATTTCCTCACTATAAAAGAAGGCCATACCTCTTTTTTCATCAACACTCAGCAGTAGGGAATTACCTCTTCCAATTGAAATGAGTTACACTATCTTTGCTTATCTAGCATTGTTGTTTTTGCACTTCTGTGCAACATCTTCACACTTCAATGACACAACCATGCCTAATTGCAATGCCAATCTCCCACCAAACTTTCCACCACCTGACACGATCTCCACGTCAGTATTGTGCATTGATCCAAGTGGATGCTGCAACTTTACTACGGTCCAAGGAGCAATTGATGCTGTTCCCAACAATAGTTCAAAGAGAACCGTCCTGTGGATTAACAAGGGCACATACATGTAAGCAAGGAACTTGTTTTCTAATTTCTTTTGTTCTAGCATCATACAACTTCGAACTCAAAGCATCATCTCTCTTTATTCTCAGTGAAAAAGTAATAGTCACCAAGCCTAACATCACATTTCAAGGGCAAGGGTTCAAGGAAACCGTTCTCGTGTGGAACAACACGGCGAGGACCTCAAACGGAAGCACCAACAGTGCTTCTGTAGATATACGGGCAGCAGGCTTCATCGCCAAAAACATAAGTTTCAAGGTAAGAAACAATTAACTTCATGTAGCTTCTGCATTAGTGCAACCTTAGGGCTCCTTTGGTTTGTAGTATTCCTAATCGTTGGATCCCCCCCCCCCCCCCCCCCCCCCCCATCATTGGATTGGAGCTACCAAATTTCTATGTAATGATTCCTATGCCTCCAATTCCATATGAATATAAACATGAGCTCAAACCTCATTCTTGTTTATCTTTTAAGAAGTCTAATGTGTTCTTTCTGTTTCTTCAAGGAAGTGTTTTTTCCTCCAACATTCTTGTCTTTCAACCTTGTGAACCATCCAGATATATCATCTCTATAATTTTTATATATGCTTCGAAATTCCATAGGACTTTATAGTACGTGACAATCTATTCCTACGTATTTCTTTTTCCTGTATTTTCAATTCCGGTGATCCAAATGAGCCCTTAACGTAGTTTTATGCTTTTAGAACTCAGCTCCAGTGCCCAAACCAGGTGATGAGGGTGCACAAGCAGTCGCCATAAGGCTTAGGGGTGACCAAGCAGCGGTCTGGGGATGTGGGTTTTTTGGTGCACAAGATACGTTGTTTGATGATGATGACCGCCACTATTTCACAGGTTGCTTCATCCAAGGCTCTGTGAACTTCATATTTGGAAATGCAAGATCTCTTTTTTAGGTGATTAAATGAATTTATCCATGATTGCATAACAATTTTAATGAGATTCTAACCATTGCATCCTCTGCACTTGCAGAATTGCATATTGAATTGTATAGAAGGAGCAGCAAATCCTACTGGAAACAAGATTGTGAACGCTGCTATCACAGCGCAAGCCCGGGAATTTGTGACAAACAATACAGGTTTCTCTTTTGTAAATTGCATAATCAAAGGCAACAGTCAAATATTGCTTGGAAGGGCTTATCGACCGTACTCCCGCGTAGTCTTCGCCCACACTTACATGTCCAACGTTGTAGCTCCTGAAGGCTGGAGCGACTGGGATAATCATTCAAATGATCGGTACATATCTATCAATATCATTGGCATTGCTTTGTGTAGCATTAGGAAGTACTATTATTTGTTATGCTCTTTATTTTCACTCAGGTGTGCAACATTTAAAGGTATTAATATTTATTATATTCATTTATCAGCACAGTATTGTATGGAGAATACATGTGTACCGGAGAAGGTGCCATGCGTACAGGTCGAGTTCCATATTCTCTAAATCTCAATGATGAGCAAGTCCAGCCTTACTTGAACTCATCATACGTGGATGGAGAAAGTTGGCTGAAGCAATTTGCTGATTCACTGGTCACTCCATGAAGCACAAGCTTCAGAGGGATAAGGAATAATTGCATTTACCAAGAAGAAGAAAGTAGTGGAATGTCTGGAATCAGTTGTACTATTTTCTAAATGGTTGATTTAATCTTCAAAACTAGATCCCACTTGCATGTGTTTCAACGAATATATTTGAAAAAGCAACTTTAGTGTGAGATAACTTCATCGTACTAGTTGCTTATTATTACAATATTGTGAATACCGTGAAGTTTCGTACATAGTTCTTGCCTACCACTAAACGCTAAGTTCCTTACTACTGTTCCTAAGTTGCCTACACTGTTGTTCAAGTTGCTTGCCACTGCACCTACGTTTGCCACAATACTGTAAAGTATTATGTGACCTAGAACCTAATTTTTAGCATTAATTACTGCTAACTTGCTTATCATTGATCTTAAGTTTTCTACTATTGATGCTCAGTTGCCTATCTCGAGAAGACGAGAGCCAGGTTGCCAGTAGCATGAACTTGCTTATCTAAGCACTAAAGTTGCTTTCTGAAAAAGAAAAAAATCCTTGAAAGAGATAGAAATGGGATCTATTTTTAAGAGCTCGTCGCAGCGACTCCAAGGTGAAAATGGATCATAATTCCTGACACGGTTTAAACCACAAAAATATGGCTCCTGGGAGAAAATTTAAGCAAAACACCAACTAATTTTAATGTGAGGCTATGGAAGACACAAAACCACCAATTTGTTTGGAACCTTCTCTCAGCATGTGCATTTAGTTTCCATTTCAAAACGAGAATGTCAATAATGTAGTTATAAGAAAGTGTGATGAAACTGCATGGTTCATCTATACGTCAAAGCAACCCCTTAACTCAGACTAAACCATGCATAAAACAGGCCTTTTATACTGTAGTTGTCATATTTTAGGAAAATTCTCCAAAAAAAAAGTTTACAGGAACGAAAATATGCATGTTAATAAAATCGGCCATGACCTGTAATTCGCAAGTCACGGTATACAAACGCCAATATTTTTTAATAGTAGCATCTGACGAGTATAGTAAGGACGGACTAGATACGATGTCACCAATAAATTAGAAAAACAAATGTACAATATAACACACTGAAAGATGGTGAAACAAATATGCCAATCTGAATCTTTTTGTCAGCTGAGTTCCTTTTGAAACAGAATTATAACTTTTCAGTTTATCCACCTGTAAACAAAATAAGTAATAATAAGGTCAGTTCAGATCACAAGATGATGGCCAGAAAGTGAGAGAAATAGAATTTACTATTCATATGGTTCAGTGTTGATTACATAGTTCAAAGAAAATGGATCAATGCTGTGACACTTAAAAAACATACTGAAAAACAAGATACTAAAATACACTTATATTGCTATAAGTAAATTATCAGAAGTCGGTAGAAATCACAAAAATGATGATCAGGAAGTGAGAGAGATGCCTTTTACTATTTATATGGCTAATGGACCACATAGTTTTAACACAAAATGGTTCAGAGCTGGTTCTGAATTAATACTCTCTCTGTTCCAAATTATAAGAAGATGTAGCTTTGTAAAAACTTCTTTAAGTTCAAACTTCTTTAAGTTTGAACAAGTTTATAGAAAAACATAGCAACAACACCAAATTAGTTTTATTAAATCCACCATCAAATACTCTTCACAGTATACTTTTTTGGTGTATAAAACCAAACTTAAATACCATTGCCAATTTCTATCTATAACATGCGGATCTCAGCTAGATACTCCCTCAGTTTCAAATTATAGGAAAATCCAAAACAAAAACTAAAGCCGTAAATGTGTACTCCCTCCGTTCCACAATATAAGATGTTTTAGCCATTTTTCACATTCACATGCACACACATGTATGTAGACACTTTTTAGTGTATGTGTACACTCTTTTTAGTATGAATGTAGACATGCATGTGTAACACCTAAAACATCTTACATTATGGAACGGAGGGAGTATTACACTATGACATGCTAGCCACAACAACGGAATTCTTGCCATTTATTTCCTAACGAAGAAGCCCATATGCACAATCTTCAGACTAGGTGTGCAGCTAAAGCAGTCAAAATGGTTACTTTGAAGTAGTTTAGAAGTATATGTTATAAAGAGACGAAATTTTAAAGATACTTAGTAGCCAAAATAAAGGATAGCAACCTACCATTTAGATCAAACCAGTGACCAATGTTGGTACTCCAATGCTCTAATCTTCAGCTCACACTGTATGTGTGCCCTTGGGCACACTACCGTCATACCATTACAACTGGAGCAACAAAATTATCAAGAGAGCAACTATAGGACCCCAACAAAGAAGAAATTATTGTGTGAATCATTTGTTCTTGACCAGGTTAACCTCCCTGTTCAACAATTGTTGATCTGGTAAAAACTTGATACATACACCTGCATACAGCAACAATGAAGGAAGATGTTAAATCTCAAAGATGAGGCTGAATAGGACCAAAAATAGACACAAGAAAAATTCCTGTAAACCCAATATTATTATGCACATTCGTATAACGCAAACTGTGATCCACATATATTTCACCATATAACTGTTCAGCTATAACGAGTAAAACCAGATGCATAAATATTTAACACTCTAGACAAAAAAAGAAGATAAAATAGAATAAGAATTAGCCAAGAAAGGGGCAAACCTTGGGGACATGGCAATTGAATCCAGTGCATAGTTATAGTTCCTTGAGCCTGAATAAAAACAGATACCTAGAGAACTTCTCTCTCTTCTCATGTGAGATATTTCACTTACAAAAAACAGTTCTGAATCTGCAACATGATAACTGAAGAAAAATATTTTTTCATATTTCTTGTCCAATTCCATATCTGAACACGCAAGCTCAAACAAAAAGCAACATTGATGGCTATGTAGCTAATGCAGGATCTTCACGTCAAGATTTAACAGTCCATTAACTTTTTACTAAGCAAAAGGCAACCCCAAATACAACCAGATTGCAGCTAAGATAAATAACCATGATGGGAAAATGCATCAAAAGAGGCAAGATAAGATCCAAAAGAAGATAGAGCTTTTGAATCTATCCAAATTAACAGACCCTAGTTTCCCAAAACTCTACAAATTTGCCGCAATTACCCATGTTACATGACAGCATATATTACAGGACATAACTATGCGACCATGAGACTTCTACAATATCAATCTATTTCACCATATTAGTAGACTCGCATGACACCATATGAACTCAGTAAAGTATTGAGTGGACTCCCCGCAAGAGAACGACAAAGAAATTCTGAAGCATGTGAATCTAATGAACCGAAACAATGTCAAAGAGCTGTAAAAAAAATTAAACGAGACTGAAACTTTTTCGAGAAAATGCAAAGGATTCTTTGCGTTTTATTTCATTGGAAAGAGAGAGTTTGTTTACAACCTCCTAGGAGGGTTACAGGTGTTTTAACCAGAATTACATTCAGTGCACATCCCAGGTGGACGGCAGAACTACTCGAAGTCCTTTGGCGCCAGCCCTAGCCCACAGCCTGGCCTCGATCTTGATGTTCTCGATGAGGGTGTGTAACGAAGGCTGGGCTCCTTCGAACACGCAGTCGTTGCGGTGCTTCCACACCATCCACGGCGTCAGCAAAGCAATCGAGACTAAGCCTTTGCGTAATTGCTTCGGCGTGCTCTGTTTTGCTTGCAGCCACCAGTCCATCAGCGAGTTCTCCATATTGGGTGCAGGGATGGTGAATCCAAGCCATGCGAGGATCTCGTGCCATGCTTGTCTTGCGAAGGGGAACGCCAGCATCAGGTGATGTATGGTTTCTGGCGCCTGATCGCGAAGTGGGCAGCGGGGAGGGTGCTGCAAACCACGCCGTGCAAGCCTGTCAGCGGTCCAACATCGATCCTGGTCAGCTAGCCAGTGGAAAAATTTGAAGCGAGGGGGTGCCCAGTTCTTCCAGATCAGTTTCCAGGAGAAGCTGGTCATCAATCCTTGAAAGGTCGCGGCGTAAGGAGACTGAAACTTATCTTAGATCATCTGTCCATCATCTTATGGGTAACAATGGTGGCAATTTGGGAACACTCACAAGCACAAGTGCTATACTTACCTCAGGCTGCCTTGCCGGTGTCTTCCACCAGAGTCCTACAGAATTCATTGGTGACATCCTCTCGTGTAGTGTCGAACAAAAAGGGCACAGTGATTCTTCCTACATCAGGGACAGCAGCAATAAAATCCTTAATATTCACATACGCAGAAATCATCACCAAGGCAAATTAACATCAGAAAGCAAAACACACACACACATCCTTGATATACCATAACGCATATAAGAGCCCAAGACGATCCTCTTCTTCTACAGAAACCAAGCTTTCATGTTCAAGATACTATCAAACCAATCAGGATATTGCATTGCAATACATATGCATCATAAAGCTATAAGATAATGTATACGCACCTCAATCCTAAATTCCTAATGAAACGAAAACATCAATCAATCACATTATCACAAACCAATCAGCCTCAATCTTTGCAATACATATGCTTGTCTTTAATCCCATAGTACACGGACGGTTCGGTCGCTCCGGGAGAAACGGATCGCACCAAGGCGATCTAGGAGGCGATCGTGGTTCCCTTGCGTGCCGCCGGCGCCGCCGCCGGTTCCCTCTCTCTCCGTCTGCCGCTCCGACGGCGGGAGGGAGGGGGAACCTCGGGTCTGTGCGTTCGGTGGGTGCGCGGTAGGGTTAGGGTTGAGGGAGACGCTGCCGAGGACGCCGCGGTGGTGTCGCGTCGGAATAAATCTCTCCGGGCTCTATTCGCGGTCAGGCGGGCTACTGCCTTTGTCTTGGAGCTAGCGGAGTGGGGGATCCCCGGATCTCGTCGAGGTCGCGGGCTATGGAGTCTGGAGGTCAATCGGCACGGGCCGGTTGGGTCCTCAGATGGGCGATGGGTGCATGGAGACGAAGACCCTTCTTCCTCCTTGTCGGTATGATTTGTTGATGCTGTTCTTCTCCTTCCTCTGCGCTGATGCTGGAGGGAGATCCTGCTTTGCCCGGGCGGATGGCCCGGCCGCGGCGCTGGACCGGTCGGATGACTCGAGTTCTCTTCCTCCCGGAAGGGACACTTTTCGCGGTACTCAAAGCCAAAGATGGCGACGGCTTTTGCAGGTGTGTTGGATTGGTGTCCATGCCCTCTCGGCGCTGGTGTCAAGGAAAGAGGAAGCAGCGTGGCGGCAATTGTACCGTGGTCGAAGATGATGACCTGCTTGCGCCTGGTTGCAGATCTTTCTGCTGCAGGGGTCTTCTCTCAAGATTCTGGGATGATGACACAGGGCTCCGGAGATCTTCATGTGTTATGCTTGTCTTAGGGTGTTCTAGGTGTTCATGGTCCTTTGTGATTGTGTTACAGTGTGCTTGTAAGGGTCAACTACTTTGTATTATTTCGTGATTTGAATGCAAAAACTCTCCAAAAAAAAGTATCTGCAAAGTTTTGCGTTGACGTGACATTTGTTTTGCTTTGTACGAAAAAACAAGATCAGTACTCATTTTTGGCAACAAACACATCCCAAAATAAGCACTGATTTTTTTTTACACCGAGCACTAAACATGTCATTTCACCACGGAACTTTGCATATAGTTAGAAAACTAGCATATGTTTTATGCCTTTTTTAAGATTGACTTTGAAGTGTTTTCTAATTTTTTTGGATTTTGAAAACGGGCAGAAGCTGTTGAGCTCGGGAGTCAAAGTGGATTTTTGATACTTCCTTTTCTTTTTTTTGAGAATGATATGTTTTTCCCGTAGGATCACTAGTCTAGATCATTACCGGTAGAATAGATCGATGAGGAGGAGGACCAGTACCTTCTCCTTGTGATGCCGAGCTCGAGCTGCCGGCCATGGTGGACGGCGGCGTGGGCGTGGGTGTGTGCGTGGCGGCGGTGGCAGTGGAGCTTCCCGTCGCTCGCGCTAGAACCCTAGATCGGTAGGGAATATCGGTGGGGCTGTGGCAACGCGATGAACCTCGTATCGTGTGCAGCCGGACCCCACCTCTCTTTATAGCGCGGCGACAGGGGCCCACCAACCATAGTTCGGTTGGGTGCCCCCAATCAGGGCGCGGTCAAGGGGCTCGATCGATCCGTTGGGATCGACCGGGATGAGATCAACCTAACATTCTCCCCCTTGATCTCAACTCTACTTTTAACTTTATACTTTATACTTTACTCGTTTCTTCACAGATCGTACATAGAGCATGTTTCATCGTCACAGCTCAATTGCCGATAGAATCAGACAGCCACTATATACTTTTGTTTTGAAACAAATTATGTTCCTTTTGGGCCTCTTATGATCCAGGAATCATAGGCTTTCCATTAAACCCATGCCGGCTACGTGTTCCATGAACACGCTGGGTGGTAAGCCTTTCGTAAGCGGATCCGCAAGCATATCCTTTGTCCTTATATGCTCGAGACTTATAGTTTGATCCTGGATTTTATCTTTCACAACATAATACTTTATCTCTATTGGTTTGGTAGCATTACTCGACTTGTTGTTGTGAGCATAGAATACTGCGGGCTGGTTGTCACAGTACATCTTTAGTGGTTTGTCAATACAATCTACCACTTTCAAGTCGGGTATAAATTTCTTTAACCATATCACCTGCCTGTGGCCTCATAAGCTGCTATAAATTCTGCATACATCGTGGACGATGCAACTATTGACTGTTTGGAGCTTCTCCACGAAATAGCCCCTCCAGCGAGAGTGAACACGTATCCTGACGTGGATTTTCTATCATCTCTGTCTCCCGCAAAATCTGCGTCTGAATACCCTCTTATCTCTAGGGAATCAGATCTTCTGTATGTTAGCATGAGGTCCTTTGTGCCTTGCGCATAACGCAATGCTTTCTTTGCCATTTTCCAGTGCTCTGGGCCTGGATTCTCTTGATATCTACCGAGTACTCCGGTGATAAAAGCTAAGTCAGGGCGAGTGCACACTTGTGCATACTGTAAGCTTCCAACAGCCGAAGCATATGGTATTCCTTTCATTTGATCGATCTCGTACTGGTTCTTGGGACATTGGAATTTCCCAAAACTGTCGCCCTTGACTATAGGAGCAGGTGTGGCACTGCACTTATGCATATTATACTTTTTAAGAACCTTTTCAAAATATGCCTTCTGCGATAGTCCTAAGACTCCATTTTTCCTATCTCGGTGAATTTCTATGCCCAAAACATATGATGCTTCACCAAGATCTTTCATATCAAAATTTGAGGATAAGTACTTCTTTGTTTCTTGTAGTAGACTAACATCACTGCTAGCAAGCAAGATATCATCCACATACAAGATTAGGAAAATATATTTCCCATTTTTAAACTTTGCATAAATGCAGTTATCCTCAACATTCTCTTTAAATCCAAAACTTTTAATTGTCTCATTAAACTTTAGATACCACTGTCTAGAGGCTTGCTTTAATCCATAAATGGATTTCTTCAGGCGGCATCCCATATCTTCCTTGCCTTCCATGATAAAACCCTTGGGTTGTTTCATGTAAACATTTTCTTTTAAATCCCCGTTTAGAAATGCCGTCTTTACATCCATTTGATGTAGCTCTAAATCAAAATGTGCAACTAGTGCCATTATGATTCTGAAGGAATCCTTACATGAGACTGGTGAAAATGTCTCATTGTAATCTACCCCTTCTCTTTGTGTAAATCCTTTTGCCACAAGTCGTGCTTTATACTTTTCTACATTTCCTTTTGAGTCATACTTAGTTTTGTATACCCATTTGCAGCCTACTGTTTTGGCTCCTTTAGGAATATCTTCTAAGTCCCAAACATCGTTGGAACTCATCGATTTCATCTCTTCTTCCATTGCCTCCACCCACTTCGATGAGTGAGGGCTTCTCATGGCTTCTTCATATGAAGTGGGATCACTTCCATATGAACTATTCTGTATTGTAAACTTTATAATCATAGAAATAGCTGATCTTTTAGCTCTTTTAGACCTTCTAAGGGCCTCATTTTCTAAAGTGGCTGCTGCACCTCCCTTTCATGCTCAACAACGGGTTCAGTCGGCTCCTGACGGACAGGTTCCGGATCTTCACCCATAGTTGTCACGGGTGGAGTTACAACAGGTGCTTGCACCTCAACCTCAGGATTGTTGGTGCAGGTACAACAGGTAGTGTAAAAATGGCTCCTGAATCATCGGAAAAGGTGCACACCCTCTTCTCCTCAAGATCAATTTTCCGAGCTACCATGCTCCCCCTCATCATTTCGTCCTCTAAGAAGACTGCATGTCTCGTTTCTACAAACTTTGTGTATCTGTCTGAACAGTAGAAACGAAAACCTTTTGATCTTTCAGGATAGCCAATGAAGTGGCAACTGACTGTTTTGGATCTAACTTTGCAATATTTGGATTAAATATTTGGCCTCAGCTGGGCTCCCCCACACCCTGAAGTGTTGTAGAGAGGGTACTCTTCCTGTCCACAACTCGTACGGTGTTTTGGGCACCGACTTGCTTGGTACTCTATTGAGAATGTGATGGCGGTTTTAAGCGCCTCCATCCATAATCCCAATGGCAAGGTGGAGTAACTCATCATGCTGCGCACCATATCCATAAGTGTACGGTTACGCCTTTCAGCTACTCCATTTTGCTGAGGGTCGCCCGGCATTGTATACTGGGCCACTATGCCAGTCTCCTGTAAGAACCTCGCAAAAGGTCCAGGGACTTGGCCATATGGAGTGTGCCGACCGTAGTACTCCCCCCACGGTCAGATCTCACTATCTTTATTCTTTTATCATGCTGATTTTCTACTTCAGCTTTGAATATCTTAAATTTATCCAACGCTTCAGACTTTTCTTTGATTGGATAAATATAACCATATCGGGAGTAATCATCTGTGAATGTTATAAACGAGTCATAGCCATCCACACTTTTCACAGGAAATGGTCCACAAATGTCAGTGTGAATGATTTCTAGTGTTCCTGTACTTCGGTTTGCACCCTTTTTGATTTGTTTTACGTACTTTCCTTTAATGCAATCTATGCATTGTTCTAAGTCTGAGAACTCTAATGGAGGAAGAATTTCATTTTTAACTAGACTTTCTATTCTCCCCCTCGAAATATGGCCCAAGCGACAGTGCCATAATTTCGATGAGTCATGAGTTCTCTTTCTTTTCTTTTGTTCTTTATCCGACGCGGAAACATGCTCATTCACTTTGCACACAGAATACACTTTTTCACGTGAAGATAATAAATAAAGCTCATTGTGGAGTAAAGCAACACCCACATGATCATTATTACACCATATGGCACACTTGCCATGTCCAAAATAACACTCATAATTGTCTTTGTCCAAACGTGAAACACTAATCAAGTTTCTGTGTAATGAAGGAACATATAAAACATCTCTAAGCAGGATCGTGAATCCATCAGCTAACTCCAAGGAGATGTCGCCGACAGCTTCAACGTCTGCTTGAACTCCATTTGCGACTTCAACGCATCTTTCGTTTCTTTGCGTAGTCCGCGTCGAATGGAATCCCTGTAAAGAATTTGCAACATGAACAGTTGCACCTGAGTCAATCCACCAAGTAGATTTCGAAAACTGTGTATACAAGGATTCATTTACAAAGGAAACAATGTTGTTACCTTCTTTGCCATTATGGACTTCAGGAAAACAGGGCAATCTTTCTTGTAATGCCCAGTCTTCTGCATACAAGCATGTATCTTGTCCACTGGAAGGGACTTCTGCTGATGCTGATGCGAGGGAGCTTTTCCATGTGGCTTTGAAGGGGAACCATTGCTACTTGATGTAGTTCTTTTTCTTATCCTTCACATAGTTCAGAGAACCACCATGTGAAGCTTTAAGTCTTTCCTCTTCTTGCACACACATGGCTATTGTCTTTTCAATGTCCCATTTTTCAGGCGACATGTTGTAGTTGACAACAAAAGTGTCAAACTGACTTGGCAGTGAAGCCATAACAAGGTGAACAAGGAGTGCAGGCTTGAGCTCCAAGTCATCGTCCATGGGCTTAAGTTTAGCTGCCATGTTGGACATCCTCAGAATGTGCTCTCTTATGCCATGTCCACCTCCTGTGTACTTTTCTGTCACCAGCTGTTTAGCAGCTGGGTAGCATATACTTTGAAGAACCAGTAACTGGCTCTTTATCTTTTCAAGAAACTCCCTTACGGAAGCACACTCTGCAATTGAGCCCACAATAGCGACCTCAATTGTGTTCTTTATGAAAGCCATGCACTTTTTATTGGCAGTAAGCCACTTTTTGTTGTCGAGGGTATACGACATCTCCAATGGAGCATAGTCCTCTTCTTTTTCTCCCATGCATCATCATCATCTTTTGCATCTCTGACTGGCTCTGTAGGTTTGACTGGCTGTGGAGTGTCCACAACCCAGTCCACCTCAGCACAAACAAAACCAGATCAACTTTCTTTCTCCATTCGGAGTAGTTGTCACCTCTGAGGGTTGGAACATCCTTGATGCAGCTCATCAAGTAGTACCCTCCTGAAAAATCACATTGAGGTGAGAACAAAACAACAATTGCATGCAATAATCCAACGTTGGTCAAAATTAAAACATACAACTGTTTATGCAATTAAAACTATATCACCGTTGGGCAGAAAATAGAAATAAATGCACATATAACAATAATAAATCATGATTATGTTACTAACAACGTTGGTCATAAAATAACAAATCATAATTTTAATTTAATTTTAATCACTTAAACATGCTCTTAAAATTAATTCTTTCTTTATTTCTATTTACTCTTTAAGAGCACATTTATTTATTTGCAGTGGAAAAACATGAATAAAAAATTCATGAACTTTATACTTTTCAGAAGTATTTGTCACTTTTCAGTTCTCTAAACAAAAAATTCGTTGGATAAATTTGAATAGAAGAAACTGGATGAAATTTGCCCAAAAAAATGGACAAACAAACAAATAAAACATGCTTCTGATAAACAGAAAAAACTGTTCTGGGCGGCCCAATTTTATCTGCCGCCCGAGCGACGCAAAAACGGCCCACGACCTGTTCTGCTAGCGCCGCACGACAGCGGCCCTCCAGTATCTTTCGGCCCAACGGCCCATTTGCACGCCACCGCTCCGTGCGCTACCTTCTGTTGGGCCAAAACCAGCCCAGCGGCCTGCTAGGACCAGCTGTGCGCGGCCCACGGCCCGCTGGACGAGCAGCGATCGCTCGTGGCCGTCCGATATAATCCGACGGTTCAGCGCGCACATCGCTGGATCAAATCCAGCACGTCGGCCACTCCCGGAAAACCCTTGGTCATTTTCTCCTTTCGCTCTCCCTCTCGCTCGCTCCCGCGCGCCGACGGCCGCCGTGGAGAAAAAACTCCATGGCGGCGATGGCTCGCCGGTGGCCGGCGGTCAGCGACGGCCGTTAGCCCTCCTCTTCTTCCCCTCCTTCCACGCTTTCTCTCTCCTTCCCCGCGCGCGCTAGGGTTAGGGTTTCTTCTGTCGCCGGAGCAAGCTATGCCGAGAGGAAGAAGACGGCACCCTCGCCGGCCCCTTTGCCGGCGTGCGCGAGCACCTCGAGGGTGAACGCGCCGCCGTCAAATGGCTATGCGGCGGTGCCCTTTGCCCGTGAGGGGTTCGTGTTCTTCTTCTCGATGCCTCGGCTTGCCGATGCGCATCGAGATCGAGAGGAACGGCGCGGCCTCGGAGGCGGCACTTCTTTTCCGGTAAGGCAGAGGCCGTTCCGGTGATTTCTTTCTTTGCCCTTTGAAATTAGGGTTAGGGGATCCACGGGAGGGGATTTCTTTTCTTTTGCTTTTCTCGATTTGCCTTTTGATTCTTTCCAACCGAGTAATATCTAGGAACTAGTTGCTCTGATACCAATGTTTTTCCCCTAGGATCACTAGTCTAGATCTTTACCGGTAGAATAGATCGATGAGGAGGAGGACCAGTACCTTCTCCTTGTGATGCCGAGCTCGAGCTGCCGGCCATGGTGGACGGCGGCGTGGGCGTGGGTGTGTGAGTGGCGGCGGTGGCAGTGGAGCTTCCCGTCGCTCGCGCTAGAACCCTAGATCGGTAGGGAATATCGGTGGGGCTGTGGCAACGCGATGAACCTCGTATCGTGTGCAGCCGGACCCCACCTCTCTTTATAGCGCGGTGACAGGGGCCCACCAACCATAGTTCGGTTGGGCGCCCCGATCAGGGCGCGGTCAAGGGGCTCGATCGATCCGTTGGGATCGACCGGGATGATATCAACCTAACATGATACTCCCCGGCGGCAAAAGTGGCAACGAAAATAAATGAAACGAATGTAAAAGGTTCTTTATTCATATGAGCTTCTGAATCTCTAATATGATGTACAAAATGAAGTACCCATATAATTCTTTTAAGAACCTCCATTCAACATCAGAAATGTGATGCCGCTGGCTAAATGGGCCAAGTATTTGTTTTCTGAGTTCTCTTTCTCCACGGGATTTTTTGTGGCTCCCTCAAAAAGCGCAATATCACAACTATAAGGCTCATCTGAGGCCTCTAGTAACTTTGGATATATCGCTCCTGCATCTCGTCCTGCGTGGAGGTCTTCGATGACGCTAGCCGTCAACTCGTCCATATGCTTGTAATACTGGATACAAATGTTGAGCTCTGCTACTAGGTCCCTTAGCATATGCAAGGTGGATGTCACATTCTGCACGGTCCGGTTAGCAGCGACGACAGCCAGCCCACGCTTATCTATGGCGGAGGCACCCCCTGGATCGGTCGATAGCACGGCGACACAATAGTAGTAGGACATTTCAGGGATCTTGGAGCGTGTTGATGAGAGATGAGGTGCTAGCTACGAGGCCAGGGAGGACGGCTAGGGTGAGGAGGAGCACGGTCAGAGGCTGCATTTTCAAGGAGCATAAAAAGCTTTTGCGTGAGGATCACTGGATTCTGCAAGTCAAAATTTATGCACTCAAGCAGAGCATTGGAAAGGAAACAAAATCATGCATTCAATATAAAGATCATTCAATAACTACTCATCACCCTAGAGTACTCGAGGTGGACATGTGTCAGCGCATAATTATGGATAAAATTTAATGAAAATATTGCATTGAAGAACAGAGTATCAAAAAATTGGGTTAATGAACCTGCGGTGTTAATGGCGTTGATACATGGCCAGCCTATCAGTTAATGAATGACATGAGGGACACAATTAGTTTTGAGAAACAATTCAATATTCATGTATTATCCTCAATTTCGAAATAATGGATGTTCTAGTTCAGTCATAAGTCAAACTATTTTATGTTTGTAGAGAAATATATCAGCATCTAAAAAACTAATTTTCGTTTTATTACGTTAATCACATAATAAATTTTCGTAAGGACTTGACGTTGTGGACATTGACCCATTTTCCTATGACTTTAGACAAACTCGGAGAAGTTCAACTTGGAACAAACATTGAACATCTATTATTTTGGAACAGAGGAAGTATTACCTCCATCTAGGGTTGTAAGTGGCATCCCGCTTTGTCCCGCAAAACTCATCAGCTAGTTCAAAAATTGCTCTCCAGCTGCTTGAGATTAACACTATTTGTACCGTGCTACTGTCTGCAACCCGCCCCGCATGCATCCCTACCTCCATCCCATAATAAGTTGATTATTAGATTTGCTATGGGCGACCTCGCGCCGCCGCCGCCAGATCGAGGAGGATGGAGAGAAACAACCGCAAGCTACATGGCAACTGCTGTCAAGGTACTACGCCCAGAATAAACCGAGTGCCACATCCATGTTTGCATATTTTGATGATGTCTGGCATCTCCGGACTGGGATGAAGTATAAGGAGCTGCAAAAGAATGACTATATGATCACCTTGTTCTCGCAAGGGGATTTTGATTTTGTGAGGCATGGAGGCCCTTGGATTTTCAACAAGAATGCTCTGCTGGTTAAAGCACTTGATAACAAGGCGAGGCCTTCGGAAACAATCCTGGATGCGGTTCCTGTTTGGGTGAGAATCTATGATGTTCCTTGGGGGAAGCAGAATGAGGTCACGGGCATGAGGTGGGGAAATCAGTTGGGCAAGGCACTAGAAGTGGATGTACCGGATGATGAGGTGGACAAAAACGAGTTCCTGCGAGTTCGGGTGGAGCTGCCGTATGATCGCCGACTGCAGACTCAACTCACCATTGGAGTTAGGGGGAAACCAGAAGCTACCAAGACCTACAAGCTGAAGTATGAGAGGGTGCCATACTACTGTGAGCATTGTGGGTTTATGGGACAAAAGAAGGACGTGTGTGAGAAGAGAAGAAGAGGTGTTCCTTCGCTAGAGTATGGCGCACACAAGCTTAGATGCTCGCCGTATAAGAAATTTGAGCATAGAGCTAAATTTGTTTCATCGGCTGGTCAGCCCACAGCACGGCGTGGCCTCAGCTTCGCCAGTTTTGGTACTACAGACTCGCGCACATCCTATCACCCACACGAGAAGCCAGCAGCTCGCACAGAAGGAGTGCGGGAGCAACATAACTACGTGCCTGAACAGGTGGGCACACATGATGGCTTTGAAGAGGATGAAGCGCCAGGACTAGAGGAAGTTGAGCAGGACTTGTCCAAGCGGGTGCGAACAATGAAGATGAACCTGGCAAATCAGGTGCCCGAATGCAGCAAGGTACAGGAGATGGCTGCGTGTTTTGAAGCTAAACATGGGAAGCAAGGTGTGGCAAAGGAAAAAAAGGGGAAGAGAACCGTTAGCAAGAGACCAGGGCACAAACCAGTAGGTACAAACCAGAGGACCGGCACACCAGGCTCGTCTGATATGTTCTCTGCACTGAAGGGCCTGAGTACCATGGTGGTTTCGTATGGTGGATCAGATGAGTCGGTGGTGGGCGCTGACCAGACCCCAAGGAAACGCACTGCCACTGAGAAGGACCAACCAGCTCGTGCTCAACTTGGGCATTCCCTGGCCATGGTTCCTTATGAGCAGGAGCCGAAAGGAAGAGAGCAGAAGCGCGGGAGGATTCAACCCAGGGAGAGTACAAACCTAGTTGAGGATGTTCTGATGGCGGAAAGGGATGATGAGGAAGCAACCGGTCCAGGGGCTACCGGCAAGCTGACGGGGCCGAGTGTGGCGCCCCGTCAGCAGGAATGAATTGCTTATCTTTCAACTGTCGGGGAGTTGGAAACGCCCCAAAAGTTCAGGAGATCGCCCGTGTTTCCCAGTCTTTTAGTCTTCATTTACTTTTTCTTTGTGAAACTAGGCAACATAAAGATAGGGTTCGTCGCTTGCGTCATCGTTTAGGTCTCAAAGGTTTTGCTGGTTTTAGTAGTGATGGTCTTAGTGGTGGTTTAGCTTTGTTTTGGCATGAAAGTTTATGTGTTGAAGTTTAGTCAATTAATGAAATATACATGGATGCGTATGTCCGAGAGTCCCCTAATGCACCACAATGGCGTTTAACCTGTGTTTATGGAGAGCCTCGTACAGAAAATCGATACCGTATGTGGGATACTCTAAAAGCACTTAAAGCTGAATCTGCTTTACCTTGGCTAGTAATGGGTGATTTTAATGAGGCCTTATGGCAGCAGGAACATCTATCCTGCACACCTAGATCAGAAAGTAAAATGTCAGCTTTTCGTGAAACCTTAGCAGTGTGCAATCTGATTGATTTGAGGTTTTCTGGCCTGCCGTTTACTTATGACAATAAGCGGAAGGGCAGGGCCAATGTCCGTGTGCGACTTGATAGAGCTGTGGCTACCTCGGACTGGAGGGACTTGTTTGGACATACACGAGTTGAGCATTTAGTTTCTCCTGTCTCTGATCATTGTCTTGTGCTTGTACGTCTTGTGCAGGAACCACCTATACCACGCAGGAAACCAAGGCGCCACTATGAAGTGTGGTGGGAGAGAGCTGCCGAGCTGCCTGAGCTCATTGCCACAGCTTGGGAGGATTCCGGCCATAAGGATGATCCTGGTGCTGTGAGGAAGGGCCTTGATAATGTCATGAAAGTTCTGCAAAACTGGAGTAGGAAGAAGTTTGGGAATCTTCTCACTGAACTGGACAAGTGCAGGAAACAACTAGAGGAACTTATGGGTGCTAATGCGGATCGTGCTGAAATTCATAAGGTATCAGATCATATGAATGAGCTCCTGTATCGAGAGGAGATGTTGTGGATGCAAAGGTCTCGCATCAACTGGTTGAAGGAGCCAAGGAGGGAGATCGGAATATCAAATACTTCCACCAGAAGGCTGTTTGGCGAGCACGCAAGAATAAGATCAAAAAGTTAAAAGATGAGAATGAGGTTTGGAGGGATGCACCATCGGATATGGAGAGGATGGCCTCGTCTTATTTTAAGGAGCTATTCACCCGAGACCCCAACCTCAATTATGGTGATCTAATTAGTCTTTTTCAGGAACGAGTAACTGGTGATATGAATGATATGCTATGCAAGGACTTCACCGATGAGGAGATTGGCGATGCCTTATTCCAAATTGGCCCGTTGAAAGCCCCTGGCATCGTTGGCTTTCCCGCACGTTTCTATCAAAGGAACTGGGAGCTCCTAAAATATGAGGTAATCAATGCGGTCAAACTATTTTTCCTCACTGGTACCATGCCTGATGAAGTGAATGATACTGCAATTGTGCTTATACCAAAGGTTGATCATCCTGAGACATTGAAGGACTTTCGGCCTATCAGCTTATGCTCAGGTTTGTATAAAATTATTGCTAAATGTTTGGTTAACAGACTAAGACCAATCCTAGGGGAGATCATATCCATAAATCAAAGTGCTTTTGTGCCTGGGCGGCTGATTACAGATAATGCTCTGGTGGCCTTTGAATGCCAGCACTTCATTAAGCATAACAGTAAACCAGAGAATAACTTTTGTGCTTATAAGCTGGACCTGTTTAAAGCTTATGACAGGGTGGACTGGGATTTTCTAAGGAATGCGATGCAAAGATTGGGTTTTGCTCATAGATGGGTGGACTGGATAATGTCATGCGTCACCACTGTGAGATATTCGGTGAAATTTAATGGAACCCTTCTGGATTCATTTTCCCCTTCTCGAGGTCTTCGACAAGGTGATCCCCTTTCCCCCTTTCTATTCCTTTTTGTTGCTGACGGTCTCTCCGCTCTGTTGCATAAAGAAGTACAGGTCCAGCATATCCAACCACTACGGGTGTGCCGGCGTGCCCCTAGTGTGTCACACCTCCTTTTTGCGGATGACAGCTTACTGTTTTTTCGAGCAAATGCAGCAGAGGCAACAAGGGTTAAAGTGGTTCTAGAAACATACGCCAACAGCACGGGACAGCTTATCAATCCTAGCAAGTGCTCCATTCTCTCTGGCGATTCGTGTAGCCAGGGCACAAGGGAGGAGGTCAAAAGTGTGCTACATGTTACCCAAGAAACTTTTGAGCCAAAGTATTTGGGCCTGCCTACGCCGGAGGGGCGCATGAATAAAGGCAAATTCAAAAGCTTACAGGAGAAACTGTTGAAGCGATTAATCCAATGGGGTGAAATCTATCTATCCCAAGGGGGAAAAGAAGTACTGATTAAAGCTATTGCACAGGCCATACCAGTGTATGTCATGGGGATCTTTAAACTGCCCTTTGGTTTGCTGGAGGAGATGACAAAGCTTATTCGGGATTTCTGGTGGGGTGCTGATAAAGGCAAGAGGAAGACTCACTGGATTTCATGGGATAGCATGCTGAGACCAAAGATCCAGGGTGGTATGGGCTTTAGAGACATGAGGCTGTTTAACCAGGCGCTTCTAGCTCGCCAAGCGTGGCGGCTTATCCAGCATCCAGAGACATTATGCTCACAGATTCTTAAAGCTAAGTACTTCCCAAATGGGCTTATCACTGACACGGTTTTTGCTGGGAACGCTTCTACAACCTGGAGGGCTATTGAGTATGGCTTAGAGCTGATCAAGAAAGGTTTCATTTGGAGGGTGGGCAATGGTTCTAATATACGAGCATGGCGTGACCCCTGGATTCCTCGGGAGTCCCATATGAAGCCGATTACTAGACAGGGACGATGTAGGCTACGGTGGGTTTCAGATTTTCTGAATCCTGATGGGTCTTGGAACGAACAGCTTGTTCATCGCTGGTTCCTACCCATTGATGCAGAGGCAATTCTGAAAATTCGGGCGTCAAGGCATAATGACGCTGATTTTATAGCTTGGAACCCTAAGAAGCTAGGAATTTTCACAGTCTGTAGCACGTACCATCTTGCCCTTGAGGAGAACCTGCGCAGCGATGGGAGGCAAACGACAAGTGCGAGGCCGAATGGGGATAGCCCGGACTGGAAACTCATTTGGCAATGCCCGGTTCCACCGAAGGTCCGCATCTTTGCATGGAAATTAGCAAGGACTGCTCTAGCTACTCAACTGAATATGCATAGACGAGGCATGGACACTATTGCTACGTGTCTGATCTGTGGGACTGAAGATGAGTCTAGCTTTCATGCCATGGTCAAATGCCCCCAAGCGCACAATCTTTGGCAAGCAATGCGTGAAGTCTGGGACCTGCCTCCAGATGAGTTGCTGTTTGAACAAAATATAGACTGGTTCCTGATGTCTACGCACACTTTCTATTCTTGTAGACAGTGTTCGGCCTCCAAGTGTAGAGGTTTGTAGAACAATAGCAAGTTTCCCTTAAGTGAATCACCCAAGGTTTATCGAACTCAGAGAGGTAGAGGTCAAAGATATCCCTCTCAAGCAACCCTGCAATTAAGATACAAGAAGTCTCTTGTGTCCCCAACACACCTAATACACTTGTCAGATGTATAGGTGCACTAGTTCGGCGAAGAGATATTAAAATACAAGTGATATGGATGATTATAAGTGGTAATTGCAATCTGAAATAAAAATGCAGCAAGCAAACATGAGACAAAATGAGAGTAAACGGTGTTTCAATGCTTGGAAATAAGGCCTAGGGATCATACTTTCACTAGTGGACACTCTCAACAATAATAACATAATTAATACATAATATTTCCTCTTCACTATGCTACTCTGAATTATTCTCTCGTTGGATAACGAACACCAATCCACTACGTAGGGCTATAAAAGCACACCTTAAAGTCGCATTCCACATCTAGGGAACCCCACACTGTCAACTTGAGCGCCCTAAATAGTACTAGACAAACACCACAATTTCATAGAGACATCCAACACAAATAATAACTCATGATAAGTATTCCTGTAATCTTCAGCCTAAGAGTCACACACGGTGCGCACACTGTCAACTTCGCACCGTGGGACAAAGTGACTCCGGAGTTTACATTAATAAAACCACTCAAGTGCATATAAGATAATGAAGAGTAACATCTATGGATTCAACTAGATTACAAAGCTCATGATCACATAAAGATCACACCATGAGAGAGAGAGATAAACCACATAGCTACCGGCAAGAGCCCTCAGCCCCGATGAAGAACTACTCCCTCCTCATCATGGGAGGCAGCAACGGCGATGAAGGTGGCGGTGGCGTCGATGGAGATGGCTCCGGGGGCAATTCCCCGTCCCGGCAAGGTGCCGAAACAGAGACTTCTGTCCCCCGAATTAGGGTTTTTGGTGGCGGCGGAGCTACGGAACTCTTCTGGAGAAATCGTCGATTCTTTTAGGGTTTGCACCGCGGAGGCAATATATAGTCCAAAGGGCGTCGCGAGGCGGTGACCGAGGCGGCCACACCATGCCACGGCGTGGCCCCCACTCTGGCCACGCGGGCACATGGTGTGGAGGCTGTGGGCCTCCCCCAGACTTGTCCTTCTGGCTCCCGGAGTCTTCTGGCGTTTTAGAATTTCTGTAATTTTTCAGATTTTTCTGAGCACTTTCATTTTTGGACCTTTTCTGCAATGCACAGACATAATAAACAGAAACTGGCACTGTGGCATCTTGTTAATAGGTTAGTCCAATAAATGTCATAATATGATATAAAGTGCATATAAAACATGTGATATTGATATAGAACAAGCATGGAACATCAAAAATTATAGATACGTTTGAGACGTATCAAGCATCCCCAAGCTTAGTTCTACTCGTCTCGAGTAGGTAAACGATAAAACAAAATAATTTTTGAGGTGACATGCTACCAACATAATCTTGATCAAATAGTATTGTAAAGCACATGTTATGAATGAAGTGATCCAGGTCAATGGTCTATAGTTTGCTAGCAAATAGATAATGAGCAAACAACTGAATCATATAAGCAAAAACTTTTCATGAATAGTACTTTCGAGACAAGCATCAAAAGTTTTGCATAAGAGTTAACTCATAAAGCAATAGATTCTAAGTAAAAGGTATTTAACCAACACAAAGGAAGATTTAAGCTTCAGCAATTGCTTTCAACTTTCAACATATATATCTCATGGATATTTGTCAACACAAAGCAATATAATAAGTACAATATACAAGCATATAAAAATTGTTGCACCAAAGTTGACACTAGTGTTTGCTTCTGAGATAGAAAGAAGTAGGAAAACTGACTCAACATAAAAGTAAAAGAAAGGCCCTTCGCAGAGGGAAGCAGGGATTAAATCATGTGCTAGAGCTTTTTAAGTTTTTGAAATCATATAGAGAGTAAAAATAAGTTTTGAGAGGTGTTTGTTAATTGTCAACGAATCAGAAAATGGAAAGTACAATATGACCCCTGCCAACCAGACTTTTAAGAGCGGCTCCCATGAAGGACGTTATTTCTACCAGCAAGGCAGATCATCCCTCTTTCTCTTTTGTTTACACATGCAGATATTTCACTGGTCATTGCTTGACTGATAAATCAGGGCAAAAATGTGAAGAGAATTAAGCGGTTAAAGTTGTAATTAATTGGGACTGGGCACCCCATTTGCCAGCTCTTTTTGCAAAATTAATGGATAAGCGGATGTATATGCCGCTAGTCCGGTGGTAAAGTCTGTTTGACAGTGACATAAAGACATCCACCCCGTCCTCATGAGCTTGGTAAACATTGACACAAAAAGGAGTAATAAAGTTTTGAATAGTTTAAAGGTAGCACATGAAAAATTTACTTGGAGTGGCAAGGAAATACCACATATAGGTAGTTATGGTGGACACAAATGGCATGGATTTTGGCTCAAGGTTTTGGATGCACGAGAAGCATTCCCTCTCAGTACAGAGTTTAGGCTAGCAAGGTTATTTGAAGCAAACACAGGATATCAACCGACACAGCAAGACTTATATGAAAACATATTGCAAGCATTATAAGACTCTACACTGTCTTCCTTGTTAACCAAACCCTTTTACTAGAAAATATCTAGACCTTAGAGATACCAATCATGCAAACCAAATTTCAACGAGCTTTACGGTAGTTCTTCATTAATAGGTTTTAACTACATGATACAAAAGCTTAAACATGAACTACTTGATAACTCAAAACAATTGACAAGTATCAAATTATCCAATACAGTGATCTACAAGAATATGTAAGCTTTTTCCATTATACCATCTACCACATGCAACATTTTCTGTTCCAACCAAACACCAATCAATTTATTTCAACATAAACTCTCCAAACAATTATAAGTGAAGCAAGAGAGTACTTTCTAAAAGAACTAACAGCTCTGAATAAGAGATGCATGAAAAACAGGAGCTAAAAGCAAGCATAGCTAGACAAGAATACTCAACAAGTATAAGTGAAGAATAAGTATTCATATGAAAAAGCGGAGCGTGTCTCTCTCCCAATCAAGAATGCTAGGATCCAATCAAGTTGATCAGAAAAAAAATAAAAACTGAAAATAAAAGCACACAGACGCTCCAAGTAAAGCACATATGATGTGAAAGAATTAAAATATAGTTTCACTAGAGATGACCTGATAAGTTGCTGATGAAGAAGGGGATGCCTTGGGCATCCCCAAGCTTAGACGCTTGAGTCTTCTTGAAATATGCTGGGGTGATCCATGGGAGCATCCCCAAGCTTAAGCTCTTCACTCTTCTTGATCACATTATATCATCCTTCTCTCTTGACCCTTGAAAACTTCCGCCACACCAAACTCAAGTAATTCTCATTAGAGGGTTAGTGCACAATCAAAAACTCACATGTTCTATAAGGACACAAACATGACCGTTACTTTTAACATTAGCTACTGCCACTGATGTTATGTGAAGCTCTTCACCCAAAAAAGAATTCCACTCAACACTAGTAAAAGAGAGAATGCGAAAAATAAAAGACAGAATCTGTCTAAAACAGAACAGTCCGTAAAGACGAATTTTTTCGAGGCACTTACGTTGCTCAGATCGAAAAACTCAAAACTAACGAAAGATGCGTACATATCTGAGGATCACGCACAAAAATTTCAGATTTAAATAATTTTTCTGTGATTTTACAGAAGCAAAACGGTGAACAGCAGAAATCTGTTCCTGCGCAGAAATCCAAATCTAGCATCATCTTCCTATTAGAGGCTACTTGGCACAACAATGCAAGAAAATAAAGATACAAAGGAATTTACAGAAGTAAACAGCACCTTGACTCAAAAAAAAAGAAAAATTGCAGAAATAAAACAATGGGTTGTCTCCCTAAGCGCTTTTCTTTAAAGCCTTTTAGCTAGGCATGATAATTTTGATGATGCTCTCATATGTATAAGAGTTGAATATAAAAGAGCATCAAGAAGCAAATATCAAACACATTTAAGTCTAACCCACTTCCTATGCAAAGGAATCTTGTAAGAAAATAAATCAATAAAGCACAAAGTGACTAGCATAGGAAGGCAAAACAAGTGAACTTCAAAAATTTCAACATAAAGAGAGAAGACTTAATATTATTGAGATATATGAAGTCATGTCTCCCTCTCTCATAAAACTTTCAGTAGCATCATTGATAAAATCCACAATATAACCATCACATGAAACATTCTTATCATGATCCATATGCATAAAAGTATCAATATTTTCCACATAAGCAAAGTTCTTCTTATTAATAACAATGGGAGTAGGATCATCAT
Organism: Poa pratensis; assembly: GCA_947311845.1. Taxonomy (NCBI): domain Eukaryota; kingdom Viridiplantae; phylum Streptophyta; class Magnoliopsida; order Poales; family Poaceae; genus Poa; species Poa pratensis. The sequence goes on along the minus strand of CAMZMU010000096.1, from coordinate 77,506,277 downwards.
AAAGAACTCGAACATGATAGACAAGTTGTATATTAGAGGGATGGTTTTGGTAATCCCTCCATAATTATGACAAGTTTCATGAGGATGATTGTAATTATAACCTATGTCATAGTTATCTTATATAATTATCAAAGACTGGAGGCATAGTATCATCATAAACAATAGAATAGTTATCTTCCAAAGTGTGTTCATTTGTAAACATATCATCATCATTTTTACTAGAAGGAGATCTCAAATATATAATCATCAGTAGCAAAAGGATTTTCAAAACATCACTAGGAGGAGAGGTTTCAAATATATAATTATTACTAGCAAAAGGATTTTCAAACACCTCATCCCCAAGCTTAGAGCTTTCCATATCATCATTGGAAGGAACATGGATAGTACTAATAGTATAGCAATTATTAACATCATCATTTTCAGAATTGGTACCCAAAGATTTTCAATATCAAAAGTAGTGTGCTTTTCCCAATCATGATCACTACTATAAGTAACAGGCATAGGATCATCATCGAATTCAGACTCATCAGCAACAACTATAATAGGAGCAACATGCTTAGGGGAAGATACCGTTTCCTCTCTCCTTTTACTCCTCCTTCTTCTTCTTCTTTCCCTCTTTAGGAGGGAGAGGCTTGAAAGGAGGCTTCTCCACATACCCTGGTTTATTGTTAGAAACAATAGAAGAAACTTGGGAGGATTCCTCTTTTTCATTAATAAGAGTAAAACAAACATTAGTCCTTTCATATTTTGGTAAAGTCGATCCATCTTTTATAATATTTTGTATGTAAGTGTTGGCATGGCAATTATTAACACAATAGAGATGACATCCATGCAACACGCTATTCATATCAAAAGCACTCATATCTAACGAAGAAGTTTTTCTTGATAACTCTTCACACCCCAAAAATAATGTAAGTTCATCATGCTGATTAGGAGTGATCATGTTATCACAAAAGTCTCTCGCAGTATCCTTATTAGAACCTGAGCATTGGAATTCGAAATGACCCTCTTTATAGCAAAGTTCACAAATAAAAGGATAGAGGGCACACACTTTTTCAGCAAATCATTAGAGCCTTGCCACATTCTAGTTTTTTCATTCCTATGATGGATACAATATTCTTCTTCGATTTGATTCTTTTCACAAGGTCTAAGTGCTCCACAAAAATTAACATGCTTATAAGAAATAGTATTTTCAGAAGTTTGAGCATGTTTATTGCAATCATTAGTAACAATTTCATTTTCCATGCAAGTGTCTTTGAAAGGTTCATGATACATGTCCCAATTTTCTTTAGGAACATTAATATGAGAAGCAAAGGCTCTACAATAATCAACAATAATTTGAGGATCAAGACCATATTTAGCACTAAGCTCTTGAAACTAGCAGTTTCAGCGAAAGACTTAATGCAATCATACTCATAGTTTATACCTGATTCTTTACCTTTGTCGTTATCCCAATCTTCAGTATTGCTTTGAATTGTTTCAAGAAGATCCCATTTAGCTTCAACCTTCTTACTTGTGAAAGAACCCTCTGAACAGGCATCTAGATAATCCTTGCAATGACCTGAAAGCCTTGCATAAAAATTAGTAACAATTATTTCCTCAGGAAGCCCATGGTTAGGACATTTGAGTATTAATATTTTCAGTCTCCCCCAAGCTTGAGCAATGCTTTCTCCATCACGAGGACAAAAATTATAAATGTAATTCCTATCTAAATGCATTTCATAAGGAGGATAAAATTTAGAGTAAAAGAGAGATTCAAGCTCCTTCCACTCCGAATGATGAGGATCATCCAGTAGCTCATACCACTCCCTTGCTTTGTCCTTAAGTGACAATGGAAATAATTTCTTCATGGCATTTTCTCTTGATAAACCTGCAACCTTAAACAACTCACAAAGTTCTGTAAGTTTCAACAAGTGATCACGTGGATGGACTGTTCCATCCCCTGCATAACGTTCATCCATAACCTTTTCAACAATTTCCATAGGTATTTCAAAAGGAATACTTTCAGTAGGTGGATTTAGAATATCACAAGCATCATTAGAATTATCACATATGGGAGACAAAGTATTATCAAGGCAAATTTTCTCCTCCAAAGCTGGGGAACTAAAAAGATCATTTTTATCAAAACGCTTCCCCAAGCTTAGACTTTTCCATAGCATTAGCAATAATGGTGTTCAAAGAATTCATGCTAATAACATTGTTACCACTATTATGCAAACAAATTTCCATAGGTTTTTTAATTTTCTCTTCAAAAGCATCATGTCCTAATTCAATATAAAGTTCATAAAGATCTCTAATTTTTTTGTTGTTTTCCATTAAGCCTAACTAGTGAAATAAAAACAAGAAACAAAAAGATATAATTGCAGAATCTAAAGGAAATACCTTCGAGCACTCACACACCGGCAACAGTGCTAGAAAATAGCTTAGTAGACGGAGGATGTGAGTACCTTTTACCTTACCTCCCCGGCAACGGCGCCAGAAAATAGCTTGATGTCTACGCACGCTTCTATTCTTGTAGACAGTGTTGGGCCTCCAAGTGCAGAGGTTTGTAGAACAGCAGCAAGTTTCCCTTAAGTGAATCACCCAAGGTTTATCGAACTCAGGGAGGTAGAGGTCAAAGATATCCCTCTCAAGCAACCCTGCAATTAAGATACAAGAAGTCTCTTGTGTCCCCAACACACCTAATACACTTGTCAGATGTATAGGTGCACTAGTTCGGCGAAGAGATATTAAAATACAAGTGATATGGATGATTATAAGTGGTAATTGCAATCTGAAATAAAAATGGCAGCAAGCAAACATGTAGCAAAACTGGAGTAAACGGTGTTTCAATGCTTGAAACAAGGCCTAGGGATCATACTTTCACTAGTGGACACTCTCAACAATAATAATATAATTGAATACATAGATATTTCCTCTTCACTATGCTACTCTGAATTATTCTCTCGTTGGATAACGAACACCAATCCACTGCGTAGGGCTATAAAAGCACACCTTAAAGTCGCATTCCACATCTAGGAACCCCACACTGTCAACTTGAGCGCCCTAAATAGTACTAGACAAACACCACAATTTCATAGAGACATCCAACACAAATAATAACTCATGATAAGTATTCCTGTAATCTTTAGCCTAAGAGCCACACACGGTGCGCACACTGTCAACTTCGCACCGTGGGACAAAGGTGACTCCGGAGTTACATTAATAAAACCACTCAAGTAGCATATAAGATAATGAAGAGTAACATCTATGGATTCAACTAGATTACAAAGCTCATGATCACATAAAGATCACACCATGGGAGAGGAGATAAACCACATAGCTACCGGTGAGCCTCAGCCCGATGAAGAACTACTCCCTCCTCATCATGGGAGGCAGCAACGGCGATGAAGGTGGCGGTGGCGTCGATGGAGATGGCTCCGGGGGCAATTCCCCGTCCCGGCAAGGTGCCGAAACAGAGACTTCTGTCCCCGAATTAGGGTTTTTGGTGGCGGCAGAGCTACGGAACTCTTCTGAGAAATCGTCGATTCTTTTAGAGTTTGCACCGCGGAGGCAATATATAGTCCAAAGGGCGTCGCGAGGCGGTGACCGAGGTGGCCACACCATGCCACGGCGCGGCCCCCCCTCTAGCCGCGTGGGCACATGGTGTGGAGGCTGTGGGCCTCCTCCAGACTTGTCCTTCTGGCTCCCGGAGTCTTCTGGAGTTTTAGAATTTCTGTAATTTTTTCAGATTTTTCTGAGCACTTTCATTTTTGGACCTTTTCTGCAATGCACAGACATAATAAACAGAAACTGGCACTGTGGCATCTTGTTAATAGGTTAGTCCAATAAATGTCATAATATGATATAAAGTGCATATAAAACATGTGATATTGATATAGAACAAGCATGGAACATCAAAAATTATAGATACGTTTGAGACGTATCAGTTCCTGCATGTGCTAGCAAGATGTGATGATGAACAACGAGCTCCACTCCTCATGCTGCTTTGGAGGGTGTGGCATGTGCACAATGAAATTACACATCATAAACAACCAGCCCCTGTGTAAGAAAATGCTTCTCTTCTAATCGAATGGCAGAACGACTGCTTTAAAACCTCAAAAAAAAAGAAAGCTCAAAACGTTTCCTTATAAGCTACTTGTAATCACTTATGCTGATCAAGAATTACCCGGTTGTGGACATTGAAAAGGGTAAGCAAGTAGCGGATACTGTACAGGGGTGGAGTAAAAAGAAGCACCAGGAGGATGGACGCCAGAAGAACAAGCAGAAATGGCTAGCCCCAGTTAACGGGATGGCCAAACTGAACGTTGATGGTGCCTTCTCTCCAGACGGACGGGTTGGTGCGGGCATGATTTTGCGTGATCATAATGGTGAGGTGATAGCTGCAGCATGCAGGAACCTGACGACCTGCGAGGATGCGCTTGAGGCCGAACTACTAGCCATGGAGGAGGGCCTGGCACTAGCACTCCATTGGACGTCAACTGGCTTTGTCTGGAGTCTGACAGTGCGGACGCGGTTAAGCTCGTCGAAGAGGCGACGCCGAATTCGTCGCGATACGCCATGTGCGTCACTGTCATCCGTGATAGAATTCAGGAAAGGGAGATACAGGTCCGATTGTCCGAAAGATAAGCCGGGATGCGAACTTCGTCAGCCACGGCCTAGCAGCTTTGGGCAGAGTACAGGGCAAAACTGAACAATGGTTACGTGATTACCCGCCTGACATCGCTGATGTGATCAAGGCTGAGGGTACTCTCCCTGCTGTGTAATGATACCCCTTTCCCCACACACAAAAAAAACTATATTATTTAATCAATTGCAAAATAATAATATTTAATCCCGTTATGGTGATCTGCCGTAACGAGTGTAATTTGGTTGTTTAATTAATATATATTTTACCTTTCGCAAAAAAATTGCCCTCCTATAGATCGCTATATATGCGCAAGAAAGACGAGATTAAGCTGGATTGATCCAGGTTTTTCAGAGGGCCACCGTATCTACCGGGAACCAAGAATTCTGAACTGTGTGTCCCGAGTGTCCGACATCTCTTCAATACCCTTGGAGTCTCTTGTTCGGTGTCGCCATCCTCAGCGCTCCAGGCCATACCTTCCGGATGTCCACGCTCCAAATGTGAACCGTGTTCATCTTCTTACTACAAAGTTATCACGAACGTCCAAGGCAAGTGTAACCATGCATTCTGATGCTACCACAACTCTAACCACAACACTCGGTTCAAAACCAACAAGGCAAGACGCCGATGCAGGAATCAGGCATGCATGGCCGGAATCAGTATATCCGTTTTTTGTGAATATATATAAGTTTTTTGTCCCGTTGCAACGCACAGGCATGTCTACTAGCCTGAACCTAAAGGACCGTGGCCAGGGCGATTGACCAGTTGGACAAACTTGTGTAATATGCAGCTTATGTCGCGGATCTTAATTTGAAGAAGGGGTACAGCTATGAATGATGCTTTAAAGAGTCGTATTGCCACGAAGCTTTTTTTTTTGCAATTTTCCACGTATATTCAACAAACACCACATACAGAGTACACGGAAGAACAGGAAACGTACAATACGAGGAATAAAACGAAACCAGAAGCAACGGGAGCACCGACCACGCCGGCGTCAGAGACGAAGACGACCACCTTCCATCTTGCCGCTGTCAGGGATGCTTTTGCCCTATGAGAGACGCCGCCGTGCCCGCCCGCCGCGCCGCGGCGGAGCTTGAATCGATGAACGGCCGGGGCGAGCGCCCCCCTGTCCCAACCACACCTCCTTGCCGGAGTCGTCTTCGGAGCCGCCGCTGGACGAAGTCGTGGATCCCGGCGAGCCCCGGATTCCGAACGAATCCACCGCCAGGACGGAGACCGCCACTGGATCTGGCAGTAGATCGAGGCACGGCGCGGATCCACCGATCCGCGGGTGCCAGGGGAGCAGACGCACCAGCCCGGAGCTCCACGAGCGCCACCGCCGGAGAGGAGAAGCGCCTGCAACAAAAACCACACCAGCGACACCACCGCCTCCACGGTGCCGCCGGCTGCCCCAAAAGAACCTACCTTATCTACACACGCGAGGCGGGGATCCCCCACCCTCCCGCCGCCGAGGCGGCCGCCGGAGGGCGAGGGATCCGACGGATCGACGGCGAGGAGGTGGATCGACCGGGTGGAAGCAAAAAATCGCCCTTCCTGCTACAGAGAACGGGGAGGGGAGACGACCAGCGCGTTGCTTTAAAGAGTCGTATTGCCACGAAGCTGAGAAATTCAGAACCCAGGTACGCAAGTTCAGAGACTTGAAACAGTCGTATCCCGCGATTAGGATACAGGGGGGCACGCACTTGAGGAATATGAACTCATGACCCAGACAATGCTCTTCCCCTTCTCCATGTGAACAGGACTGATTCCTCGCAAGAAAGACGAGATCGAGCTGGATGGCAGCAGGTACAAGTTGGCAACCAGAATGTCGTTGGCACCCACGAAACAAAGAGATACAGGGTAGCACGTCTCGTGGTCTGTGGCGCAAATTGTGCTCGCTACAGCTGGATATGGTTGTTTTAGGGTTTAGGTTTCTTTGTTCGCAGAAAAGATAATCGTAGTTCGGCAAGCATCCTTGCATGATCCGGGCACAGCAGGTTCCGGAGGGAAGTTGGGCAAGAAAGCGAACTGACATGTAAAAATACGCATCAACACAAGCACATGGTTTGGGGTTCGGCAGCACCGTCGATCAATGCTTCCCAAAACGTACAGCGTTGGGCAAGCAAAACGAAACAGTGAAACAATGGCGTCCGTTCACTGGAAGAGAGATCTCACGATAACGATGAAGCATCGACACGATCTGACCAGTCGGTGCCACTCTGTCTATCTCCATCTATCGATTCGATTCCACTCTGATGTACTCCCTCCTTTCCAAAATACGGAGTATAAGATATTTTAGGTGTTACACTGTCTAGATTCATACCAAACTAAGTGTACATATACACTAAACATGTCTAGATACATGTGTACACATGTGAATGTGGGAAAAGGCTAAAACATCTTATATTGTGAAACGGAGGGAGTACATAGCTGTAAGCAAAATAATCAAATAACCATAGGGACGACAAGCAGTTGGATGAGCAGACATGTATAGCTGAGAAAAAAATAAGTTGATGGGGTCAGGATAACACTGAGTGGCCAGCAATCTGGATTCAGACAATAACATGCTTACGCAGCTGTAAGTAGACTGACACTGAGTGTCCAGATAATGGAATTATAAAGAACTGATAGAACCACAGCTCAACGTCAACTAATTAAGTTTATACTTAAGGCAAGACGGTATGGAGCACAGCATAGCACCAGCATGATTGGTGCAACAATCAACATCAACACTGCATGGTGGTGTGCATGATAGCGCAAGAGCTTCTCGAAACATGGATGGCATCCCTCTACAACGCCAAGTGTCAATGTCCCCAACTCGTTGTACATATTTGTTTCGACAAAAGGCGGAATATCTTGTTCTCAGAATCATAAAAAAGACGTATCCAGTGCCAACCACCAGGATTTGAAAATTGACATGACATGCAGGCAACAAAAAGGGATCAAGGTCGTGCACATCACTTTCTCATACAGTATTACTTGCTGGGTCAATAGTACGTGGCAGTGGTGGTACAATACAAGCCAATAAGCATATAAAGTCATTACAACGCTGGAGAGAGAAAGAAAATCAAGGCAAGACAGAAATATCTACTATGAAACAATTCTCTGACTTCCGAAACATAACTTGCGAGACAGCAAGAGCACAAACTCGTGAAAATATGCTGAATGAATAAATTAGAGGCCCGGAGGATGACAAGATGATCCAGTTTTTACCTCACCGGCCCTTGGGGTTCATGATCTGCGAGAAGACGGCGCTAGGCGTCAGCCCGTCAGAGTCGATGCTCGCAACGCTTTGGTCACCCATGCTTATGGAAGTGGTTGTCGTCGTAGTGGTGCTTGAATCGATCGATGGGTCATTGGGGTCCTTCTTTCCAACCATCACGAGGGCAGTGTCCTCATCTGACATCCCACAGCCAATGCTTCCGCTCTCCTCTGCGCTTTCCTGCATCTGAAGGGCAAACTCCAAGTTCCAAAGCACATCTCCCATCGAAGGGCGCTCAATGCCATTATCGGCGACACACTTCTCGGCTGTCTCAGCAAACTTCTTGAAGCACTGTGGAACAATCTTTCCCTTTAGGTAGGGATCAACAATCTGATCGAGAATTCCCTTCTTTTGGCAGTGCAATGCCCACTCTGCCAAGCTAACTTCTTCCTTTGCAAGAGTAGGGTTCAACGCAGGCCGAGCACAAAGGACCTCAAACAGTACAACACCAAACGAATAGACATCAGATTTCTCAGTGAGCTGCTGCCTGCGGAAGTACTCAGGATCTAGGTAACCAAAACTGCCCTTGACAACTGTGCTCACATGTGTGTGATCCATTGACGGCCCAGTCTTGGACAGACCAAAATCTGAAACCTTGGCGACCCATTTCTCATCCAGGAGGATGTTGGTCGTCTTCACATCACGGTGGATAATGGTGTGCTTTGCACCCGTGTGTAGGTAGTGAAGTCCACGAGCCGCACCAATGCAGATCTCCAAACGCTGCCTCCAGCTAAGCGGTGCATTCTGGGTCTTGTACAGGTGCTCACGCAGAGTTCCATGGGCCATGTAGTCATAGACCAGGATCATCTCATTCTTCTCCTCGCAGTACCCAATCAGCGACACAAGATGACGGTGGCGGAGCTTTGACAACATCTCAATCTCAGTCTGGAACTCATGTATACCCTGCTCAGACAAGGGATTTCCCCGCTTGATAGCCACCTTGGTTGTGCCCCCATCAATCTCTCCATTGTAAACTTTGCCGAACCCACCAACACCAAGGATCCTTGACTCATCAAAGTTCTTTGTTGCAGCCTTGATCTCTGCAAAGGAGAAATGGCGGCACAGGTTGGATGGCAAAGATGAAGCATAGCTCCCCGTGGCGTGCGACTTGGCTGAGCTTGAAGTGTGTGAATGGCCATATAGCGACAATGGCAGCCAACCCGAATGGCCATCACTCATGCCGGCAGCCTTCGCCACTCTCCTCCGACGCTTGCAGATGAAGCAGCAATATCCAAGCGCAAGCAGTGCCAAACCTCCAAGTACTCCACCAACAATAGGCCCGACCAGTGATTTCTTCTTCGGTGGTCCGGTATTCACCGGCGGTGCAACAACTGGGACAGGGTTGGGCCCCACGAGGCTCCCATTAGCCAGTTGCAGCTTGAACACCTCCATCCCATTGAGAATGGCGTTGAAGAACTGTGGCTTATTCGTTGTATCCGGATGGAGAGCCACCCAGAAATCCATGATCCCGGAACCCACAGTACTGACCACATAGTCCTTGTACACTGGAGTGCCAATATCATTCGCCCACCCGATCACATCAGCACCTGGAAAGGCAGTCTGGTTGTTGATGAAAATGTCGAACACCCGCTGATTGATCTTGGTAAATGGATACTGTATCTCACAGAAATGGAGCCTGACCAGGTAATTGAACCCAGCATCCACCTGCATTACCAAGTGAGATTGTAGGCCAAGTTCACATTGGGGTCCGGCCCCATCGACCTCGCAGTGGAATAGACATCCACAGGTGCCACATACAGCGGCAGAGTGTTAGGGTAGGTGATGGTGACATTGGGATCGTTCGGGTACGAAACCCCGGCCCCTGCACCGTAGATGTACGGCGTGTCATCGTCCCATGACCGGAACCCGCCGGAGTCCTTGGAGGGCGAGATCGCCTGGCCCCCGACGTTGAGCCGGTACATGGTCTGCAGAGCCGTACCGGGCTCTATAGGGAAGGGCTGGTTGTTTCCGTCGCCCACGACGAAGTCCGGAGTGGAGATTTCAAAGAGATCAGGGGAGGAGACGACCTCGATGCCGTTGACGAAGGCGTAGGCGTTCGGGTGTCCCTTCTCCGGGGTGAAGGTGAGGTCGAGCGCCGGGCCGGTGACGTTGACGGAGAACTCGCGCACGATGTAGGCGAAGTTGAGCGCGGTGGCGGTCTGGTAGGCGCTGAAGTTGGCGAGGAGCGTGACCTTGGCGGCGGGCACGGAGACGGAGAAGAGGGCGTCGGCGGCGTCGCGGTTGTCGGAGTAGTTGGCCGGGTAGAAGTGGAGGCGGAGGAACTTGCGGCCCGGGCCGAGCGGGAAGGAGTAGGTGAAGGGGGACGCGGAGACCCGCGCCGTGAGGTAGGGTACCTGCGGCACCGACGGGTCCTGGGAGGACGCGGTGGCGGAGGCGAGGTTGGCCGGCGCGTATTTGGAGCCCGAGTCGCCGTCCCACTGACGGCCGTCCGTGTCGTTCCCGGTGCCCGTGGCGCCGCAGTCGAGCAGGATGTCGTCCCGCGGCACGAACGCGGAGGCGGTGGAGTTACTCCCGGACCCCTGCGCCCACGCCGCGGGCGCGAGCGCGGCGGCGGCCAGGAGGAGCGGCAGGAGCGCGCATCTCGGGCCTCCTCCTCTCATGGTGGTGCGTGTCTTGGGCTGTAGGTAGCTTGTGGTTCCTCGCGGCTCTTCACAGATCGCCCATGAAACGGGTCTCCCGGCGCCGATCTGGGGGCGGATTTGCGTGCGAGTGTGGGGAGCGGCGCGCTGCGTGTGACGGCGGAGGCGAGATTTGAGGGGAAAGTGGCAGCCGCGGCGGTGGTGGTGGAGAGAAGGGGGAGGGTGGCGTTAAGGAAGAAGGGGGAGAGAGGTTTCGGGATTACGGCCGCGGCATTAAGAGCAACGGCAACGGCGACCTACTCCGCTCAACTCTACTGCGCTTGCTTTGCTTCTTTACCGCCGCGGTAGCGTGCGTGTGTCACGGATGGGGGCTTTCCTGTGTCCCGCTGACCGGTGGGGTTTCACGAACGGCTGGCCCCGCACGTCAGTGTAATGGATGCCACTCGCGGTATTCTGACGGTGGTGGGAGGTGGAGGACAGCTCGCATTGTCGCGCTCAGTTGGGCGTCCCGTTTCGGTAATTTTATCCCGTTTCCGCCGGGGCTTTTTTCGGTGACGCGGTGGTGGGAACCGCGGCCATGTGCGGGGAGTGGGTCCCGCCTGTCACTGACCGTTGCCAGCCGGGCTTGTACCTAAGACGACGCGGGATTTCTTTCTTTTTATTTTTGTGATTTTGGTGAGAAAAGACGACGCGGGATTGTGTGAGGTCGGGGGTCAGGTAATGTGTACAGCTGATTAGATTCGTGTTGTTAGCAACGGAGCGCGACTGCGTGTGGGGCCCGGAAGTCAGTGGCTGCGGCGGGGTCAGTGGTAGAGAAAACGCGGCTGAGGCTGCAGCTGCCTGCCAAATGCAAGCTGTGAGCCAGCCAGCAAACTCGGAACGGGGCCCACCGGCTGCGTTTATGGGTCGGCGCAATCAGGGAAGAGCGACGCGGCGGGACAGAGGAGGAGCGCGCGTGGGCCCGCTAACATGCTGCGGAGTTAGGGATCGTGACGCGCACCGTCTGAGGAGAGCCGGGTCGCTTTGACCTTCGCGGCGCCCCTATCGATCAAGGACTGGCAAATGGAGCTGTATTAACTAATCGTACGTTTAGTAGGAGTATTAAACGAAGACGCATTGGCAGGAGCTACGTGCAGTACACATCACTACATCCATCTCCACACACACTGATGCGACGCAGCTTTGATTTGCCACCTTTCTGGCGGTTCATTAGCTACGTGATCATCTTCCTCTTCTCTAGGTTAACTGCTTGACAAGGTTCCTCATGTTCCCGTGTGCAATAGGTTCGATGCAAGAATCACATGTCCACTATTTACACTGGCTTGATCGAGCCAAGAACAAGGGTTGGATACTTGGGTTAATTTCGTATGGGACTCAGCATGAGAACTGGAACGAAAGAAAATATGAGGCCGTATAGGTGAACTTCTTTTTTCCAACGGACCGTATGTCGACACACAGTAGAAAGCATACGATCACCCATCATACAACGGCAAATACTTGTCAGGCTGTCACGTAGCGTCACCGTTAGAATAAGCTGAGGAACCAAAATTGTCCAACTGTTCTGTCTCTGAACGTTACATTTTAACATACGCTCCCAGTTTGCATCGGAGCTAATAACTTCGATGAAAATAATTCGCTTAAGCACTTCTATGCTAAATATAGTGTCACTAGCTGAATGGAGACATAAAAAACCACCATTTCCTCTCTTTTTTCTGCGAGTAATTAACACCACCATATGCGTCACCAACAAGATCGACTAAGTCGTCTGCTGCCAGTTGAGCTATGTTGGAGAAAACATGCGCTCTGGTTGGTGATATCGCGTGCTGATACCTTGCATGCTGAAATGTTCCACCTAATTCCGGGCCCGCTTCTTTTTCTTATCTTCTTCCCTGTATCTCTCACGCCTATCTTCCCTCTGTCGCTTCTTCGTTACCAGATCCGTCTTGGCTTTCTGTGCCTCGTGTACTTTCTTCTGCTGCCCACGCTTAATTTTCTCCTTCTTCATCTGCAGAAATGAAGAAAATAATGAGCACCTAGCAAAACAACAACTCAAATTAGGATATGCGGAAGATGTGTAACATGTTACCTTTTCATGCTTTATCAGATTTAACTGTTGAATAGCTGCCCACTGCTTCTTCTGGGTGACATCCATAATTTCTGGGATCTTGCCTATGGTCGGTCCTTTGCTACTCTTAGGTCTATCCTTCGGCTTATTTTTAAAAGGAAGTAAATGTTGCAGTTTTTTAGGAACCTCTATAGCATTGAACTTCCGTACTTTCCGCTCAATATCCTGCTAAATGGACGTGACAAGATGTGAGACATGGTAAAAAGACATAAAGAGCAACAAGGATTCTTGTGAAAAAAATTCAGGCACAGAACCTTGTAAACAGAGTCTTTGTTGTGTGGAATAGGTATGTTGTGTGCCCTCCGCAACTCAGCCATAGTTCTCATGCCTTGCCACATCTCATCTCGGGGTTGAAGAGAAGTGGTCACAAGATTACAGTAGGTGGGAACTTCAACGTTGACCCAAGCGCGCATGAAGACAATGTCACTCATAAGAACTTTGTCCTCGAATGTGCACCTCGCAATACCTTCTGTACTTTCCCCTTTTCTCTTTAGGGCATCTCCAGCTTCAATCTTCGCTGCCTGTAATTGAACATTATTTAGTGTGTACATCTGAATTTCTGGGTTACCCAAAAAATCATAAATTATTCAGCTTCCAGATTTCTCATAATCCAGATTGAGCTTGAACTTTCCTCTCCTTTACACCTAAAAGAAACTAATGTGCACAAACAGAATCAAAATAAGATTATGTTCAACTAGCAACCATATATGGAAGGGGAGCCTACATATCGCATGTCCTTTTCCTTTATTATTCACCAGTTTGCTTACAAATAATTCTTAAAGTAACCCTTATTCCTGGAGTTGCTAACTTGTAAAATTCCAAAATGGCACAATATTATAGTCTAATTAGCAGTACCCATCCAGTATTATATGCATTACTACAAGATTTGCATGAAACACCTTGTTACTGCCCAACTTTTTAGCCTTCCACTTGTGCTCATCTGTTGCTACGAGTAACTTGAATCTATGCGTTTGCACTCCCTCCGTTCCAAATTATAAGTTTTAGATATTTCAATATGGACTAGATACGGACTGAAATGAGTGAATCTACAAATTAAAACGCGTCTAGGTACATCTGATCGAAAAAAAAGAAACTTATATTTCGGAACAGGGTTAGTAGAAGAAAAAAAATAGGCACCACATACTACTCCAACCTGCCCCTTGGCGTTGCCAAAGATCCTCCTTAAGCTCTCAAAAACCGTAACTAAAGGTATGAAACAGATTGTAGAGTTTTTTTAACTGAAAAGTGCTTTACACGTTTGCTCATATTTTCCAACGATGTCCGTACATGTCTCTACTTCAATTGGCATCCCTGAAAGGCTAGAAGGTTCTAGTCATTGTTTACTTTTAATTTATAAATGTGCCGTTCTGATTTACTGCTAATTTATAAAGACGTTGCAACGATATAAAAATGTTGAGAAAATGAGCACACATAAAATTAGATTAGATTCATCAAATTACTGCAGCATTTATTCAAGCAAGTCCTTAATGTATTACCTTTTTAACTTGCCCTCGAATTCCACTTACTGTCCGAATGGCTGCACCTTCAAACCTAGCAACCTCTAAATCAGATGTGAACATCCCTTTAATCAGTGCAGTTTTTTAAATATCTTGCATGGTGCGCCTGTGAGCTTTATCTTCTTCATAATTCGGGCAGTATTGTTGAATTCCTGAACCCAGCCAGTTGCAGTTATTCTAAATGGTACCTGGGTGGACACGCAAGCATCGTTGGAAAGCATATTAGTGAATATACTAATAGGTCTTCTGAAAAACATAATGAAACTACAACCGAGTATTAAGTGGTGCAAAATGAGATTCGAAGATGCACATTAAAATGACACTTAATATGCACTACTCTTCAAACTCATTAATTGTCAACTTAAATATTATCTAACATAAACATCCACTGAAATGATGCCCACTCCTGACTACTTTTATGGCATTAACAGTGCTTAGCTTCTTCAGAGAAATGACCGGTTCAATTTTTTGTCTTACAAATGAAAGGATGAAACATAAAGAGAAAATGAAGTCAAGGACACAAGTTGATTGAAGATTCTATTTGATTTTGATGTGATCAGAAGATTGTGACAGTAGTGTGTTTTACTTATCACTTAGTTTCTGCAGCTGTGATTGTCTTCATTTCATCAGTCATTTAAATATATTCAGAAGAATCCCTAAAACAGGCACTGGACGGCCATATCCACATGCGAGGGGGGTTTCCATGTGCTGGATGAGAATAACAAGTCTAACTAATACACTAATCTGAGGAAATGTTATGTTCGTTTTTTTTTCTTATTTACCACTAACATCTATGGACTGGTGTGAACCCCTCACTGAACGTACCTTATTGCTGGACAGACTCTGGACTGCTAGTACACCGCTTTTTGGTGGAGCAAGTGGCCCCCAAAACATAGCAAAGCAATGCATATGCTCAGGTGTGTACTTGAGCATACGGTGCCGGCCATTGCGATCCTCTATTGCATAAACAGGCGTTGTTTGGAAACGTCTCCAACCAATAGAGACAACAATCGGGTCTTTTGTCTTCAGAACTTTCCTATGCCACCTGTGGCGCTTCAAGCTAACCTGTATCAACGACAGACAAACACTGTATATGTGAAATTGTGGACCACTGACAACATGATAGAAAATTAGAAATGATCACGTAAATCATCATAATATTCAGAAACAGCTACAATCTTAACAACCCATTGACCCATGCAATCGCGTGTTAGTTACTGATCTTTATGCTTGAAAACTAGGTTGCGTTCATTAAGCATCATAAAAATCTAGGGAATATATGTGGTTGAAACCTGTGTGGTTCCACGTTTCAAAGTTTTCAAAATTCTCAAAAATATACATCAAGAAAACAAATTCAGCTACAACAGAAGTGATGGAACAGTTAAACATCACTGGTCATGCTGATTTTTTTGTATCTCCCAAATGAATATGGGCTTGAACTTGAAATTTCATATCTCTATAGAACAACCCGCTACCATACTACATTTTAAAAAGAAATATTGTAAAAGTTTTACACGTTTTCTAGGGAGTGTTCACCGTAACTTGGTTTCCACCGGATATTTTCTCAAAAATCTAATAACTGGGAAATGCAGTATACCCATTATACAACTGCATTAATTCTAACATATCATGTAGATTTGACTAATTTGTGCCATTATAATCTAGGGCCGCCAAATAATGCAAGGCCGGAAGCTCCACGTAACATTATTTCGTACCTATATAGTCCTGGTACTTCCAAAATTATACACTTTGCATAAGAATTTATGACATGTTTACACTGTAAATCAATTCCTTAATCTGCTGATTAGAAAAACTGGGAGTACAAAAATTGGCTGACCTGCATATATCCTGTGTTCTCCTCCCCAAGGCCAATACCTCCAACAAGGATGGGGTGGCAAGGATCAAAATGCTCAACTAGCTCAAACGGCACACCATGTACCTCTAACCTGACGTAAGTACCAGTCCTAAATCCTTCAATTTCTACTCGGGTATCTTCGTCCAGATCATTGAGTTCAGATATATTCATTTGCTTGCGCAGCTCAATTTCCTCCTTCAACTGAAAAGGTACAAAAGCGGAGATATTAATACTTGGGATCTGATCAAAGACATTCAAA
Organism: Poa pratensis; assembly: GCA_947311845.1. Taxonomy (NCBI): domain Eukaryota; kingdom Viridiplantae; phylum Streptophyta; class Magnoliopsida; order Poales; family Poaceae; genus Poa; species Poa pratensis. The sequence continues at coordinate 77,490,032 of CAMZMU010000096.1, read as the reverse complement.
GAAGCAATAAACAGGGATTGCTAGGGCATACTTTGTCAAAATAGCCCCCTCCTTCAGGCTGGTCTCTTTTTGATTTCTTCTTATCATTATCAACTTCCTCACCAGAGAGCTCCGATCCATCATATGTAGCTTTCAGTCAAGGAATACAACGAATAGTAATGCACATTTAAATCTAACAAATAAAAAACCAACAAGTTCAAGTAACCAAACGACAGAAATACTCTTCCCAGTTTAAGAGGCAAGCAAAAGGGTGCCAAACAGAAGCTGCAGATAAGAAGAGAAATAGAGAAGAAAAAGATCATCATGTATTAAGGATATTCTGAATCAAATTTTGCTCTAAGCGCAAGCTTCTTGAGTCGTAGTTCTTCAACTTTTAGTTCATCTTCTTTGGGAACACCTGACTTCCCTGCTGCATTTTCAGAGGCCTGGCTCTTGTGTACCTCGCCAGTTTCCAGATCTTCAAAATCACCATCGATCTCTGCATCACCCTCTCCGTTTTCATCTATCTCACGTCCTCTTAGAGAAGCTTTTGACCAATCTCCAGTCACAAAACGGTCCCGGATGCTTTCGACGAGATCTCCATTAGACCAATCACGTAGTTCCGCTTTGAAAAATTTAGAGTAATCCTCAGCATCGATATCATCAAAGTTTGGTAATTCATTCTGTGCTTGCTGTGAATTGCAAAACAAAGTCATTTATTGCCTCACAAACAATAAAAGTAGCATGGTACACAAAACTGTATGCATAGAGTAACTTCTCACATAGTCCTTCACACAAAAAAGAAGGAAAATGCTCACATGAACACATATATAAGCACTGTGTACCTTTACGGAAATTATGACTAGGGGAACTATAATAATAATAGTGCAGTTAGACACTTGATATTCTTTGCCCGAGCATACAGATGGACTAGGAACAGCAATTTTTTTTTAATAAACTCCCTCCTCAACAGACCTTTTTCTTAACCAATTAATTTATCAAATGGCATGGCATGGCTAATAAGCTGGCAAACCAAATGTAGTGGACAATTTATCCTAGAGAAGACGGGATAAGTTGTGTATCATAATTTTCTCGCATGCAACACACGGTTACCTTCTTTTGTCCTTTTGGTACGAAAATTTCATCGTCCGAGCTATCTTCTCTGCCGTTGTCATTGTCTAGCTCAGTTGAAGGTTTCCCATATACAAGTTGCATAAGACTGGCACTCCGTCTGGACAGTGTTCTAGCAAGTAAGGATTTTTTCCACTTTGAAGTGTTTTCTGCTCCATCGTCTAAAATAGCAAAGGTTAGAATCAAGACATCAAAACAAAATACTGCCAGTGCCTCATTACCAAAGTAAGTTCAGCAAGAAAAATAGCATAAATAATCTCTATGTGCACCACTGGGTGCATGTAGTAAGATATCCAGGACTGTGAAATTGGTACCTGAATCAAGAGCTTCTTCGTTACCATCTGATGATAAAGAACCTTCAGATAGGTGGTCGTCGCCAGAATCTTCATTATAACCATCATCTTCATTGGAACCCTGTAAGTTAAATCAAGGTTCAAATACTTCTAAAGCTTAAAATCGAAAATCTGTAGTGCCATGTAGGTACTAAAATAACTAGTTCGAGCCAAAGAAGATGCACTTTCACTCTTGATCATACATATTTCTTAACCTGGATGATCCAAGTTAGGAACAGATATACCACCCTATAGTCCTATAAGCTGTAGGTTTCCTGGGTTACATCTCACAAATGAATGCATGTTTAAAAACTATTTCTTAAACATAAAGCCATGGTGGGAAGTAAAAGGATCATATACTAAGTACGTAGGCAAAACAAGATAAAGAAAGATATGCATTGATACTAAGGGCAAATGATAAACCTCATCATTATCATCATCATCATCATCATCGTTATCATCTTGAAAATTAGCTGATACAGCTTTTCTCCTTATTCTTCCATTGCAAAATTCTACTTCTTCTCTCAACTCAACACCGTGATCACTTGGCTGAATGTCATCAGCATCGTCCCCTTCACTATCACTAGAGCAGTCAGAATAAGAGTGTCCATTCCTCTCCAAGGTGTCAGCATCACTGACACTATTACCACCTACTTGCTCCAAAATGTTAGTATCTCCCTGATCATTCTGTCTTGAAGAGTTATTGCCTGTCATGTCACTGTCTTCGGATTGAACAGCAGGCTGTCTGCCGAACAAATTTATAAAACTCTGATCCAACTTCTCATCAATGGAGTATCTGGTTTTCTGAAGAGTTTTTACTAGATCCACGCCAACATCATTACCTTTCCCTGTAGCATGTCAGCACCCCAGCAAACAATTAAGATTAGCATGACTGTAAAACTATTAGAGACAATAAGTTTAACTAAATAAAAGTCACTCATGGACATTTATGAACATGCTTTCAGAAGCTTTATAATAGATATATGGCACCTCCTTATCTGATGCACGCACCAATTACAAGAGATCAATGCAAAACTAATAGCAACGGTGTGGACCAATATGGAATGGTTCGAAAACCAGAATAACACTACAGCGGCATAGACAAACAACCGGTCCACCAGCAAAAGTTTCTCTACTCAGATTCTTTTTCCAGGGACAAGCAGCAATTTGTAGCAGCCAGCCTCAACTTACTATCTAGCCTCAGGAACCTTTAAAAACCAAACCATTCTTTAAATAAAATACCAGGTCAGCAATACAATATCAGAAGTTAATTGAGTTTCCAGCTTTTGGCAGCCTAATAAATTCCTAATATCGAACCAAAGCATGTTCATGCATGGCACTTTAATATAAACAGTATCATCCTGGACAAGCATACTTAGAGAAATTTCAATAGCATGCAATAAAGTGGAGGGTGGCGACATAAGGTATTCACCATTTAATACTCTTCAGTACCTTTTTTTGTAGATGCATCATTGTCGTCAGTGTTTGAAAACTGAACAAGATGATCATTGATGTTGATATACACCGCGTCTTTGTCATACAGGAGATCCCCAAGACCAGACATAGGTGCATAGAACAGCTTCTCCTTGTCACGTAGTCCTCGCTTCTTTGCAGCTGATGGCAAAGGGCAGGGATCAGCCAAACTTGTTACACCAGACAAGCTGAAATCACCTGCTCCTGTGATATGCACCTGCACAAATTATTGCATGTCTTAGCATCCACAAAATTAGGACAATGAAATCAGACATGAATAAAATGTAAGAACAGGAATAACAAACATTCAGATGCATCCTTCTAACTTCTAAGTGAGGTAGTGAAAAGTTCAGTTTCCTTTAAAGCAAAGGACTGAATACTGAAGCACCTCCAAATTGTGTATGTGGTTTGGTTAATATCTAACTTTTCAGTAGTTCCATAGAAGTTCTAGCACTGGGAATTTTTTTCACTTTCCAGCCATAGAACATAGCATTTAGTACTCTAGTAAAAAAAACATAGCATTTGGTACTTAGGTGTTGGTCCCTTTAAGGAACACTTCCATCTCACAAAAATCATTAACAATCTAGTCACCATGTAGTCATGCTACAAGGTAACCGACCATGTAGTCATGCTACAAGGTAATCAACAATGCACAGGACATAACACAAGTAACCTAATATGTGATTTTCCAGCTATAAGCCTATAATTAGTGCATAGAGGACTCGCCCACTTGATCGTCATCACCTGGAAGTTAAAAGGAGATTGTGGAGTATGTGCATATTGGTTTCTACTGTATACAAACACATGTAACTAACTTAGTTATATCAGGCCTAGTAAAAGGTGTGTTGCAGGTCAGGAGTTCAACGAAAACCTAGCGCTGCACAAAGACCGTCAAACAGAGCGCTTTGCAGGATTGGGGCGCTGGACTTCAACGAAGGTTAGAACCTTAAGGAAGTTACCATGGACATTCACAATTTTATATATGACGTCAACTAATGCAAAAAGTTGAACTAGATGATCGCTAGATAAACTACACACATTTTTTGGTATGCAGAAATGCGGTGAAACAGATTGAGCAATGTCTAGTACAGGTAGTAAAATTAGTGATAACGCAATGCATCCATCTAGTCATTTTCAAACTAAAAATAATATCTTGAAATTCTGTAGGTCTGCCAAAATTGAATCCATGCTTATTGCAAAATAAGATTATGTTCTTTACCTTGAGTTGCGAGCTATTCAACTAAGTTTGAATATGTGCTATGTTGATGAGTTCATCTATTAATTGAAAATCGTGGACCAAAGTTAAAACAAGTTGAATAAAATGCCTGTTGTGAAGTATAATGGCATTTTCTTGCACAAAGAAGTTAAACCCTAATTCGAATCACGTTCAGCAAGGATGAGAGAAAAAAACAGATGTGTATGTTACCTTGGTCCCTCTTTTCATGTTGCATCCACGAAGGTAACCATATAGCGTTATTTTTCTGTCGCATTTTTTGTTCAAGCGCACACTTTCTGACGGGGTTACATCTTCGAATCTATCTGCTAACAAATAAGGATGTGCCATTCTCCAACTCAAAGGGATAGGCTTAATAACGGAGATAAATCTTGCAAGATTATGGACTTCTCTTTTAGTGTATCTGCACAGAAAAATACATTATAGAACTCTATATGCTGTATGGGATCCGCGATAATAAAAAAAATTGTACATCAAGGTTGATCTACAACTGCACCATGAAGCAGCAGCATATATAAGCCAGCATGTAAAAAATCTGTATGATGTGGTGAGTACTGAGCTCGAAATGGCTTAAATTAAATTACAGCTGATGAGCTGAGGGTGGACCAAATTTCCAGGTATTTAACTACAGATTAAGAGTCTAAAGTAAGAAACACCAACTATACATGAACTTACTTTCCGTGAATGAGACCAGAAAGGTAGAATAGTTTTGCTCCCTCCTTTATCTCAGCCCAGAATCGATGCTTAAGGCGCTGCTTAGTTTTCCTAAGTTTCTTTACATCTTTAAATTGATCCAGATGTGTAAGCACCCCCATCACCTTGGGGAAACCATGGACTTGCATGATATTAAGGAACTCAAATGTATCCTGGATACAAAGGTTAATTTGGGTAGCATTAGTACAATGATGATAGAAAACATGCCCCATTATCTTTGACAAAATGTCCCATTCTTTTACATGCCCCATCAGGCCACCAGATCAATTACAAAGTAAGAAAGGGCATTTTATCCAAGGGCAAGGAAAGATGCGGCATTTTATCAAACCCCTCTTAATTAAAATTACTCCTTGGTGCGTTAGTTAGAAGAAGCATATTTATGTCATCAGTCCTACTGTTTGCTAAAACACTTACTAGGCCTACATACTAAGATAGGAATATTTGTAAGGATAGCCGCTTTGACAACATACCATTTCAAATCCATAGCTACCATCGATAAGCAGCAGTGCGAGATCTGCTATTTTAGCAGCATCAATCATTCCATTGATATCACTCGGACACTCCAAAAACTGTACCCTCCTGCTTTTACCTGTGTTTAACGAATATATATATTCACAATATGGTTAATTTGAAGAACATTATGCACTGTTTTATAGTGTACAGATGCAGAAGATTCATTAACCTGATACAACCGTGATGGGACCACGAACTTCTGACAAGTTTTGTTTAGTGTAGTGCTTTACTAGACATTTTATCAGCAACGACTTCCCAACCTGATGAGTTTGAGGCCAAGTAATAGTCAGAGAACAATACATGAGCATTATTTTCATGCAAGAGGTAGAGCATACCTGTGGAGGCCCTTGAACTACTACAACAAAAGGAGGTGGTTCACCGATTGACCGGTCCATGATTGGCACATGAAGACGTCGTTGTTCAATCTCTGCTGATCGAGATTGTAGACGCTTCGCCTTTGTAGCTGAACGGAAGGCAAATGCCTGGGAGAAGGCATTGCAGTCTAATTAAAAGGCTTCCAAATCAGATAAATGGTAAAGCACTCGTTCATAGTGAAAGGATACTCTGTACCGGATGTTCCATAATCCCATAAAATTACCTCATGCAGATAGCAGAAAATACTGCAAACGCAAAATGCCAAAACAGATACTAATTTTATTGAATAGATTGCTAATACGAGAACTTGCACAAGATCATCAACACTTCTGCAGTTTACACTACGTGTTCAAGACTGTACTGAACAAAACCAGCTCCCTCCCACGGCTACACAGTGCTCTAAGAATACCTAGTATAATTTACAAAACTTGAATCAGGTTTCCGAGTTACTAGCATATGAACCTCAACAGTCAACACATTAATTGTGGCAATACGGTACTTCGTTCCTGGTAAGCAAGATGTATGTCTTCCATATTAACAAGCAACAGCACCATTCGTATCCCCGCTAAAAAAATGATGAGATCGCCAAGCACTGACTTGAGTCATTCGTCCTACGCGAGGCTCCTACAGGCACCCGGACAGAAGGCTCGCCAACGGGCGGGCCGAATCCTAATCCACAGATACAAAGCCAAGCGCGGAGAAAACCCGCGCGACCCGAGAGAGAAACCCAGGAGGCCACTGGTCCCGTTCGTACCTTGGGATTCTTCCTGTCGCCCCCTTCATCGTCGCCGGCGGCGCCCTTGCCTTTCCTCTTCCGCGCCTTCGCGCCCGACTTGGCCACACGATGCGCCTTGCGCGGCTGCTCGACGCCGGCATCCGCCGGAGCCATGGTGGGTGGTTTGCGGTTGCTTCGCTGGTGGGGGTTTTGCGGCGGCGGAGGTAGCTGATGGCCCGCCGGAAGGTAGAGTGGGGGACGAGGGTTTTGGGTGCTGCCTGCCTGCCAGCGTAACCTGTAGAGACGTTTGTGAGCACGTGGCTGGGCCGGCCCAGTTTTTAGGCGGTATTACTAAGCGATCGGCCCAATCTATAATTGCACGGCATACGGGATTAAGGGGTCCGTTTTCCGGCAAATTCCTATGAGAGCACCAGATCCCGTATATTCACGTACCGCAAAACGAGTATCGGGTAACCCAGGAAAATAGTATCCGGTATGGAGAGATCTTGGGCAGAACAGATCCATAATATTATACCGGAAATTCAAACAAAACAATTTGCGTGAAATTCATAGACAAGTTCATCAACACGGAGCTATTTTACGGACATAAAACTAAAACAACTGAAAATAAACTAGATAGCTTCTTCTTCTTTACCGTATGATATACTCGAAGCCGAGATACTGCTTGATCGCCGTCCTGCGCAGTGCTCACGCGAGCTCGTGCTTGTCCACCGCGGTTTGGAGGCGGGCTGCAGCACCGGGAGCGCCTTCCTCCACGCGGTCGTGGTGGCCTTAAGCTCGTCGTCGATCCACTTAAAGGCCGACATGACGTACTCCATTTCCATTAGCACGTCCAAGCTTCATCCCACGGATCCGATGCAGCCCACGGTGACGATGATAACCCCTTCCAGCAACGGCGGCAGCTCCTCATCTGACACCTTGCTCGGCACCGCGCTTGAGCTACCCGCCTCCATGTCGTGCAAGGAGGGACAGTGGCGCAGCCTGGTAGTTCGTAGGGACGAGTCGAGCCCACGGGCGCCCTCGAAGCTAGTCGCGCTTGGCCGCTCCTACCGAGTGGCGGCGGTGGCGCTCCTCATCCTCACCCGGACCCTACGGCCTCCGCCACGCCCATCCTGCCACTGCCGCGCGTGGAGGAGCCGGCCATCGATCTAACGGAACAGTGGTGAGATCTGGTTCGAAACGTCTGTAATTGCTCGTCAGAGCTAACTTAACATAGAGGCAAAGGAGGAGGAAACGCGGTTGAGGAAACAGAATAGTACCCTAAACGCCCCCGTGTAACATTGATAGAGTGACCTAGCCGCAGATTATCGGAAAACCGGATAAAATTATGCTATGACCGGGCCGATATAAGAGCATCTCCAACAGGCGCCCAACGCGTCGGCACGCTATAAATTTTTTTGCAGCGCCAAAATAGCCATTTAGCGTGATGGGCGCATGTTTTGCTTTAGCAGTCGCGCTATAATTTAGCGCGTCGCAAGCAGCTGTCCAGCTGTGGCGCTAAACTCACGCGCGCGCCCAGCAGAAACAACATTTGCACTCAAACATACAACCAAGAAGATCAAACATACACCAAAAAAATCAACAATAAATAGTTTAATTATTATTACAATACAAACAAATAGTTTTTCTTCAATACAAATAGTTTACCAAAAAATAGAATGAATAGTTCATCAACAATACAACAAACATACACCTTCAACTCATTGTTGCCCATTCCATGCCCACCACTTCTCGATTAGATCTTTTTTAAGCTCATCATGTCGTTCATTGCGTCAAATGGCATGATAAGATGTAACAAAGCGGGTTGTCCTCTCAGCCCTCCTCCGCACTTGCACAGGATGTCCCATCAACTCATAGTGAGTGTAGTCCAAATCTTGCCCGCGCTCATTCTCGATGATCATATTATGCATGATCACACAAGCGGTCATGATGTACCAAAGAATGTCTTGATCCCAAAATCTAGCCGGTCCTCTCACAATAGCAAATTGGGCTTGCAAAATCTCAAATGCTCTCTCCATATCTTTCCTAGCCGCCGCTTGAGCATTGTGGAAATCAATCATTTTCTTACCTTGCGGTTTGTGAACCGGTTGAAAGGACAATGATGTCGCCTAGAGGGGGTGAATAGGCGATAAAAACTTTTCCGGTTTAGGCTTGATAATTGCGAAATAAAACTAGTTGTTTAAATTAACAAGCGAATAACCTAAATAAACTAGGCTCACCTATGTGCACCAACAACTTATGCTAAGCAAGACAAGCAACAAGGTGATAGCAATATAGAATACTTCAAGCACGAAGGCTATCACAATGTAAAGTGCATAACTAAAGAGTTCGGGTATACAAATAACCGAGGCACGCGGAGACGAGGATGCATTCCCGAGTCCCTCCTTTTTAGGGGAGTACGTCTCGTTGGAGAGGTGTGAGGCAACACAATGGCTCAACAGCCACAAAGGCTTCACCCTATTCTCCGATGAACCGCACCACAAAGGATTGGTTCACCTTCCACTATCGGAATCCCTCGAGGCGGAATCCGGAGCCTTTACAACAACGATCCGGGGCACAACCCACAATGGGATTGGGGGCTCCCGAACAGCTACAAGTGACCACACAAGGGTCTCAACCACCACACTGGCGTCTAGGGTCCAAAGACCCAAGAGTAACAAGTTCACAAGCTTTCAACTTCCACGAATCCTCGTGGAGAGCACAAACCGATGCAACGAAGCAATGGCAAGAGCACAAGTGCTCAAATCCTTCACTCTCAAATCCCACCACAAGCAACTAATACTTATGGGGGAGAAGAGAGGAAGAACAACGAAGAACACACCAAATGGAACTTCAAGAACTAGATCGAAAGGGTTCCCCTCACTTAGAGGAGAGATGGATTGGTGGAAATATAGATCTAAATCTCCTCACTCTTTTCCCTCAAAGATATGCAAGAATCATGGGAGGAATTGAGAGAGAGGCAAGCTTTGCAAGGTCAACAATGGTGGGGAAGAGAGAGAAAATCGTGCTGGGCAGAGCTGGCTGGCTGGAGGTAGGTGGAGGGGTATTTATACCCCTCCCAGAAAAAGAGCCGTTGCAGACAGAGAAGTCGGATATTCCGACATAAGTCAGCACCGGATAATCCGACTGTATCGGATAATCCGATTCGACCTATACGGGATATTCCGAAAAAATCCAGTAGCCGAAAACGAGCAAACCTTGAGAACCGGATATTCTGACACAGGCGAGTATCGGATAATCCGACACCGTCGGATAATCCGATTCAGTCCATATCGGATATTCCAAAAAACTCCAGTGCACCACACAACTGGTTGCTTTAAAGTCCTTAGCCGAATTCGAGCAATTCTTGAGAATCGGATAATCCGAATCAACCTTGATCGGATATTCCGAAAAACTCCAGTACGCATTGCTTTTAAAGTCCTTTGCCAAAAACGAGCAATCCTTGAGAATCGGATATTCCGAGTCAGCATGGACCGGATAATCCGATTCCCCTGCTTGAGCAAAACTGACAGAACAGCAAAACCTGAAGTGCAATAACTTTCTCGTACGAACTCCAAAACAGGTGAAACCAATTTTGTTGGAGAGGTAACGACAAGAACCATAAATAAAGTTAAGTTGACACACATGGGAAGGTGTGGAAGTTTCCTCACAGATAAACCGATAATATTTCCAACCTGAAAACGCAACAAGTTTTCCATACGAAATCCGTTTTTGGAGAACTTGGCCTTGTCATGAAGATCACAACAAGCACCAAAACCCAACAAGGAGAAGAACCAAATAAGAACCAAGAAAGATGATATGCCAAGTATGCAAAGATTTGAGCTCTCCATAAAGATGCGATCAAGTTACTCACTTGAGAGCCCTCTTGATAGTAAGCCGTCTATCCTATAACCCGGTCTCCCACTAACACCATGAGACCGGTAAAATAGAAACCCTATCAAGATCATACCTTTGCCTTGCGCATTCCACTTGAGTTCGATGATGACGATCTTGATCTCTTTAAGTGGACCACTTTTCTTGATTGCGCTTTACTTGGTGAAGATTCACATAACGCTCCCCCATACACCAAGATGGAAGTGCTTCTCTTAGGAACATCTTCACTTGACCATAATCTCCAAAGGGTTGCAAGATTCAAGCATATGATATCTTCTAGAAGTCCATCTTGAACTTGCACATCTCAACCTTGATGACGATCACCACTTGACGTCATCCTCCATGAGCTATAAGAAATCTTTCTTTTGATGCAAGCCCATGGAGAGATACCTAACCCTAACAAAGGAATGCCACACACACATAATGGGTTAGTTCACAAAGCTATATGGACAAATTCTTACCATACCATTTGATCACATGATCCCACATGGTATATCATTTAGCTTTGTGTGTTGATCAACTTGAATCCATTCTTTGCACTTAGTCTAGATCAACCTTGTATCTTTTCAACTTCTTGATCATATCAAATATGTCCATCATAATCAATGATCTTGATGGCATACAACCTTGAATCCAACACATGGAGTTCAAGCGATGCCAATGGACAAACCAATAAGAATAACTCAATACAAACATTAGTCCATAAGGATTGTCATTAATTACCAAAACCACACATGGGGCAACACATGCACTTTCACCGGTTTCACAAATGTTTGCCACCTTGGGTAGATGTCATCCGCAAGATAATAGTCATAGTTATATGTATGACCGTTTGCTACAAACTCCACCAGGTGAGTTTGACCTTTTGCAATCTTATTCATGAGTGGCGACCGATGAAGAACATTGATGTCATTGAGAGCTCCGAGCATGCCAAAAAATGCATGCCAAATCCAAGTCTCATAATCGGCCACCACTTCAAGGATTATAGTGGAATCCTTTTTGTGGCCTTGGAATTTTCCATGCCATGCCACAGGACAGTTCTTCCAACTCCAGCGCATGCAATCAATAGAGCCAAGCATACCTGGGAACCCCCGAGCGGCGTTGAACTTTGATGCATGTAAAATGCATACATGAACTTTACATTTTATTACATGTTATTCCATGTTATTTGCATCATATAAGGGTTATATTCATGATTTTATTGAGTTTTGGGGATAATTAACAACTTCCCCATTTTTCTGGAATTAACCCTGCACTGTCAGAAAACCCCTTTTTCTATATTTTGATGTTTCAGGGACCCAAACGACGTCCAAATGACCTGAAACTTTACGGGGATCACTTTTTTGGAAGGAACGAAATGTAGGCGCAAAGGAATCGAAGAAACGGAGACCAGAAGGCAGAAAGGGGTGGGCCCACGCGGCCAGATTCCCTGACCGCGTGGGACCCCTCATCCTGGCCCTCGGGCCTCCGCTGCCGTCGATCTTTCTTCCCGAAGCTTCGTCTTGACCTAAAAACGACTATATATAGACCCCCAGGGCTTTCGCGAAAGAGAGCGCCGCCGAAACACAGAAACCACGAAACAGAGACCTGGAGCTGCAGATTGGAGGGGGAAAACTCCGGCGGGGCGCTGCCGGGGGGTCTCCATCTTCTCCAACGACTTCTCCACCGTCTCCATGATGAAGGGGGAGTAGTCCACCCCCTGGACTTGGGTTTGTGGTGGTAACTTATGTATCTCTCCTCTCTTTGAGCTTCACTAATTAGTACCGTATGAGCTGCTGAACATGATTACGGTCATCTATGTAATTCCTATGGTGGATATTGTGGTATGAGATGATTTGTTATACATTTACCGTTGTGTTGGAGCTTTTATGATTTGTCATACTTTGGAGATATTCTATGATGCATGTGATGGTTTGATTTATGCATAATGCCTTGTTTATCCTTGTCATGAGGTGATTGACACCACCAAGTGTGGATAGATGAGAGAGATGTGGTCATGCACACGAATTATGAATCATTGCACTAGTGTTTAGAATATTGTCCATTATGAAGTATGATGTATGTAGGTACGGGATGGCCGATGTGACACGGCATATGTATTGAGTGACATGTGAAATACAGCCCAACATCCTTTATCTGGGGGTAAAAAGAAAGAGTATGATGTGGGAGTGACACAGCCATGCTAGCCTTGCGGGGGTGACATAGCACACAAATGAGTATTTCTTTCAACTATGTGTTTTAGGACATATAGCCGTCATTAAAAGCTACCATTAAAACATGACAATTGTGTTTACTTTATCTATAACATGATAATCACCGTAGAGAGAGAGAGAGGATTAAGTGAACCCATGAACCCATGTCCATTGTTCCTATAAGAGAAAACCTTTGTCTTGTCCTCTTGCATTGAAGAGGATTGGGACACTTTTACATTCTTGTTTTGTTACGTTAAACTTCCATCCATTAAATCAACCACCTTGTTCTTTAAACTTGTTTAGTGCATAATCAACTAAAACTTGTGACACTTTAGTTGTAGGGAATAGATAACTTTTCCTTCTTGCTCCTGCGGATCGATACCTTACTTCCACATTGAGAGGTGCTACAGTGATCCCCTGCTCTTGGGGGTTATCAAGTACTTTTCTGGCGCCGTTGCCGGGGAGCGTAGCGCTTAAGTTTCTATTCTTGTGTGCACTAGACTTTAGATTTATTTTATCTTGTTTTATATCTTGCAATCATCTAAGCTTGGGGAGGTTCCTTTAAACTTGTTTGGTTGTGAGTTTCTCATTAGTTTTACTTTCAGTTTTATATATCAAAAACCCAAAAAAAAAAAAAAATGGAGAAAGGTTATGTCAAAACTATGGGAGCTTACTATGAATATCGATCAACCAAAGAAGGAAATAGAATGCTTGAATTGCTTGAACATCTTAATGATATGGCCACTGAGTTTTGTGAATTACATAATATAACTTGCTGCTTTAGAAAAGACTATAAACACTCTCTCTATCAATGTAAGTATAATAGTGATCCTATTATTGCTTCTTATCAAGAGTGTAAATTTGCATGCCATGATATAGAACAAGTTGAGAAATATATTGCTTATGTTGCAGCTCATGAGATAGACTTTCTTATTGATAAATTTGTTGCAACTAGTCATGAAGCTCGTGTAATGAAAGGACACATTTCTATTCTTCTCCAACTTTGCAAAAAGGAATTTAGTGATAATGTTTATGTTAAAGAAAGAATTCTTGCTTCCATGGAAAGTACTAATATTTTGCAGGAAGAGGAGGATAAGAACCTAAGCTTGGGGATGCCCGTGCAACCCCAAGAGGATGATGAAAACATAAGCTTGGAAGAGGAAGTATGTGAAGAGGAGATTGAAATGGATGTGCTCCAACCTAAGCTTGGGGAAGAGTTGGATCTCCCAGCTTCACCATCAACAAATGATAGTAACACTCAAACTCAAAAATCTTTTGTTATTTATGAGAATCCATGTTATGATGAGGTGAAACTGAAAATGCTATGGTCCTATATGATAACCCATGCTATTATGATGAAACTAAAAATGCTCCTTTACTTTCTATTAATGCTACTAGTGAACTTATTGATGATAATGAGGAGTATTGCTTAAATATGCTATATGATAATGCTTTAGATGATGGTCCTATGCTTATTGATAAACCTCCATGTTTAGTTGTTACTAAATTATGTGAGGATAAAAATGATATACTTGCTGTTTGTGATACTCTTACTCATGAGAGTCCTACTTTGTTCGAATTCTCCTAATACACCATAGAGGAGAAATTTGCTTATGTTGAGAAATACTTATGTGGTTTGCAATTATCTTTAGTTCCAAATCTTTGTTGCAACCATGATATTAAACTTGATATTGATCTTATTAACTATTTTGAAAGAGGGAAGCATGCTAATGAATTCCATAATAAATTTAATAATCCTCTTTATGTGCCTAAATTATCTAAGTTGAATGATTCTTGTGGTTATATGGTTGAATTTATTTCTACTACTTGCAACTATTATGAAAGAGGAGGTGATAAGAACCCTCTTTATGCTAATAATTATATGCTGCAAGTAAATATTGTTAATATGCATTGGGAAACTTCTATTTATGGTGATTCATTCATATACAAAATGCCAATGCATAGAAAGAAAGTTAGACTTCGTTGTTATTACTTTTGTGTTTTGTTTTTCTCTCAACTAGGGTTCAACTTGACTATTATTTTGATTGGTTTGAGAACACCATGGGATCCTGGTATTATGCATGAACACTTTCCAAGGAAGAGGGACACATCAAAGTATAAGTTCCCTCATGAGCTTCAACCTTCATGAACATCAAGTAAGAAGCCTAGCTATATGGCTATAAAGAAAGCGCTTTACGGGAGGCAACCCGGTTGTTTTTATTTGTGATTTTCTTTGAGTCCTCTTGCTGTAACAAGAGAGTAGTTTGTTAGTTTTGTTTCTGGATTTTTAATAAAGAACCAAGTTTTACCTATTTTGGGTTTGAAAAGTTGCTATTCATTTTCGGAGAGTTTTTCCTGCACGAAGTCTGTGCACGGTTTGATTTTTCATTTTTATCTGTAACTCCGATTGAGCTGTAATTTGAACGTAGCTTCAACTTTTCATCCTCTGTATACGTGATTTTTTAGATTTTTCTGACGAGTTTAAGTAGGGTAGAAAAATGCGTTTTGCTGCTGCTGTTTTTCTGGACAGATTCTGTCTTGATATTGTTTGATGCATTCTTTGAGCTTTTTGCTTGAATCTTTTTGATTCAATTGAGTTTATGAGTAGGCATACAACATTATATACTCTCTGGACATTCATATGAATTTTTGCCTAAGGATTTTATGCAGCAAGGAACCTATTTGTTTATCACTACTAATATCACCCCACAGAAAAGAAATGGGAGAAACGGTGTTTTGAAGTTTTTTCACAGGGATTAGAGGAGCTGCACCAAGAGCTATCCAAGGATGGTGAAGACCATAAGCTTGGGGATGTCAAGACAACCCCACTGGACCAACACACTCTCGGTTTGCACACGTCTAACTTCTGTTTTTCGATCAAAGCACTTTATCGTATAAACTTGGAGCGTCTGTTTTCTTTTGCTTTTGTTATTTCGGTTTGTTAATAAGACCACCACTATCATTTATATATGAGAGAGCTACTGGAAGTTTGGGTTGAATTATGTTGGATGCTATTAAATATATTGGGATAGGGATGTTTGAGTTGATTTTAAAAGATACATATAGTTGCATAATTCATGTGCTTTGAATGAATGTTAATTTGCAAGTGTGTTGTCAAGAGCTATCTTTTACCATGTTTAGATGTTGAATTTTAACTTTACTTGGTTTAACATGGATTGATTAGTTCTATGGACACTTATGCATGCATTTAGATGGTCAACTTTCTCCCTATTGCTAGCCCAAAAATTACAACAAGTAAAAAGCTTGTTTCCCAACACCTTCAACCAAAGTTTTTCCAGTGAGTCCACCATATCTACCTATTAGCTTTATGCTATTCCAAGTATGTTTATCATGTTATATTGTGTTATCTACATTTCTGAATTTAAATGCTTATGTTATTGATTGTCATGGGAAAAATTGGTTAAAAGCTCTCACGAACTTGATGCACAATTTACTTTTATTGCATTTAATAAGCATGAACCATTGTGATTAAAATTATGAAGTTGTGGGCTTGACAATTGTTTTGGTTGGGAGTTAGCCCATATGTGCTGTCACATGGCAAGCTTTCAACATTGCACTTATTTATATTTAGTTGATGTCATGTACTTTTGTTTATGGATGCCTATCATGGGTGAAATGAATGTGGATACTTAGTAAGTTCAAAGAGTTTGTATAAATGGTTAGAGAAATGCCTGGGCCGCTAATCTAAGCCATGCATCATTCATGGTGGAAATTTACAGCATAACCATAATGTTCATTCAGTGATGCACCTCATAATAAAAAGCTATACCCATAGTAAATAAAAGAGTGCTGAGATTGTTCATTGTCTGTTTGTCTTGTTGTTTTGACATGGGCTTGTTCATGTCAAGGGGCAAGAGGTACCCCAGTGCAGTTCTTGATGATACTATTATTACTTGCAATGACCTTTATTTGAATTTACTTTGTGGACCAAAGTGAGTAACACATGGTGTAGGTACTTGTATTCAAGGGACATGAGACATTCAACCAATACATTGTCAAGCACACCACTCATATTTGCTTTCACTTTAAACATTAATCATTCAAGATGCTATGATAGGGGTAATGAGAGCTCCACACCAATGACTACCACATTGCAAGCATTAACTTAAGTAGAAGTGTTTGGAAGTTAGATGAAACTTATTCATGCTTTACCTCTACTTATTTATCTATCCAAAGTGTCCACCTTTTATATTCAGTTTTCATAAGAAGTACTCTATGACCACCATAGGATGTTTTTACTTTTCATTATGCATACATTTGGTCCATAGTACTTTCTTCTATGTTACACTTTGTGAATTTATCATTGAACATCTTTACATTGAGTATTTGATATCACTTCATAATTTATCTTGCATATTGTTATTCCTTTGAAGAATGAATCATTTGACTTATGTAGCAATAGTAATCACCTTTGATATCCATTGATAGTATTAAAATGCAAAGTCCATGTTAGTTTTATCACCTTCATACTCGGGACGAGCATGGGTTAAGCTTGGGGATGTTGATGCATGTAAAATGCATACATGAACTTTACATTTTATTACATGTTATTCCATGTTATTTGCATCATATAAGGGTTATATTCATGATTTATATTGAGTTTTGGGGATAATTAACAACTTCCCCATTTTTCTGGAATTAACCCTGCGCTGTCAGAAAACCCCTTTTTCTATATTTTGATGTTTCAGGGACCCAAACGACGTCCAAATGACCTGAAACTTTACGGGGATCACTTTTTTGGAAGGAACGAAACGTAGGCGCAAAGGAATCGAAGAAACGGAGACCAGAAGGCAGAAAGGGGTGGGCCCACGCGGCCAGATTCCCTGACCGCGTGGGACCCCCATCCTGGCCCTCGGGCCTCCGCTGCCGTCGATCTTTCTTCCCGAAGCTTCGTCTTGACCTAAAAACGACTATATATAGACCCCCCAGGGCTTTCGCGAAAGAGAGCGCCGCCGAAACACAGAAACCACGAAACAGAGACCTGGAGCTGCAGATTGGAGGGGGAAAACTCCGGCGGGGCGCTGCCGGGGGGTCTCCATCTTCTCCAACGACTTCTCCACCGTCTCCATGATGAAGGGGGAGTAGTCCACCCCCTGGACTTGGGTTTGTGGTGGTAACTTATGTATCTCTCCTCTCTTTGAGCTTCACTAATTAGTACCGTATGAGCTGCTGAACATGATTACGGTCATCTATGTAATTCCTATGGTGGATATTGTGGTATGAGATGATTTGTTATGCATTTACCGTTGTGTTGGAGCTTTTATGATTTGTCATACTTTGGAGATATTCTATGATGCATGTGATGGTTTGATTTATGCATAATGCCTTGTTTATCCTTGTCATGAGGTGATTGACACCACCAAGTGTGGATAGATGAGAGAGATGTGGTCATGCACACGAATTATGAATCATTGCACTAGTGTTTAGAATATTGTCCATTATGAAGTATGATGTATGTAGGTACGGGATGGCCGATGTGACACGGCATATGTATTGAGTGACATGTGAAATACAGCCCAACATCCTTTATCTGGGGGTAAAAAGAAAGAGTATGATGTGGGAGTGACAGCAGCCATGCTAGCCTTGCGGGGGTGACATAGCACACAAATGAGTATTTCTTTCAACTATGTGTTTTAGGACATATAGCCGTCATTAAAAGCTACCATTAAAACATGACAATTGTGTGTACTTTATCTATAACATGATAATCACCGTAGATGAGAGAGAGAGGATTAAGTGAACCCATGAACCCATGTCCATTGTTCCTATAAGAGAAAACCTTTGTCTTGTCCTCTTGCATTGAAGAGGATTGGGACACTTTTACATTCTTGTTTTGTTACATTAAACTTCCATCCATTAAATCAACCACTTGTTCTTAAACTTGTTTAGTGCATAATCAACTAAAACTTGTGACACTTTAGTTGTAGGGAATAGATAACTTTTCCTTCTTGCTCCTGCGGATCGATACCTTACTTCCACATTGAGAGGTGCTACAGTGATCCCCTGCTCTTGGGGGTTATCAAACTCCAAAAGCCTAGCCGTGTCTGCAGCATTGGGAGCTCGCAAATATTCCTTACCAAAAACTTGCACAACTCCAACGGCAAACCGCTTGACACACATGATGGCTTGGCTCTCACCCATGGCCAAGTGGTCACCAACTAAATCCGCCGGAATCCCGTATGCCAACATACGCAAAGCGGCGGTCACCTTTTGAAAGGTGCTATGCCCTAGCTCTCCGGCGGCATTCCTCCTTTGCTGAAAAAACCGGTCATGCTTCGCCAACTTCTCCGCAATGTGCTTGAACAAGTCGATGCTCATCCTAAAACGGCGTCGGAAATATGACTCGGGGTATTTGGGATGCTCCTCAAAATAGTTCCTCATCAATCTTTCGTGAGCACCTATCCTTTCCCTCCACAACTTCTGACGACCGAAAACTAAACCACCGTGCTTCGGCCTTTTGTTGGCGTGTATAGCTAGAATCATTGCGACGTCCTCCTCCTCTTGAAGATCAAATTCTTCATCGAAAAAATCATATGACCAACTCATCTACATACATTAATTTACACTACTTCAAATCTTCAAACGAATGCACCAAAATCATCTAAAAGAAATTAAAATTCATAGTTGGAATATACCTTGCAAGTGTTTTGTCAAACACCTTGTGCGCGCGGAGGTGCAAACGGTGGCGACAGAGGCCCAGCGTTGATCGGCCGAGGACCTGCACGCTGGAGGGGTGGCGACGACGAGGGGGTCGAGCAAGCAGCGGCGGCGCGCTGCTGACAAGCGGCGGAAACGCCGGTGGCGGCGGTGAAGGCTGGGCCCGACTCAGCGCCGCGGCGACCTGCGCGCGTCCATAGAAAGCGGCGGCGCGCTGGGGAGTAGCGGAGGAAGCGGCGCCGGCAGGTAAATCGAGCGCGGGGTCGCCGGAGGAGATGGAGGGGAGATGCGAGCGGCGGGAGATTTTAGATCTGGCGGTTGGTCACGCGCGCGCTTTTTTCCTTTCCTCCCGCGCGCTGGACTGGACGCCCCAAATATGATGCAAAATGTTCCGCTTCGTCCAGCGCGCTGGACGCTTTTTTCGCGCGGGCGGGTTTATGCCGCGGCCGCTGGAGGACTAGGTTCGGCCGCGCGCGCGCTATATTGGCGGTTTATTCGGTGCGCGGCTTTTTAAGCGCCGCTGTTGGAGATGCTCTAAGAGCATCTCTAGCAGAACCCGCAAAACGGTCAAACCCGCATAATAACCGCCCGATGCGGATTGAAAACCGTAAAACAGCGCAGAACAGAACCCGCAAATTTGCCCAACCCGCAAAAGATTTTGCAGGGCCCCGTGAATCCCCGCATCGGAACGGCTTTTTCGGGATTTCGGCGCCGAATCTAGGGGCCCCTGCATTTGGTCAAAGCGGTTGGCGGGTGGGAGTTTTCACCACGCGTTCTTCCTTTCTGCTTCCGCATCTCGCTGCCGCCGCCGCCAGCGCCGCCGCCTGCGAATACCTCCCTTTCCCGGCCGCATCTCACGGCGCCCCGCCGCACGCGAGCTGCCCCGGCCGCGGAGGTCCCCTTCCGCCGGTTTCCCCTGGCCGCGTCCGCGGAGAACGGAAATCTGCGCCGCCGCCACGCGATCTGCCGGTGAGTCTAATTCCGCTCGATTTCCGTTCGATTTCGGCCGTAGTAGTAGGTAGTGAGTATGCCTTGCCCATTTCAGATGGAGTTGAGCCCGGAGGAAGAGCTCGTGCTCTCCGATTCATCCTCCTCCGACGACTCCGATGTGGAGGCGCTGTTCACAAGCCGGCGGCAGCAAATGGTGGTCGCCGTCCTCGCCGTGAAGGAGTTTGAGGACCGGTATGCAAAGCGGCGGCAAGGATCCAAGGTTGGCCGGCTTTGCATACCGCGCAACCGCTTCTACGGCAACGAGCTTCTCATGCGCGATTACTTCGCCGAAATCCCTACGTATCCGGCTCACATCTTCTGAAGAAGGTACCGTATGCGCCGCTCTCTTTTCGTGAAGATAGTAGAATCTTGCGGGACGAATTGTCGGTACTTTACCCGTCGCCGGAATGCCGCGGGTTTGATGGGTTTCAGCGCGTACCAGAAGATATCCGCCGCAATGAGAGTCATGTTTGATTCAAACAATATTGTTATTCTACAACATCTTGTATTGAATTATTGTTTAATTAGTGTGATTCAAACTTTTATTGTAATAAACTATTTGTGAGCATTCATAATATCCTACTATTGTAATATGAATCTTTATAATTTAGGTCTAATTTATTTATCATTCCATTTTTATGATATTCATGCCTATCTTGCTGTTTTGCGAATACAGTTTCTGAACGCCGCGCGGCGGAGCAGAACCCGCAAAGCAGAACCGCAAAACAGAATAACCGCCGCGCGGCGTTTCGAGCCAAAAAAACGCGA
Organism: Poa pratensis; assembly: GCA_947311845.1. Taxonomy (NCBI): domain Eukaryota; kingdom Viridiplantae; phylum Streptophyta; class Magnoliopsida; order Poales; family Poaceae; genus Poa; species Poa pratensis. The sequence continues at coordinate 77,469,044 of CAMZMU010000096.1, read as the reverse complement.
GTTCCGGGAACTGCAAAAGTGTTTTGCGGGTTCGCCTTTTGCGGGTTCTGCTAGAGATGCTCTAAGGTATCTATTCGGACCGTAAAAATGGCTCAACCCACGTACCTGTCAATTTTTTTCGAGCCGGGAGCTTTATCCACACCTTCTGCGTCGGTACGACCCCGACGCTCGCACATCTGTCCCGTAAACGCTAAAAATAAAACTCAGCGCAGGCGAGCCAGGGAAGCAACAAGCCACCGGCCATACTGGCTAGTGTCTGTGTGCGTGTCACGAACCATTGGTGGGCTTCCCATCACCGGAGCTAGCTAGAGCTCTTGCTCTATGCCGGGCAGTGGCTATAACCATAACCAGAGATAAAGGTTATGACAAAGTGGTTTTTACTTCTGATTGCCTCTCTTTGATCAACCAAATTAAGTCTGCTTCACCAGACTGATCTCCAGTGAGCTCGGTGGTGGCAGATACCAGAAGCTTGGCGAGAGGTTTGCTATTGTTTCTTGTCGTCATTTCCGTCGTTCTATTAATGAAGCGGCATATATTCTTGCTAGGTCCCATGTTGATGCTAACCTAGTCTTTCTTGTTAATTATGCTCCGGATTATATCCGAAAAACCTTAGAGCATCTCCACCGGCGCCTAATAGCACTCCCAATAGGCGTATTGGGCGCGCCGACATCAAAACGGCCTTCAGCGGCGAGTTCAATAGGCCAAATGTTTCCGACACGTTCCAATAGAGCGTCCGACAACCCCGCTTCGCGCTTTGTTTCTAGAGAGGCAAACGGGCATGGCGGCAACTGCGGTAACGCAGCGCCACGTCAGATCTGACGCGCTGGGCCGACGCGTCAGCGACACAACGACCACATGCAGATTTATTGTGTCCGATATGCCCGTTTTAATGACGCACCGGAGGAGGAGGACGGCGACGGCGACTATTCAGAGCCGGAGTGGAAGGGAATGCTGGCCGCCATCGAGGCCTCCCTCTGCCGCTACTAGATCAAACCCACCACACTCGGCAACGACGACCCGATGACGGCCGAAGATCATTCAGGCATGCAAGACATGCCGCCGCCGGGAGAGTCATCTTACTCGATGCTGCCGTGTAGTGGGGTTTAGGGTTTAGTTTAAATTTAGTTAAATTTCATTTAGCTTTATTAAATTTTGTTTGTCAAAATTTGTTTAAGTTTGTTAAATGTACTTAAAATTCAATGAAATATCGCTGGTTGGTCTATATTCAATTTTTATTTTTTTTTCTAAAAAAACCTATTGGGAGCGATCGGTAGGGCGCGCCGTTCCAATAGACGGCAACACGTGCCGGCGCCCAATAGTGCTCACAAGAACCAGACCGTCAGAGTGCCCCCAAGATGCTGCATTCTCCGCCACGCTCAGGGCATCTCCAACCGAGGCCCGCATACAGATAGGAAAAGCGGACCGATTCGGTCCGTTTGGGGCGGACCGCGGACAGAATTTGGGCCTCTGTCCGTTTGGGGTGGGGGTGCCCCCAACAGCCCGGCGCAAAAATGGCCATTCTGAAAAAAAACTGGGGCATCATGTTTGCCTCTTTGTCAAATTTGAAACAAACAAAATGCAAAATGGGCATACAAAATAGTGTAAAAATTTGTCCACCCAAACATGACATACTCATGTTCCAAATGACACATAGTTTGAAATACAAAGCAGTTCAAATGTAATGATAAATAGATGAGAAGGACATCAAGCATCATCGCGGTCGCGGATCATTTTTTGCTTCTTGAGTATCCAAGCTCTTTGCTCCGGGTCCATGATGCTCAAGTCGGCCATCATGATCCGGTTCTCCCCAGACATCACCGCAAGCTTGACGCGGTCCGCCTCATTCTTGATCCGGTCAGCTTCTATCTCTAGCTTCTTCTTTTGCATCTCCAAAAAGCATGCCATGGCCTCCTCCTTGTCTTTGCGTTTCTCCACGTACCTTGCGGCGGTGGACTCCCCCTTGCCGGCGATCAACCCCTTCAAGGTCTCCTCCAATTGAGCCGCCGCCGCCTCGCGCTTGGCATCTTGTTTGGTGGACTTGTGTCCCCTCGGCCGCACCGCCCAGCCACCGAGCTTTGGCCGGGCTCCACATCATCATCTTCTTAGTTGGCCCTTTTCTTCGAACCATCGACGCCCCCTTTCTTCAAGGAGTTGTAGAGCTCGATCCACTTCGGGCATCCCTTGATCATGTCCCAGCAATGGGGCAAGGTGTGTTGGATGTATGCCCGAGAGACAATAAATATACATCTGTTTCATGATTAATGAATTATGCTTTTATGCTATAACTGCTATGGTCTATAAATATGTGATTTATAGGGAAGCTCATACGCACGTGTAGAAACATAATCAACCCTTTTACCCTTTGTCATGTCTCTGACAAACTCGTTAATACTGGATGACCTTGCTTTCCGGTCATGGACACGAGTATGTGTCATTATTAATGAGAGCACATTGTTGTCTCAACAATGTGACTGGGAAGACCCAAAATAAAGATATACTACGAGATCAAGATTTTGGTGTATATAGTATAGTCTTAGATTGATCTAATTGTTTATTCCTTAGACCATGAGAATTTATGGTTGTGTATATTAGAGAGATTTCTTTGGCACAGTTAAATGTCACGGCCGTAACTGGGTGGCCATAAAGGCTGTCGCTGGGTTATCTTGAAGATATGCATTTATCATAGTAGTTAAAGAATGGGAATTGCTCCTCTGTTTAACAGAGAGATACATCCTGGATCCACTCTAGTGGGAAGGTATCCATTGATAAGTTTGCTTAGACAAAGGTCATGATATTATATCATGGGGATACTGGAACATGGGAAAAGAGTAATGGCATCTCGCCGGTAATGAGGATAAAGTGACACAGTGAATGAAAGTTCTCATTCATGGTAATGTCATATATCTCGCCTCAGGTGGTAGATGAGTATCGTGAAGTAATGGGAATATACTTGATAGTCAAACAGGTTCAACAGAGTGTTCTTCGTTAACGATAGCAGTCATTCAGGTCGTCCATGGATCTGACCCTGACCGGTGATTGGATAGGCAAATCCAATTATAGCTACCCGTTATCGAACCTGTAGGGGTCACACACTTAAGTCGTCTTAGTCTGCTGTGTATGTAGGAGGTTAGGAGTAGAGGAAGAGTATCATTCGGTATGTTCCGGCATGATAGAATTATGTTCAGAGATTTGATCAAAGTAATATTGAGGAGGTATCGGATTTATTCCGATAGATATATTTCTCCAAAGTTTTGTTTGCGGACACTGAGTGTCCCGGATCATATAAATAGTTTATATGATAAGGTAATTAATTCTGGGAATTAATTAAACAAAACAAATTAAAAGGAAAAATATAAAGTAACCGGAGCCCACCGAAAGGAGGCTGCCGAGTGGGCCCATAGGACCCACAAGGCAGCCACGTCACTTGTGGCGGGTGCGTCCCGGCGGTGGGGCCCGCCAGTGGGGTGGACGGTGCGAGCGACCAAGGTGGGCCAAGCCCACCAAGGCGCGACGCGGCGGACGGCGCCAGCGACCGAGGTGGGCCGAGCCCACCAAGGCGCGGCAAGGCTCGGGCACGGCAGGGGGCGTGGTGGGCCACGGCTTGGCCCACCACGGCGGCGGCAGCAAGGAAGGAGGAGGGGGGAGCGACTCTCGCATACCGAATTGGGAGTTGGGGTTCTACCCCTTCTCCAAGTCCCCCTACCCCTTGGCCACCTATATAAACCCCCCAAAGCCTCTCTATTTGGACACACAATTTAGACGCAGATTTAGAGGCTCTCCTTCGCTGGGGTTTCTCTAGGTCTAGATTTAATCTCTCTCCCTCTCCCATGTGTTGGGGTTCTCTCCACCTCACGTACACCAGTAGCTCTTAACTCTGGCACGGCGAAGCGCTGCTGGACTTTGACGGACGTACGTGTGCGACTCTCGGAGGGGTGAAGCGTCCTAGACGCTTGACCCTCACTCTGCTGGATCAAGAAGGCTGTACGAGGGATCTACAACTTTCTCACCGCCAGGCTTGGGTGTGAGAATCTTCTTCAGGCTTCATCGACATCGACATCGTCATCGACACCCGTTCCGCATCTTCGTGTCGGTAACGATACAGTTCTAACCCTGCTTGTATCTTCATAGTTGTTCCTGACTGTTGCGTAGGTTGGAAAATTTTAAATTCTACTACGTAACCCAATAAGGTGAACTTGGTCTTGTACACCTTCTTGTGGAACTCCAATGCTTGGAGAAGAAGGTCCTCAACCCCAATGCCACTCACCGGCCGCGCCTTGACACGATCATAGGGGGTTTGAAACTTGCTACATTCGGTTTGAATGTGCGACCACCTGTTGGTAAGAGAGCCCTCATTGCGATCACTCTCGATCTTGTAAGGAGGCAATTTCCTTTGCTCATGGAAATGCCTCCACACCCTTCTCCAAAACATTGTGCCCTTTTGTTGAGCACCGAGGATTGCGGATTGCCCACATGCCATCCACGACTCACAGAGAACTTGATCCTCCTTATCCGTGTAGGACACCGTGCGGGCGTTCCTCTTCTTGAGATTGGCGACGAGGTTGGCATGCTCATCGTCAAAATCGAGCGGCTCTTCATCAATGGAGACACCATCGGCTTGTGTCTCGCCTTGGGTGTCGCCATCGGCCATGGCCGCGGTTGGGTCTTGCATCTCGGCGTCTTCGATGTTGGTGAACATGGCTCCATCGCAGAGATCATGTCCTCCATGAAACGATCGCGACCTCATTGAAAAAGGCCGGGTTGGACGGCGTCGTGGGCGGCCTCTCGTCGAAATCGAGCACACGGGGATCGGGCATGGTACCCGCGGCGGACGTCGACCGGGACTTCGTCTTGCCACGCAACGGCCCCTCGCCGGCGCTCGGCGTCACATTGAGGTCAATTAGGGCCACGAAATGGGCTGCCGGGACAAAAGTAATTTCTGGAGACGCCTCCCGGGACCCGAGCCGCGTCGGGACGCCCGCGGGGTAGATGACAGGCAGTGAAGCCGTCGAGAGAGCATGCGAGGAGGACCGTGGCGGCCTCCCTTTGGCGGAGGAGGCCGAGCTCGCCGCCGAGGCCACCACACCGGGGATGAGGTCCGAGACAAAAGCACCGTCAAGTACCTCCCCCTTGAGGAGAAGCACGGCTCGGGGACGGCCTGGGTGGCGATGAGGTCCGAGGCGGCGATCCTCTCCCTCTCTTTGGCCGCCTCCTTGGCAGCCTTGTCCTCGGCCGCCTTGAGCCGCGTCCTCTACCTCCGGCCTGCCCTCTTGTCCGACTCCGGCAACCGCTCCTTCTTCGGCTTCAACAGGGTGGCGCTGGCTTTGGCCGTGGCCTTGGAGAGACCATCCTCCATCGAGGGGCGGCGGCTAGGGCGGCGGCGGTCGTGGGAGGGTTTGGGAAGGAAAGGGTTGGGGGAAGAATTGTGTGGCTGGCGCCTGGGCCCGACGCGGACAAGAGAGGACAAAGGGCGGACCGGGAGCCTGTGCGTTTCTCCCCAAAATTGGACCAAACTTGGGACAGGTTTGGGACGAAAATCGTGTCCGCACGGACAACGGTCCACATGCGGAGGCCCGTTGGAGCGGCTCCCTGTCCGTCCGGACAGTTTGGGACTGGGTCCGTCAGTATGCGGGGCTGGGTTGGAGGCCCTCACACCAGCTGTCCCGTAGATGCCAAAAATAAAACACATTGCAGGCGAGCGAGGGAAGCCACCGACCATCACCCTTTCTGCCCAGCATCCCTCTCCCCGCTCCTCGTCGTCGACGCACGAAGATCTCTCTTGCAATAAACAAACCCTCCCCCAGAATTCCACCTCCCCAGCTTGTTAATTAACACATCGCCTTGCCGCCCCCTCCTCCAGATCCCCAACCTCCCCAATCGGCGCCGAGGCAGAATCGGCGGCGTTTCTAGGGTTAGTACCATCGGGCCAACGGCATTTCCCAATCTCAATCCTCCGTTATGCCCCCCTTGTAATTTTTATTCCCAACTCGTCAGGATACAAAAGTGATCTTCTGTTTGCTTTTGGTCGTAAGTTAGATGCTTTGCGCAGTGCCGGCGTTTATGAGCAGGAACTGTTGTTACGTACGAATCCGTTGCTTCTATATAGGCGCGTAGGGGTTGAAATTACAAAATGAGTTTATTTCACTTGCAAATTTCCAGCCTTGTGTTGCCGTTAGTCGAACAAAGTGTGTTGTTCCCTTATTTTGGCGTTCACAAATCAAGATAGATATATATGATTTAGTTACATTAGTATGGCAGGACGATTAACATCTGATGCACATAATCTGTTTATTTTTTCACGCAATAGATTGCAGTCAAGCTTAGCATACTCAATCTATTGGATATAGCAGTCTGTTTCATAAACTTAGCTGAAAGTTGATTTTTCTTTGTCGCCATGGAAATACATACAGATAGTAATTTAAGGGCTAACAAGAGATGGATGGAAAAAAGAAGAGGAACAGGAAGAAGAAGGGAAACCAAGGGAAGAATACTGGTGATGCGACCACCAATGCAGAAGAAGCTGTTCCTCAGAGCAACAATCATGATTCAGCCCCGAAAGAAAATGATAGTGGTGCTGATGCAGATGATGCGATGTCCAGTGTTGGAGATGGAGTTCCTCAGTACCAGAATCACGAGGAGACTTCACATGCAAATCAGAATGTTGAAAACGTTGATGAAGCCATATCATCTGTTGGTGAGGTGATTCCCTGTGAGGAGAATCACGAACCTACCATGACACAGGAGAATAACAAGGCCAGTAATACAGTCTATGCAGATCAGAGGAGCATTGTGATGTCAAATTCTACAGTGGAACTTGACAAGGACCGACTTTATGAAGCAAAGCTTGTAAGTTCTTGGGTAACTGCACTATCAACATCCTCTATCTTTGCACTTCCATTTTGATGTATCTTTACTGTGTACATCCCTTGACTGTGCATAATATGTATTTATTTCTGTAAAGAAGAATGTCTGTTATCATTTCTGCGATCTTGTTGCTAGATACTAGCTCTTTCATCAGTGAACATTACTTGGACTCCTTGATTTGCACTTTCAGCTTCACATCTTTTCATTTGATTCTTTGTTCTGGTCATTCTTGTAATACGCCCATTGCCACTGCAGGATAAGTTACACGATACTATAAAGCAATTGGAAGATGAGAAGAGTTTATGTCTTCAAAAAGTGGTATGTATACTTGCCCTGTTTCCAACATTGACATACATAACAGTACCATGTTTCTTTTGCGGGGAATATCATCATGTATTTGTTTAGTAGAGTAATTGAGGAAAGGGGTTATGGATCAACAGATGCAAATCCTGTCTGTTATCTAATTGATCTGAACCAGATGTTGACTTCTAATTCTGAACATGAAAAAAGCAAAATGCTATTTTGCACTACTAGAAACAGCTCATACGAAATATTGTTCTATGTATTTTCCTGCAGAACACGATGGAGTGTGAACTTGAAAAGTTGCATAACAAAGTGGGTTATCATGCACAGAATGAGGTATGTTTTATGCGCTGGATGAGTGCAGCTGGGAAACTATCTTAATCCCTAGAGTCTACTATTTCTTTCCTTTTAGCTTTGTGAAATGAACTGAATCGGCTTACCTCATATCGTCATTTATTGCTAGGTCCTTTTGGAGGAAAAACTTAATAGTCTACAGAATGGGTACGATATGCTGGTTAAAAAGGAGGTATTTACTGTTCCTTCTAATTTGTTTACTTGATGAGAAGGTCTATGTGCCAATCTTGTTGGATAGGAGATCAAAGTTTAGCAGTGAACTTTCGTTTGAGCTTATGCTTTGACAATGATAAAAACTAAAATCAGTTGTGTTCGACAAAGATAATAAAGTACCTTCCTATCATTTTACAAGATGATCATCCTTGTAGCTTGTTAAATTAGTGCCAGGGGTTGCAAATACATGCTATTTAGCGTGTTCACTCAATCGGTAGCTCAATTTTACTTATGCAAGTGATAAATCAAAATCACTAGATGTGCCGCTAGGTTGGCCCAGCAGCTCAAACTTCATGTAGGGAGTAAGCCACCAATAAGGCTTGATTTATACTCCCTCCGTTCCTTAATATAAGGTGTCTAAGTTTTTGCACGGATATTAAGACGCCAGTATTTTGCATGCGGTGGACTAATTTCTTACTGAGAAAAATCGAGAGAAAGGAGTCCCTATTAGCCACAAACTGAAAACAATCCATCAAATTCCTCCAATATAAATTGTGACTCGTTTTTTGATAGGTAAAATTGTCCATAAATCGCAATACACCTTATATTTTGAATTTTTTCTCAAAACCTTAGACACCTTATATTAAGGAACGGAGGGAGTATAAAGTTGCCGAAACAGTAACACCAAGGTTTTCCCCCTTTTCTATTACTTGTTCTTGTTATAATAGTTGTTCCCTATTTTCATGTAGGAAGTTCTGGATAACAAAGTCAAGTGCATAGAGGATGTCAATGGTGTCCTAACTCATCAAGAGGTAATGTTCAGATAGATTACTTACCACTAATTTCTCCTGACTGCATTTTTATTCGATTTTTTTATGCCTTCATAGTATTTCTGTCTTTCCTCATATTTTCTATTTTGGGTTGACATCTTACTTGTTTTCTTCAGACTTCTACTTCTTTTAAAGAAAGATTAACTGGGCTGGAGGAAATCAACAAAGCATTACAGGATCAGGTAAGAATTACGACGACGTCTGTTTCCAAATGTTTGTTTTTCTTCGCTGTAGCTGGTTGAGAAGAATGAATCCTTCTTCCTTAGTGAAATACTAATATAGTATAACATGCATGTAAAGATAAACATTAGTTACTGTTTTTAAAAGGAGCTACATCATATGTACTTCAATTCTATGGAGTAATCGTTTATCCTTTATGAACTTTTATAAAAATATGGTAGAGTTTGTGCATTGGTATTTGAATCTGTCAGTTTTGGACCTTCAGTACTCCGATTTTCATCTGTTGCATGTGCACAGTTCTACTTATATATTCTGATATTACTATTTAATAACAAAGCCTGGCAGGTGAAGGTATTGGATGAATCTTCAAAAACTACTGTGGAGGAAAATCAGCGTTTGGTGACAAGTGTGGATGAACTGCAGTCAAGATTACAAATCCTTGAAGCAAAGATTGCTCTTACTGAAGCCTCAGTGAGTAAACAGGTATGTTTATGCAGACCATCCTCTCTAGTGATTGTAATGTTTGTCCATTTGATTTTTGCAACCTACAACTGAATATTTATATCTGCAGTGAAATTGCCTGAACAAAAGTACCTTTGTTTATCATTTATTACCTTCTCTCTATAAATTCTTAGCATCCAGACTATTGTATAGAACTGAGAAATGATAATGCAGGTCCTTGAAAATGAGGTGATGGATCAAACAGATCTGGCCGGTTCACCTCTCCATAAGCAGACTGCGGGTTTTACGACCATGATCAGTAAAGTAAGTACTTTTTTTTTGCTAAACTTCGAGAATGTTTGTCCATTTCCGCAAGCATTTTACTGTACCCAAAAGAGCTTATGTTTATTGCTTTCCATCTATTTCTATTTTTGGCGGCAGAACTGTATCCATCTTTTGTCAGTTCGCAGTGTTATAGAAGGTCAAAGTTTGGCTATGCAGTTAGTTCATTTATATGAATATATTCATTCTTGGGGATTAGAATCTGATTACCCACTTTTTTGTGAGGAATGTGATTTTTAATATGTGTTGATTCATAATTGCTTACACACAATGTTTACCGCTGCAGGGTAACGAACTGATTGCTGATAGAGGTCTGAACAGTTCGCTGATAGTTACTTCGGACAATATCTATGGTCATGTCAGCAACATTCCTGCCAGTGCCTATGCTAGTAATCATCCAGATGAAACTTTGGTGAACTTTCCAGAAGCAACCGGCAGCAATGTTGCTGGCGAGAGCTCATTGATGTGAACGCACACCAAGGATTTGATGAAACAAGAATGAATGGAGAAATCGTGCCAGTTCCGTTGGATGATATACAGATTCATGAAGTCGATCCACAACCACCGGATCAGATTTCGAGTCAGCTGAGGTTCCATTCACTGATGCTCCCATTGTTGGCGCACCCTTCCGATTGATATCGTTTGTTGCTAGGTATGTCAGCGGTGCTGACTTGGTGAACCAAAAGTAACTCCACATCTTGCCCATCGGTCTGCTTGAGATCATCTGTACGCTGGCAAGAGGAGCATCTTTTTTGTTCTGCTGACATAGTTTCTTCAGTAAGCTTCTAGAAGTTCATCATAACGTTAAGATAGTGGCGAACGTGTTGGATGAGTGCATTTATTCTGCAGAGATATACAATGGTGATTCGTGGCAGTGCTCTTGTCACCGCCGATTTTTTGTTCCTCCCCTGTCATTTTATCAGAGGCGTGAGAAGCTATCCTTCCCAATTATACAAGAGGGCTATGTACTATGGCCCTCATATACCAGTTTGACCGTGCTGACCAGATTTATATTCTATAACATCTCAAATTCTGGTATCCTCGGAATACTGAATCGTTCGTAGCCACTTGGATTATTATTTTTGTATGGTTTTGATTGTGCTATACTGGTATTATGTCGTCGAGCACCGATCTTCTCTCTATTGCAACCAGGCAGACACAATGCGTAGAAGATAATTGCATTGCAACAATTTATGATCACCGAAATACAAAGCTCCCCAGCAGAAGCAATATTAAGAGTACATGTTAAACAGCCTACCGATTAACTTGGCACATAATGAATAATGGTACAGTTGTAAGGATACATCACTTGTTCATGGACTACATGCAGTGCTTGAAGCTTCTGGACGAACTCAGGATTCACGGATTCACAGCAACTTGCAGGAAACCAAACATACAACTCGCCAGCGTTACACAGATGGAGGATTGGAATCCCTGGGGTTGTCAATGGAAGAGGCACGGCTCTCCAAAGCAGTGGGCTGCCGGAGGTCCTCGATCATCCTGATCACCTCCGCCATTGTGGGGCGCCGGTCCGGGGACCGCGACGTGCATGCCATTGCCAGCTGGAGCATCTGAACCAGCTCATCCTCTATGTTATGGTACTTCATCAGCGCAACATCGAACACTTCTGCAGTCCACTCCTCTCGGACCACGGAGTGCACCCACCTCGGTAGGTCGACGACATCTTCCTGTCCCTGTGATTGCAGGGGGGCTTTTCCGGTCAGCATCTCCATGAGGAGAACACCGAAGCTGTATACATCAGACTTGTGGCTGAATTTCCTGGATTCATAGGTCTCTGGAGCGCGGTAGCCGATAACAGCGCGGGAGCTGTTGACTGGGAGACTCATCAGGGTGCTCATCCCATAGTCCGAGACATAAGGATTGTGGTCTTGATCAAGGAGGACGTTGGTGGACTTGATGTTGCCATGAGCGAGCTTGGCGCCACCTTCTGCATGAATGTGTGCAATACCATGTGCTGTTCCAAGTATAATCTTCATCCTGGTATTCCAGTCTAATGGGGTCTTCTCAACAATACCCTTGATACCTGTCATCAGCACTTTGATGAGAACTAATATAACCAGATTAGACATTGCCAAACCATCTACAGAAAGTGATATTTCTTGGCACAGATACTTTAGACCCTTTTTTGGTAACATTCAAGCAAACTTTAGGAATGGATGAGCAAACAGTTTAGGGAGTCCTCTTTTTGGCTTGTACAGCTCGTAGGGAGTCCTCTTAACACAATAGAAAATGACGTTCATGGAATGTTGGGACTTACCAGGTAAGTTCAGTCATATAACTCATATTTATTACATATCTACATATTATGGATTGCGATGTGCATGTCATTTTTTCGCATGTAAATTTTACTAGCTGAGGGATAGACATATGTTATATGCTTATAATGGATCGTTAAGCTCCAAGTTAATCAAACTTGTCAAAAAAATGTAACAGTAAAAAAGGCAGCGGCGTACCATGTAACATGGCTGAAAAGCTGCCAGCAGTAACGTACTCATAAACAACAAGCTTTTCATCCTTTGAGTAGTAGTACGCACGGAGAGTCATGAGGTTTGCATGTTTGCCAACCCTCCCAATAAGCTCCATCTGCTGCTCAAATTCTTTCTTCCCTGCCACAACATCCTTCAGCCTCTTGACAACCACGATAGTGCCATCCTCAAGTAGAGCTTTGTAGGCGGTTCCATAGCTCCCCTTGCCAAGAACTTCTGCAGAAGCTCTTAATAAGTCTTCCAAGTCAAAGTTGTAACTGCATCCCTCCAAGAAAACCAACTTGTTCTTCTCAGCCATTTGGACACCACTGCTGACATCCCCTTTATGCTTCTCAATCCTTGCACCATCGGCCCCCTTATCATTGTAATCCACTCCCTCTTCTTTCTTCCCCTTCTTTGGAAAGCACACAGTGAACAACACAGCAGCTAGCAGAAGTACAGCAAAGGCCCCAACAGCAGCTGCAATTATATAACCAGTAGCCACTTTCTTCCCATGGTGTGGCAATGTTTGTGATGGCGGTACTGAAGGTTGTGCTGAGGGTGTCAGCGAAGGAAGAATCGAACACTCAGCTAGAGGAGGCCCACACAATCCAGGGTTTCCCAAGAATGAACTATTTGAGAATACTTGGAGGAAGGGCGGAATTAAGCCATTCAGTTCATTGTTGCTCAAATTTAATTGTCTTAACCTAGGAAGTTTGAGACCAGGGATAGGTCCAGACAAAGAATTTTCTGCTAAATTCAGTATGGATAGTTGAGTAAGATTTTGCAAACTTGTAGGCATTTGCCCTGAGAAGGAATTGTAGGAAAGGTCAAGGGTAATAAGGCCTGGAGAAAAAAAGGAAGGCAAATCTCCTGACAGTTCATTATGCTGAAGAAATATGGAACGTAAAGAAGGAAGCGAAGCGATGTCAGATGGAAGACTTCCACTCAATCGATTAGACCTCAGGCTTAGCACCTGCAGGGAGACAAGCTTGCCAAGAGTATTTGGAGGAATTACACCAATCAGCCCAGCAGCTGGTACCCTAAGGGCAGATATACGTGATCGATCTGCTGCACATGTTACACCATGCCATGAGCACAGTGAGATATTTTGACCCCAGTTGAGCCTATTGCCATGGTAAATTGCGGAGGAAAAAGCAAGGAGAGCTTGCTTCTCAGAGGCTATGTCTGCTGTAGCCAATGGGATGAGTAGTGATAGCAGCAGATGCAAACAGAGCAGTAGAAGCAAAGAGCCTCTAAGACTTAGATAGCCCATAAGAGGTATCTCTGAATCAACGCGGCTAAATGAGCGACAACTTCATCTGTTTACGCCATCGTAATAATCAAACCAGCTGAAACGAAAATTGAAATGTTAGTGCTAAAATCTAAGGACTGAAACAACAACTTCAAACATAACTCTAGTTGCCTGTATTTCATAAAAAAATCTGAAGGAAATATAGCTATATGGGTAATGTCATCAGATATGTTTTTTTGCACGCGGGATTGGGGGACGAAACACAGTTCCATGTGCTAATATGTAGACACACACGCCTATGGAAGACATAACGAGGACTGAGGAAGCACAAACCGTAGAGCCCCACACGGCCACGCCATGAAAAACAAAGGCAATGTCGAAAGAAAAGTAGATTCCTACAGAAGCCTATATTTTTAAAACTCTTGCTAGTGCAGCCTGCTTTTTTCAATAAGAAGTCAAAGAAAGTAGATAAACCGGACAGTGTGAATGATCAGAGATATGTGTGGGAAGCCAACCTGTTCTCCCTCTAAGGAGGTGATTCCCTCACCATTAAGCATTATCGAATCACGGGGATAACAAATAAATAATAGCTAACCAATACAAGGGACAAGAATTTTATACATTCAAAGAACGGCCCCCATTCAAAGGCAATACACATAAGAGATAAAAAGTAGCACATAAAGCAATTGAAAGTAAAAAACAACTGAAATAGTGGTAGGGTCGAGATGCAATGATGTAAAAGACAAAGGCATCAATAAAGCAGAGAAAGGGGATGGAAGGAGGAGAAACTAAAGCTCATCAATACTTGCCTCCAAGATGAACACATCATATCACATGCAACTTTCTTGAATAAAACACCAAAGTATGCTTATCACAAACCAAATATAGTCTAGCACATCAAAGCTAGTTTCCAACATCAGAAAACCACATGATGTAAAGACTTTCTTGAATGTAACACTAAAGTGAGCTCAGCTCAACTAAGACAGGCTAAGCTGACTGTAGAGGACAGCACGCTTAAGCTCACAATCCAAGCAGTCAGATCTTACATGATTGCAGCAGCCTTACCGACGGTCTCGAGCTAATCATTATCAGTGAAATCAACACATATCAAGTTTCATTCAGGATAAAAACCGTAGCAGCCTTAACTTGCGCAAGGTACTGAGGCCCGCCACAATACAGTATGCAGGGTTAATTGCCACTACAAAAAAGGCTGCTGCTTGATAAGAGAATCCCACTAAACTAAAGAAAGGTGAAAGTAAAGGTGGCGCACATAAAGGCAAATCTGAACCACACTAGCCTAACTAAAATGTGAACTCGGAAGACTAGCTAGGGCACCGGCAAGAAGATGCTTGTGTGTGTGGGCGATGTTTTAGAGTGAGTTTTGCACATGCCATTTGGCACCTTTGGTGCAGCATTGTTTACTTACTACTACAAGATATTGGTTAGAGTGCAATTGTTTACTACCAAGTTACATGGATCGTATTTTTAACTTGATAGAACAATCGAGTACTGGTCAGTCCTCCAAAACCAATGCTGAGGACATGATTTTGCGAGGGTTCAGAGTTGACGGCTTTCTGCCCCATTAAAAGCTCATCAAAACCAGTGTCGCCGTGTGTAACATATTGCTTCGTTTTTCTAGATGGGTTTAGCGAATTGTTAGCACAGCACAAGTGTGGTACTAGAAGCTATCATGGCATCGGCACATATCTGTTACTGCTAGATCTATTATTCCACCAGGTAAAAGAGAAAGAAATGTAGCTAACAAAAAGGTTAAAACACATAGCTTATTAATTGTCTGTAGAACAAATGCAGCGTCTGGGATTGTTGCTGCTGGCAAGTGGCAGAAACATTTTTTTATCGGTAAATATTGGCTTCCTGCTTGCAGGTCAGCGGTTGGGCCTTACCATTTTTCTGTTTTCCATTAAGAACGTTGAAAGGACAGCAGCTGACTGTAGAATAATAGCGTCCTCAGTAAACCGGAGGAGACGCGCTAGAGCCGTGAATCTCACATCGGACCACGATGCTATTCCGAAATAATTGCTACGATAATCGAGTTCAGTAACTGAAGTCTAAAATGGGGGAGGAAAAGTAACGCCCGTCATGACAGCAGCAGAAACGCCTCACTGAATCGAATTGCAGGGAAAGAGGGAAGAACTAGAACCACGAGGAATCAAATGGAAGTCTAGGTAAAAAGAACATCGCATCTCTGATCCCTACCTCCTCTCTAGAACATCAACCAGGCACAGAAAAGATCACAAGAAAATTCAGTGAAACGATAGCCTGAAATGCAGGGGCGCAAGAGCGGGTTGGTACCTCGAGTGCGCGCGGCGAAGGAGATCCCGGACCGGGATGACGGTGGCGGCCGGGGCTTGAACCAGGAAGGAGAGAGACGGAGGGAGGCGATGTTGAGGCGAGCAGAGAGATGGCGAGAGGACGGAGCGTTTTAAACGAGGAGCGCAGGCCTTGACGAGCCTGACAGACGCTACAATACAGTACACTACACTTGGGCCGCAATAACTTTTGCGCAGCGGCACGCTCTTCTGCCGGCTGCGCGTTATTTTTACCCTTCTGCCCCCGGCTCGTCAGGTGGGGAGGCCCACCTGGTCAAACCCCAGGGTGTAGGTGTAACTGCAGCACGGGAGCTAGCATCTCTAGCACATTCACTACAATCTCGTATCGGATATTCATTATTCTGTCCCCGGAAAACCATTTTCTGGTACCGCTCTGGTACGAATTTAGCGCATCTATTCTGTCCCGCGTGCCATAACGGTACCGAATAACAGTTTTCAGCATGATTTATCAAATTCATCAATACAAACATAACATAACCAATATAAATTAGAACAAATATAAATAGTGTCCAAATGAAATACAACTTACTTATTCATTACAACAATATCAAATCAAATGGTCCGAATGCAAAGAATGGTTCAAATTATAACAATATCAAATCAATTAAAATCAAACGAGAAGCTACTTCTTTCCATACAATTGCCAATGGTGCTCAACAAGCTTCAACAATGCGAACAAAGAGGGATCTACGCATCCGATAGCGCCTACGAAAGAGATGAGCCGGAAAGGTCGGTACCTCCGCGAAGTAGTCCTTCATCAGCATCGAACTCCCCAATGCTTGGTTCCGGGGAATGCAAAGGCGGCCGACCGTGGAGCCCCGCCTCTTCCTCTTTGCTCCGCCTCCAATCTGTCGACGATATGAGCCATAATCATTTGCTCAATGTCGTCATCGAAGAGTAGGTCCTCAATCTCCGAATCATCCGAATCGGAGGATGAAGAAGATGAACTCCAATCCATCTAGCGAAATTATAATTTTCGAGGTTTAGACTACAAATCTAACAACATATGTCCACACAACAAGTAAATCAACAACTAATTTGTCAAAAAACATACCGTGTCGCCACCGACGGCCGGATCCGCGCCGCCCGAGCTCCTCAACCGCGTCCGGCAGGAAATCGGCCGCTCCGACGGCTCGGAGTGGGCGACCTTGCTCCCGGTAGTCGGACCTGGCCGTATCAGCGCCTCCCGGAGCGAACTGGCCGTGTGCCCGAGCTCGGCGCCGGATCCATGGCGGCGGCCGCCGCCGCGATCGTGCAGACGGGATACGCCACCCCCAAGCACGAAACGAGGGGGAATCGAACCGACGGCGGTCTTTTTCCGCGGTGGAGTCCGAACGGGGGGCGGCAAGAGGCGGCGGAGAGCGGCGCCGGAGAGAGAAGGGAAAGAGGAACGAGAGCCGCGGTGAAACTTCCGCGCGGGAGGGTTCCCGCCACAAGTAGGGGGAGCAGGAAAAACGGCGGGCGAAACTGAACTGATTCGGCACGGACGGGTGTTTATCCTGTTCCCCGGATATTTTATTGGGATACGGTACCGAGTAGGGTATCTGGTCTGGCCGTGGTTTCGCCCCGGACCCGGAAAAAAGCAGTTATTTTCCGGGCCGGGGCCTTATAGTGGATCTGCTAGAGATGCTCTAAGCTGTTAGTATAGTTTTGCCCACTAGCACGCGTTATGGGCCTGGCCCATTAGTTGGGTTCTATTTTAGTTGATTTTTTTAATATGAGTAAATTTGTGAAATCAAAAAAACTCCCAGATTTTCAAAATGGTCATAATTTTTTTTTTAAATCAAGAATTTCAAAAATGGTTCATTATTTTGAAAACGGTTCATGAATTTGAAAAAGGTTCATGAACTAAAAATTTCCAGAATTTCAAAAAAGTTCATGAATTTGAAAAATGGTTCACGAATTGGAAAAAAATGTTCATGATTTCGAAAATGGTTTACGAATTTGGAAATGGTTCATGAATTCAAAATTTCTTGAATTTCAAAAAAGTTCATGAATTTGAAAAATGGTTCACGAATTTGGAAAAAATGTTCAGGAACCATTTTAAAAATCTGAACAATTTTTAAGTTTGAACATTTTTCAAAATCGTGAACCATTTTTAAAATCTGAACATTTTTTAAATTTTAGCATTTTATCAAAATTATGAACCATTTTCAAAATCTGGAAATTTGAAAGAAGACAAAAACCAAAAAACGAATCAGAAAACCAAAACAGGAAAAAGAAAAAAACCTAGAAAAAACGGTTGCAAAACCGGTCAGGAAAATCTATATGGGCTGGCCCAACAAGAGCGACCCGTGGACTGAATAGTGTGGGCGAAATGCTGCTAACCATTGCAACGGGCGTAGAATAGGATTTGCCCTGCAGGACGGCGCTGTGCTCAAAAAGTGCTCACCGGTTTCTATCCTACCACGGCAGCTGACTGAGCTGGGTTCGAAATCGCGGGGCATATTTTCTTTTAACAAACGGATAATTTGCCTCATTATATTTAAAAATGTAGGAAGGAATTGATCGACTCATTAGTAGTAGGAAATCAGCCTAAAACAGTTACAAATGTGATGCACCAATATCGTCATGGAACACGATCACATTGGGCACCTGGCCAACCTGACCACCCGCACGGAACACATGCGTCATCGAGATGAGGGACCACCGTCGAGATTGCTATCAAGTGTCATCGTCAGCACACCCACATGAGCCATCGACTCCGATTTCATCTTCAACGAGCGTCGATGAAGCCCTCGCCGCAATCGATGTCGGAACCCATGTCGGCTCATGCCAAATAGTCGACCCACAACGTCGATGAAGAGGCTTCAACTTGGACTTAGAGTTTCACAGGAGAAAGTTGCATACCTTTCACTGACGAAATCCGCACGACAGCTGGAGATCACGCACGGATACAGCCGATCAGGTGGCATCGTTGCCGACCGTATTTTGGACAACCATAATTATGCAAGAAGAACTTCACGATGGTAAGTATTGTCAAAAAATGCCAAACCATATTTTGGCACTTGTGCATGACACTCCTATCTAAGAAAACAACGTATCACGTCAAACGAATCTCGTGAGGTGTCCACCACGGCCGGCAGTGTCACGAATAACGAGTACCCCGTTTTTAGTTTCTTACTCGCTAAGATTTTGCATCATCTGAAAGCTTAAAAGCGATGAGGGGAGAAGGGAAAGAAAATGAACTGTAGGAGTGCGAAATGAGAGGGCCCAAAGCAGTGCAGCGCCTGACCAGACCACTCATCAGACAAGGCATCTGTCGTCATGAATCATGATCCTGAGTTAACTGCGGGAGTTCAATGATGGCTTCACGGCCCGTCCAAACTTTATTTTCATCTGAAAGCTTAACTGCGTGATTTCTCTTATTTACTCTCCGCCAACTGGTTTAAGGTGTGCACGCGCTGTATATCTCTTTTGAGCTACTCCTAGAAAAGAGAGAACAATATTACTTGTCTGGTGCCGAATATATTCAGCTACCTAGCACGCACCGGTAAACAGAATATATGCCTTTGGAGCTGCACGAGCCATGCCAAATCAAGGATGTGCTGCACTCCGCAACAAAATGACCACATCAGACTTAGTCTGTGCAATATGAGTCGTCAATTTTCGTGTGAAACTTGTCGGTTTTTCCTTCTGTTCACTTGCTTGGCAAGCATATTCAGATCAGAAACATCATTCTCTTGGTCTCATACGGAACAGTAGGGCATGTGTTGGGGATATACCTACTAGGGGTATCACCAGCATGGATCAATCCGGCTAGTCCCGGGTGGCCCGCAGTGGTGGTGAAGGCTTTGCCTGCCGGGCGGCCCAGATAGCTGACGACCAAGGAAGGCGGATGCCGGTAAGGAGGAGGCCCAAGACCGAAGCCCATGAAGCCACCAAGACCAAGACGGAAGGCGGCAGACTTGCCGGCTAGGTTTAGGACTCTGTATACTTGCCGGATACGTAATCGCCTTGTAACCCTAGGTCCAGCCGGCTATATAAGCTGGACCTCGGGACACCTTTAGGGCAACCAATCCAGATACTCTCATACAATCAACTTCATTGTAACCTGTACCTCGGCTATTTGCCTCATAGTGAATTATAGCAGTACGTAGGGCTCCGCCACCGCCGTGGAGGCTGAAGCTGGGTAAACTGTCGTGTACAATCCCGACCTTGACGACGTCCACCTTCTTGCCCTACGTTCATCCTCGGCTAGCAGGACCCGTCTCCTATCTCAGATGCCGATACGACGACAGTTGGCGCCCACCGTGGGGCCTAAGGCGTCAGGCGTCATGTTCCAGGCGGGAACCCTAGGCGGCATCGGCGAAACAATCGCCGTCGGCCGCGCCGTTCGCTACGGCGACAACCACTACATCAGCTGCGACGAGTCCTACATCCCCACAGACGACTACATTGTCGGATGTGGAGTTGTGCCGTTTGGCGGCGTCGATGTATTCATCGGCTACACTTCTGAGGCGTATGGGTTGCCGCGAATTTATTTGCCATCCCACCCGCCCTACAATCAAGACGGATCTGAGTTTGCCTCCCCTGAGGAGTCCGCAGATTCAGATCTACACTTTGTCGGCATGACGGGACTGGTATCCGACTCCCAGCCCAACAGTCAAGATCCCGAATCTATTCTTTCTGCGCTCCAGGATGATGCGATGTCGGATGCCGGATCCAGATCTACCGTTCACGTCAACGTAGATTCTGACTCCGAAGAAGATTCTGCAAGCATGTTCGAGCAACAGGTCAAGAAGTGTTTCAGTACACCCGAGCCTCCGCCTTCTGAGGCGGCTACGGGCTCGTCCATCAACATGCAGCAGGTTTTCGTGGCGGATGTCACCGGTGCAGCCTCAGCACAGGCGGCGGCAACAGACGCCGCCAACGTTGGGACCCCGGCAACCGATCCACTGTTTCCGGAGCCTCCTGGGGCTCCAAAGAAGAGGGTTCTAGAGAAAGGCGAGCCCAGCAAGATAGGGAACATGGCGGCCCTGGCAGAAGTTCTGCACACGCCGGTGTCCGAGAAAACCAACCCGGCTGATTTGGAGAAACTTCGAAACACCTTGGTGGTGCAAACTGAGTACCTCAAAAGCAAGCAAGCAGAGGTCCAGGGCCTCCTCGACGAAGCTAAGGAGGAAAACGCCAAGATAACCGCCAAGTTAGACGCCAAGCGCAATCTTTTCACCACTACTCCATTGCCCAACCCGGCAGGACCCGTGGCAGAGAAGAAAAGCAAGAAAGGCAGGGATCCTGACAACTTCAAATCCCCTGCCCAAAAGCTTGGTTTCGAGTGGGCTACAGCACCGGATAAGAGGCGCGGTTTCGAGATAACAACACCGTGAAAGTTTAATATGTTGCTAAGTGATTTCAGAAATCGTCCGGTATCTCTCCACATTCAAAAAGAAGAAAGAAAGTTTGGAACATCGGATAAGAGGCGCGGTGCCCTGGGTGGCTGGTTCCCAGGCCGGCCCAACCGGGCCCCAGGCCGGCTGGCTCGGCTGGCTGGCCGGTTCCCTGGCCGGCCTAACCGGCCCCCATGCCGGCTCCTCTGCAGCTGGCCACAGCACGCCAGGCCGGCCCCCAGGCCGGCCAAACCGCCCCCCAACCGGCCACTCTGGCATCTTCAAACGGCCACTTTTTGGAGGAGCTTTAAATAGCCTTCCACCTACCTTGAGACAAGTAGCTTGAACACTTGAAGAACACCATTGATTGCAAGCTCAAGATTTGATAGATCTCCCAATCCCTCCACCCAAACTCGTTGATACTTGGAGGATTGAAGGAGAAGCCCCGGATCTACATCTTCACCAAGCCGTTCTTCATTTCCCCCTCATTCACTTGAGGGACCCTTTGCTAGGATTTCCATTGGGAAAACCTAGCCTCATATTGTACTCACTTGATTGTCTTTGTGACAGATTTGTAGCTGTTCGGGAGCCCCCAATCCTCTTGTGGGTTGTGCCCCGGATCGTTGTTGTAAGGGCTCCGGATTCCGCCTTGAAGGATTCCGATAGTGGAAGGTGAACCAAACCTTTGTGGTGCGGTTCATCGGAGAAGAAGGTGCACCCGCCTTTGTGGCGGTTGAGTTTTGACCTTTGTGGTAGCTCACACCTCTCCAACGAGACGTACTCCCCTAAAAAGGAGGAACTCGGGATTACATCCGTGTCTCCGCGTGCTTTCACTTCGGTTACTTCTATCCTTGTTTATAGTCTTTACTTCGTGTATCTTGTTTAGTTGCTGCTTGTCATATAGGTAAATTCACCTTAGTTGCATATCTAGAGAATTTACCTTTTGTGTCAAGCCTAATTTGAAAAAGTACTAAAATTGAAGTAGCACCTATTCACCCCCCCCCCTCTAGGTGTCATACGATCCTTTCAATTGGTATCAGAGCCTCGGCTCTCTTGTTGGGCTTAACCGCCTAAGAGAAGTATGACACGAAGTGATGGTGATCCCTTGGATGACCAAGCCACTACGGCATCCATGGCCGATCTCAAATCGATGGAGACATCTTTGATATCGTCCATGGATACCAAATTTGCCGAGATGCGTGAGTTGATCACACAACTCGCAAGTGGCAAGGTTCCTAAGGAGACCACCCCACTAGATGACTCCGCTACCTCCATGACGGTGAAACCGAGGAGGGAAAAGGGAAAAGAAGGGGTTGAAGATAAAAAACCGACCTAAGAAATCTTCCACCTCTACCACCACTCCCGAAGGTGGGAAGCCGGAGTACCATGGGGTTCCCTTTGCGTACTCTCCCGACCCACCTATCCATCATACTCGCATAAACCCTTTGGGTCCACCTCCTAAACTTAATGCATCGGCTTTTACTACTTGGCAACACTTAATGAAATCTCATATCAACAGTTCCTCTATCGAGCTTTGGAGGATCATTCAAGAGGGATACAAGGCCGTGAATCCTAACAACTTGACAAGAAGAGAGGTTGCCGAGAAACAACTCAATGCTTCCGCTCTCCACATGATTGAACTTGCCGTTGGAGAAAGTGGTCTTCATCACATTCAAAACGTCTCCACCGCCAAAGAAGCTTGGAAGTGCCTTGAGGTGGCATTCTTGGAAATGAAAGCATGAAGAGGAATAGATATGATGCTTGAGCAATGAGGCCGAAGGTTTCTACATGCTTGATAATGAAACCATGAGGAGATGTATGGAAGACTCAACATTCTTGCCAAAGCCTTTCATAATGTTGGGGCAACCTATGTGGATGATGCTTGGATCAAGAGGAAGTATGTGAATGCTCTCATGCCCTTCGAGCCCGTTGAATTGAAGGCCATACAAGGAAAATTCAACTACCTTGAGATGACATCCAATGAAGTTATGCAAGAGATGCAAGCCTCCAAGGTTGCCACCAAGAATGCTCTAGACAACCGTGCTAGGGCCATGGGAATGAAGCAAGGTCCCTCTCTTGCTTTGAAGGCCAAGGTTGTGTGCCTTGATGAACATGATGAGTTGAAGCATGCCCGAACAACCTTCCTCCCGATGAACTTGAACCGCCCTCCATGGTCACATAGCTCTTGCAACAAGGACATTTTGGAATGACCCGGCCAAGGCAAAGGCTCAACTTGATCGAACAAACAATCCAAGTGGGAAGAAGGAGTTTGCTAATAGGATAAAGACTTGCTACAATTGTCATAACAAGCATCACTTCATCAAGATTGTCCTTATGAGAATAGAGAGCAAAATGGTGGAAGGCTTGTCCTCAAGGGCGAATCAAACATGATACAAAAGAAGCCTTTTGTCAAGAGGAAGCCATTCTTCAAGAAAGCACCAAGAATTGTGTTGTTGACTCAAGAAGAGTATCCTTCCGAGGATTCCGAAGAAGAAGAAGAACCCACTCGTGAGGTGGCCGCTTTGGCCATTGTATCAACTCCACCTCCTTCTCTCTTCGAATCCCCCAATGAGAACCTCTCCATCAACACCGCTCGTTGCCTCATGGCTTCCGTCACCGAGGTATCATCTTCTACTCCCAAGACTATGCATGAAATAGATGATAAAACTAGTCTTGTGATTAAGAAAGAACTTGTTGCTTCCGATACTATTATGGCTAACTTGCAAGGTGAAGCTAAGGCTATGTTGAGTCTCTCTTGAGACAACTTGATGCGGCCGAAGAAATCCTTGATGACAAGGGAAAAATTGAGAGAGAGGATTCTCTCACCATAGCATCCTTGAATGCTTCCATAGAATCCTTGAATGCTTCTCTTGAAGAAGAGAGTGAATATAGAACCTCTCTTGAGGAAAGAATTGAGTCTCTTGATGATAAAAATGATGAAATAATTGCTAAAATCATTAAGGATAGAGATCATGTCTTTGCTAAATATAAAGTGATTAAAAAGGAGAAAGCCGAGTTTGTGGTTGCTAATGCTAGACTCCTTGAGGATGTGGAGAAACTTAACAAGGCTCATAAGGCCTTGGAAAGTACCCACTCTCTTCTAGTCAAGTCTCATGAGCAACTTCAAACTCAACTTTCCAAATCTAACTCACCTAGCACCTCTACTCCCTCTTGTGATCATGCAAATGTTATTGAGGAAAATGCTAGGTTGAAGGTTGAGCTTGCCAAGGCCACTAGTGCCAAGACCTCTATTCCTAAAGGTAAAGAAAAGGTTGTTGCTCAAATTTTTGAGCAAAAGCCACACAAAGGGAAGGAGGGCCTCGGTTATGTGGCCAAGGCAAAGAAGAAGAAGAGCAACACCAATGCCAAGCCCGCACAAGCCAAGACTCCATTGCGGTGGTAATGCCACTAGGGGCAAGACCACTCGTAGTGACTTTGCGGGGCATAACAATCCCAACTACTTTCTTTATGTTGATTACTATGGGGATGTTTATGCAAAATATGTTGGTCCTTATGATGGTTACATTGCTTACTCTATTTGGGTTCCTAAGACCCTTGTTGCTAACAAAAGAGGACCCATTGAGAAATGGGTACCTAAAACCAAGCAATGATTTCTTGTAGGACTATGCTTCCGGTGGGTCTAAATGGGTGGTTGATAGTGGATGCACTAGTCATATGACCGGAAGCAAAGAGATCATGACGGAGTTGGGACCAAATATAAATCAAGCATCCGTCTCCTATGGTGATAAATCAAAAGCGGAGGTAACGGGTCTCGGCAAGGTGGTAGTTGCAAAGGATATCACCCTTGTAAATGTCATGCTTGTCGAGTCCCTCGGTTACAATCTTATGTCCGTTCGTGCACTTAATAAGATGAATTTTGATGTCCATTTTACTATTGATATGGTGGTACTCTTGAGGAGCAAGACTCTAAAGGTCATGTTCGTTGGGTATGTTGAAAATGAGTTGTTCGTGGTGGACTTTTCGGGGTCTACCAACACTCAAGCAATATGCCTATTCGGAAAGGCCGACGTGGGATGGTTGTGGCATCGCCGCTTGTCCCATGTCAACATGAGAACTTTGCAAAGTCTTCACAAGGGTGGCCACATTCTTGGACTAAAAGACAATGTTTCTTTTTCTAGAGATCGTCTTTGTAGGGCTTGTGTTGAAGGAAAGATGCATGATTCTCCCCATCCAAGCAAGACCATCATTTCATCAAAGAGGATATTGGAACTTCTTCATGTTGATCTCTTTGGTGCCGTGCCTCAACCTAGTCTTGGTGGGAAGAAATATTGTTTGGTGATTGTTGATGACTATTCAAGATTTACTTGGGTTTATTTCTTCAAGACGAAGGATGAGACCCAACAAGCCGTCATCGACTTTTCCAATATTGTTCAACGCCAATACAATGTCCCTATTTTGGTCATTAGGAGTGATAATGGCTCCGAGTTCAAGAACTACACCTTAAATGAGTTTCTTAGTGAAGAGGGGATTCGTCATCAATATTCCGCTGCATATACCCCTCAACAAAATGGTGTAGCCGAAAGGAAGAACCGGACTCTCATGGATATGGCAAGGTCTATGTTGGCGGAGTTTAAGTCTCCACTATTCTTATGGGCCGAGGCTATCTCCACGGCGTGTCACTCATCTAACCGGCTATTCTTTCGTGTTGGCAAGAAGTTTACATCTTATGAGATGCTCACCGGCAACAAGCCCAATGTCTCCTACTACCGAGTATTTGGTTGTAAGTGTTTCTATAAGAACAAAAGTGTTCGTTTGTCTAAATTTGAATCTAAAGCTTTAGAGGGTGTTTTTGTTGGGTACGGTGCCGAATCTCACACCTATAGAGTCTATGACAAACCGTTGGGAAAGTCATAGAATCTTGTGATGTGAGGTTCGATGAGAATGACGGCTCCCAAGTGGCGCAATTTCATGTTTGTGATGTAGATAATGAAGAGCCTCAAGATGCTATAAGAAGAATGGGCATTGGTTTCCATCGCCCGTTGAGATTCATTACGAGTCTCCTCAAGCAAGTCCAAGCTCCATTCAAGTGGAGGCCTCTTCATCACAAGTTGAAACGGCGCCTATCATGGAAGCAAATGATGCACCCCCAAGAACAAGTTCAAGACCCTCCTCATGTTGACCAAGTTGCTATGCAAGAACCAAGTTCTCCTATTGTTGATGCTAGCCAAGGTCATGACCAAGATCAACCCTCTCCTTCATTTGTTGAAGATGTGCTTCAAGATGATCAAGGTCAACATTCCGGTCAAGACGGGGACTCAAATGATCAAGATGATCAAGTGATACCTCCAAGATGCAATAGAGATATCGAAGCCCGTCGTAAAGCAAGAATTGAAAGAGACTTTGAATTAAAGGTCACCATCTAGAAACATCATTGGTGACCACAAGAAGGGTGTTACCACAAGAAGGCAATTGGCAAACTTTAGTGAACATCAAGCTCATATTTCCATGGTGGAACCAAAGAAAGTGTTTGAAGCTCTTGAAGATCCGGATTGGTTAGAAGCTATGCATGATGAACTCAATAACTTCAAGCGCAACAAAGTGTGGAATCTAGTTGAGAAGCCAAAAGATTGCCGCAATGTTATAGGCACAAAGTGGATTTCAAGAACAAGCAAGATGAGCATGGAATGGTTGTGAGGAACAAGGCAAGATTGGTTGCACAAGGGTACTCTCAAGTTGAAGGCATTGATTTTGGAGAGACTTATGCACCCGTGGCTCGCCTTGAGTCCATCCGTATCCTTCTTGCATATGCATCACATCATAACTTTAAATTGCAACAAATGGATGTGAAAAGTGCTTTCTTAATGGTCCTTTAAAGGAGTTGGTATATGTTAAGCAACCACCGGGTTTCGAGGACCCTAAATTCCCTAACCATGTCTACAAGCTTGATAAGGCGCTCTATGGTCTCAAACAAGCACCTCGTGCTTGGTATGAGCACCTAAGAGAGCTATTGCTAGACCGTGGATTTGAATTGGGGCAAATCGATCCCACTCTCTTTACAAGAGGGTCAAAGGGGAGCTTTTCATATGCCAACTTTATGTTGATGATATTATATTTGGCTCATCTAACAAAGCTTTCAATGATGAATTTTCAAAGCTTATGACCGATAGGTTCGAGATGTCTATGATGGGCGAGTTGAAGTTCTTTCTCGGTTTTGAGATCAAGCAATTGAATGAAGGGACTTTCATCTCTCAAACCAAATATACCCAAGACATGCTCAAGAGGTTCAAATGCACAATGCTAAGGGCAAGCGGTTTCCCATGGACACCAAATGCCATCTTGAACTTAACCCCGACGGTATCGATGTTTGTCAAAAACTTTATCGCTCTATGATTGGTTCTTTGCTTTATCTTTGTGCATCTAGACCCGATATTGTGTTGAGTGTAGGGGTGTGTGCAAGGTATCAAGCCGCTCCTAAAGAAAGCCACATGGTGGCGGTCAATAGAATCTTCGATATTTGGTTGATACCCCAAGGTTTGGTTTGTGGTACCCAAAGGGCACTAATTTCTCTCTTGCCGGGTACACGGATTCGGATTGGGCCGGTTGCAAGGATGATAGGAAATCAACTTCCGGGGCATGCCAATTTCTTGGTAGGTCCTTGGTGAGTTGGTCTTCTAAGAAGCAAAATTGTATATCTCTATCTCCGCCGAAGCCGAGTATGTGGCGGCCGCAAGTGCATGCACTCAATTGTTATGGATGAGGCAAACTTTAAAGGAATACGGTGTCAATTGTGACAAAGTGCCTCTTTTATGTGACAATGAAAGTGCTATCAAGATTGGCCACAATCCGGTGCAACACTCAAGAACGAAGCATATTGAGATTCGTCATCATTTTATTCGGGATCATATTGCTCGTGGTGATATTGAGCTTGGCTATATTCCAACCAAAGATCAACTTGCCGACATTTCACGAAGCCACTTGATGAAGCAAGATTCACCTTCTTGAGGCATGAGCTAAATATCGTGGATTCTAGGAGCTTGACTTGACCATCTTGCATACACACCTATTTTTGACTATGTATTTGGTTTAGGTGTAGGCATGGACATAGGGGGAGTGCGGTCCTAATCCATTGGACTATCCCTCCCCCCATTATGCCGATAGTAAGAACTCATTTGCATCTCTATATTCGTTCTATGAATTGTGAGCTTAAATGACGAGTAGTGGCGGTGAACCCAAGATATATCTTCGCGGTGTCACACCACATACACTCATACATGGTGGCCTAGGCCACCGCCCTCTTCTTTTGAAGAGTTGAGTCTTGTTCGAGTGTTCATTGCATATTTGTTGTTTTTCACATCTAATCACTTCCAATGTTGCTATTTGGGATCTTTTGTTTTATCCATTGGAAGTGTGAAGATTTCTTCATGTTTGCATCCCCCGTGTCACTCTCCAATGCTCCATGGTTATTCTTGAAGATGGTTATCCGAAACAGTCAGCAGTCATCAGATTTGTGTTGATTCAAAGGTTTTCAAGAGGAGAAGAATTGCTTTGTTTGTGCCAAGGTTTTCATGAAGAAAGGAAGTGTTGAGAAGAAATTCTGCCTGGCCGGTTTCTGGCCGGACCAACCGGCTGCTGTGCCGGGCGCCTCGGCTGCCTGCCCGGTTCCAGCCCGGCTCAAACCGGCTCCCGTGCCGGGCGCCTCGGGTTGCAGCCCGGTTCCCTGGCCGGCTCAACCGGCCCCCGTGCCGGGCAGGCAGAAACATGGATCGATCAAAGGGAGGGTCCCGAACAGTTTTTTCCATTCTTCTTCCTCCTTCCTCAGCCCGTGCTCCCCCATGGCTGCCCTCCCGTGCTCCACCACCGCCGCCCCCTCCATTAGAGCCACCCCCACACCCTCTCCTGCCTCAGATCTGAAAGATCCCCTCCAGATCTTCCTTCCCATCCACAAGTTTCATCCTTTGGTGAAGATTTGGGGGAGCTCTCCTCCATTGTTGGTGTGTGTGTGGATTTCTTGGTGAAGCTCAGATTTCGTGGCAATGGCTGATGATTCAACGTTTGATGACCTTGAGGATCTTGAGGACCTTCCTCCCCCCTCTCGGTACCGGGGCAAGGCCAATGTTAGGGATCTGCTCTCAACACCAACTCCAAGAAGATCAAGAAAGCGGTCAAGAAAAGGGGCCTCCCCCTTCCAATCCAGCGGAACCGGTACGTTCATCCTGGATCAAAGTGCCTAGTGATGAGTTTGAGCATGATCGGTTGGAGTTCAATCCCTATGCTTTTCCCCACCCCACTTGCCCGGATGATAGCCGTTTCTATTGCAAGATGCATCAACAAATGTTTGATCAAATCATTGAACCCATGAAGAACTCTCATGTCTCCACTTTTTGCTTCAATGTGGATAGTGCAAGGGATATTTGGCCGGAGGTGATGGAGGTTATGGATTTTCATGGCATTTCTAATCTCATGGAGTGAATACACCTTATTCTCCTGATTTGCTTCAAGAATTCTTTGCCACAGTTTATTTCTCGAGGGAAGAACCAAGGACTATGACTTGGATGAGTGCCGGTATCAAGTGTGAAGCCTCCCTTGCTGAATTTGGTGCTCTCTTTGGCATCGAGGAGCTACCTCATTGTCCCATGGCTTATGTTCGTATTCATTTGCAAACCATCATGAAAGCCGATCCCGCGATCCATCATTGCTATCCTCCCGGGTTGGGCCTTGTTGGAAAGGTCCCCAATACACTCATATGACTCCTTTTGGCAAACCACTTATTCTTCTCCGGAACACTATCGCTGTCAAGTTTGGGGAGAAGACTGAGGCTCGCGCATACATGATCAATCTCCTTCATCACATTATGCCCGCCTTTTGGAGGAAGAAGAAAATTGATGTTCTTGACTATATGTGGGAAGAGATGCACACCGTGGTACTTGACAAAAGGGTTCCCATCTATGGTCCCTATCTTCAGAAGCTCTTTGAGAGAAAGTTGGATCAAGTCGCGCTCAATGCCTATGTCTCAACTTTGTTCACACCTACTCTTCATTCCTTACCCGCTCGTCCTCCGGATGCGGTCATTCCTTCTCAAGAGAAGCGTGCTAGAGCTGCAGCCCCTGAAGCTCATGTTGAGCCCCCCAAGAAGCACGGCATTTTAGATGCTTTCAAGAAGATGAATTGCTTCTTTGTGGATAAGCAAGTTAAGGATTTCAAGTCATATCGCAAGCAAAAGTCTTATAACCGCAATCAAAGAGAGATTATGAAGAAACTTGACTTCCCCGAGCCTTCTCACTCAACTTCAGCCGAGGTCTCGGAGAACACTTACATGTCCAAGAACACCTATTGGTTCGGTGATGATGCTTCCTCTCTTGCTCCCTATTGGCCGGCTCCCAAGGAGAATCTAGCTCCGGTCAAGCTTTTGGTGGCGGAAATGAAGCTGCTCATGATGATGAGGAGGAGTTTCCCGACGAGTGATACATGGGCTCTCACGTGTCTTTCTTCCTTTTTGGTGTCTTGATGCCAAAGGGGGAGAGATATCTGGGGATTTGCATTCATGCATGGTATCCATTTGCATTTTCGTTGTCTTTCATCGCATTTGTTTTAGTTGAACTTTATGTGGTTTGTGCTCGTGGAACCTTTTTATGTTCATGGAACCTTATGTGGTTATGTTGTGGAACTTTGCGATCACTATTGTATGAGATGGATAAATTATTGTATGAATCTATGGATTTCGGTATTCGGATTTATCTATGGTTGAGATTTTAGGATATTGTGCATTGATATGAAACTATCTACATCTCTTGGTACAAGGTATGATCTTCTTCAAATCTCAACTTAGTTGGATATGTCTATGGATGTGCGACTATGTTGTTTCTATATCTTGTTGATTATCTTGTTGGGAATGTTCCCCCTTATATGTGCATTTGCATTCCAAGCAAACAAAATATATGCACACATGTAGGGGGAGCCATTTCTTTGTCTAAACATGTAGTGTGGCCTCAATTGCAAATCCGTGTGTTGTCATCTAACACCAAAAAGGGGGAGATTGAAAGGACATTTATTATCTCCTCTATGTTTTGTGTGTTAGATAACAACACCGTGAAAGTTTAATATGTTGCTAAGTGATTTCAGAAATCGTCCGGTGTCGTGTCTCGTTGCACGGACACCGGGAGTATAGGATACCCCCTTTTAGGTTCGGCACGGGGCGCGAAGGAGGCTGAGAATCGTCTTCTTGGGCGGAGTCTAGATCAATCTCCTCTCCACGATCAAAGCATGCAACCAAAGGGACACAAGGAGCTACCCAGGTTCAGGCCGCCCGGAGGCTAAAAGCCCTACTCCTGCATGTCTGGATTGATGAGTTCTTCATAGTGTGGCTTACAATGGAACCTCCCGGGCAGGGTACCCGGAAGGGTTTTGGCCCGAGGTAGAAGAAGGACAGATCCTGACCCGGAGGAGATCACCTTCCTTCTACCTCCGCAGCCCTAGTCTAGTCTTGCTCTGGTTCTAGCTTCTTCCTCGCTCTATCTTGTGCTTGTCCTCCTTTTTCTCCTCCCCTTCCTACCATGCCTTGGTCCTCCTTTTATAGGCTAAGGGGTTGCCACAGGGTCACGTGAGGGGCATGAGGGTCCTTCGGGGTGAAGGACCCTCCTCATCTAGTTTAGGGGAGACGTGGCCTCTCCTCAGCCTAGCGTCTCCTCTGGGTTAGGTGGGAGCGTCCGCCTTGGGGTGGACAGGAGCTGACACCACCACGGGACGTGCTTCCCGCCCGCGCTGCCTTCGCCTTGCTTCCCAAGTCTTCCGTGGTGAGGTGGAGTGCTTATCCACAGGAACGTAGGAAGTACCCAGGAGGGAGCCTGGCCTCCTGCCGGGAACTCGGGCTCTCGGGTCCTTCCTGGCCTTCTTGCTTGATTCGGGGACCCGGAAGGTCCCCAGGACCGGAGCCCTTAGTCGTCGTGGCCATGTGCGTCTTGACGGTGAACCCGCCAGCTTGACTTGAGTCTTGGTCTTGTCCATCTTCATCTTGGGCCCACATGGGGTGGACCCACTTTGGCAGTACTAGGGGAACCCCATGTTCCACTGTTGCGACAGTAGCCCCCGGGCATGGTCCCGGTGGCTCTTACTCCAGCTGCCGGGGCCATGGCCTAAAGATAGGTCAAAGTGGGTCCCGGGTACCTGGTCTTCTCAGCTCCGTTGGGGACCCGCCGAGGCGAGGTAGAGACGAGCCCCCGGGTCCTGTTGACTGAATCACGGCGAACGTTGCGATTCATACGGACCCCTTGCTTATCCTGGAATCCAACGGGCGAAACGCGCAGAAATCGGCACGCCCCCTCGATCCCCACGTCCGTCGGAGTAATGGGGCCGCGACGTGACGTGTGGGATGCCTTATAAGCCACGACTGGCTTCCACTGTAGCCGTTACCTCTCCAGATTCGCCGAAATCCCCAAATCGCCGCCCAGGAGACTCCTTCTCCCTGACTTCGCCAATCGCCGCCTCCCGCCTTGGCCGCCGCCGTTCCTTGTTCTTGCCCCCAGCCCATGCCGCCTAAGCGAGATAGGACGGGAGTGAGGAAGATGTCGCAATCCGCCGCCGAGAAGATGGCGATGGAGGCTTCCCTGGCCGAAGCGCCGCCCTCGATGAGGGTGACTCAGGCCCTCTTTTCTCCCAGTGAGTATGCGTCAGAGAAGCCATCCAACGCGTCCGCCAATCCCTGGCCGCGAGCTTCCGCGGTGCTGAGGAGTGGTGGTGCGCCCTGGGAGCGGTCCTCAACGAGAAGGGGAGGTGATTACTTTCCACGATTTCTCCGTCGTCGGCCTTCTTCCTCCGTTCTCCGAGTTCTTCGCAGCAATCTGGAGGCTTACGGATTGCATATGCTGCACTTGCACCCCAATGCCGTGATGATGCTTGCTACTTTTGCCTATGCCTGCGAGGCATTTGCGGGTGTCATGCCCTCGGTGGCCCTGTTCCGCCATTTCTTCGTTCCACGCCTGGGGAAGTCCAAGTGGATCGCTGGCGGTGTCTCTTTCTGCCTCCGGAGAGATGCGGCGCACCAGTACCCGGAAACATTCACCAAGGCCTCGGTTGGAGAATGGAGGCACAACTGGTATTTTGTCGAAGCTGACGGGACCAATCCCCATCTGACGACTCCATATTATCCAGCGGAGCGACTGGCACACTCGAAGGAGAGAAGCTCTCAAGGGGAAGCACTGGCTCCAGTCATCAACAGGTTGGCTGCGCTCCGCGCAAGGGGAGTGACGGGTGCCATGATCTTGGCAGACTTTCTTCACAGGGGGATTGCCCCTCTGCAGTTCCGGAGCCGCCCGCTCTGGGAACTCAATCAGGTGGGCAGCAGCCTTCCACGATCTAGATTCCACTTGACAGAGACCACCTGGGCTCTGTCCATGGGCTACATATTGCCATGGGTACCCTTCGAGTTCCAGGACGAGACCTTGCCGCTGTTCGAAGATCCGGCCGCCGACGGTATCCGATCTTCGATGCCAGAGTGCAATGAGTACGGGGTGGTACTACCAAGATCGAGCCCCCGCCAGTACCCAAAACACGCAGTCTTCAAGGAGGTAGGCCAAGGGAGCAAAGTCTTGCCCACGGGGACGTTTCCCCTGAAGAACCTGGGACTTCGGATGACGAAGGCGACGAAGTGACTCCTCCAGTATCTTGCGGGCGCGGAGGCCCCGGCGCTCCTTCCGGGGCGGCGACAAACCCGCCGGTGACGAACTCCCAGAGCAGCCTGTGCCGCCGAGCTCGCCGTCGTTGCAGGAGTCCGATCAGGCGTCGGAGGCCATCCCTCCTCCCCTTGCTGACATGGAGGTAGGGGATGAGAGCCTGTCCTTGCCGGACCTCTTTGACGACTTGGTGCAGAAGAGGTGGAGCTTCTCCGGATCGAAGAGAGCCCGCCGGTAAGTTTTGATGGCATCTTGTCTTTGAAAGCGGAGTTTTTTCTTCTGCCGCCGTCCTGACTTCTGACTTTCATTTCTTGCACAGGAGCCCGACCCCGGAGTGGCCAAGCAAGCGACCCCGGAGAGGCGAGGACGTCGAAGCGTCGAGCTCCACCGACCTCCGACGGAGGCAACTCCGAGCCCCCGAGCCCCCAGTCCGCCCCAAGGACCAGGGGGTGGCTCCGGTCATCGCAGACGAGGCGGAGGCTGTCGGCGCGGAAGGCCCTGGGGAGAGGCGCGACGTGGATCCCCAGGCGACCCTTGGACCGCGAGGACTCGCAGCAGGCGGGTACATCCTGGGGCTCCTCCCCCAGGAACGCTGCCCCTGCTCTGAACCCGGGAGAGTCGAGGAAGGCCCCGGGTTCTCCAAGACGTTCTCCAGCGTCTCGGAGTTCTTGTCTTCTGCCCGCGCCGAACTGGCGCGGCTGGTGCCCCCGACCTCCGACAGCGGGGAGCACTCGCAGGCTCGCGAGCTGCGGCTTCCTCCGGGGAGGAAGCTCGCAGTGCCCGTGAACTGAAGCTGGCGGCGGACGAAGAGCTGCTCTATGCTTGGGAACAGCGAGTGCCAGCCGCGAGAAAGAGCTGGAGCGCGAGAGGCCGAGCTGGAGATGAAGAGCGCCACTACCTCGGCACCATTGAGGAGCTCCAGATCAAGATGGAGCGGGACGAGGACCGCTTCGAACAAGGCCTGGAGAACGTGGCTGGCTGGGCTCGCAGCGAGGTTGAAAATGATCTTCGAGCCAAAAGCAGAGCCGCCTCGTCGCTAAGCAAGCAGGTCTCTAAACTCCAGAGCGAGCTCAAGAGCGAGAGGGAAAAGCGGGAACAAGCCTACTCGGATTTCCAAAGAGCCAGGGGCGAAGAGATAGCTTGTCCGCCCGGGCTGAGGCATGACGGCCACGATTGAGGCGCAGAAGCAGGCCCTCAAAACAGCTGAGAAGTTTAAGCAAGATGCTACGGCTGGCCGCGTCGCCATGGAAAGGAAGATCCGGGAACTGGGCGATGCAATTGACTTCTGGAAGGACAAAGATGCGCGCATGACTGTCCTTCGCAAGAAGGAAACAAAGGAGCTGGCTGATGGGCGTGCGGCAATGGAAGCGTCCAAATCCCAAGCTCAGATTGCGTGGCACCAACATGAGCAGGTATCCAACCAGCTGACGGGAGTGCAGGCGGAGCTGGCGGAGGCGAAGGATGCACTTGAGAAAGAGCGACGGCGATTTGCTCACACCGCCGCGATGATCACAACGTCTTGCTCCAGATGAACCACGGGTCCTTGGACATCGTGCAGGAGTTCACGAATTTGGGAGTGCCTTCTCCGCCCGTCCTCATGGCCGATCACTCCACTTCCTTCGCCCGCTATCCCGGGTTCTTGAAGTACGTGGCCTCGCTCATCAAAGGCATCAAGGAGCAGGTTAGCAGAGCCACTCGCCTTGCTGGGGAACAGGCAGTGAGGCAGGTGACGACCCGATTCGTCACAGCGCTTCGCCAGCGACACCCGCAGCTCTCCTTGCTATCCGAGCTGGAGGCGCCTGAACCCGGGACGCCGCTTCCTCCAGATGTGACCCGCCAGGTGGAGGAGATCTTGAAGCACCTTTCCCGAGAAGATGACCCGTGAACCTGTGAAGTCCTGAAAAGGACAATACCAGGGGCCGTGAACCATGCTTTTGTACTGATGTTGCCAACTGGCTTATGAACTCATGCTTTTGAATGTAAATAACTTCTTCCCAAAGTATATAAGTTTTATCGTACTCGTGGGGGCTTTACGCTCTCGGGAAGGATCCAAAGGTGTGAGCGCTAACCAGCCGTGGGCACTCAGACTGATCTGAAGTGCGGACACAGGGCGCAACCCCCCAAAGGACCCACCGTTTCCTGACCGCACGGACCTCAGCCCACGATTCCACTGCCCGAGGGAAACTGACAGTGTCATCGCGAAGG
The DNA here is from genome assembly GCA_947311845.1 of Poa pratensis. Lineage (NCBI taxonomy): Eukaryota > Viridiplantae > Streptophyta > Magnoliopsida > Poales > Poaceae > Poa > Poa pratensis. Next base: position 77,433,327 of record CAMZMU010000096.1, on the reverse strand, counting down.
CGCTGCCCCAGGAGAACGCCCACTTTCGCCTTAGCCAAAGCACATAAAACTGATATACCCGGGAACAAGCCCGTGCAAGCACGTTTATACTTAGCTCGCGTTTTGACTCCTTCTGGCTACCTCGGTAATCGTTCTGTCGCGCTGCCGCCAAGGCGGGTCTTCTATGCCGTGTTTCAGACATAATTCTGCCTTGCCCAGCAATTCTTGGCGGGGACAAGGCTTCCAACCGAGATAGCCTCCAATGCCGACTAAGGGCATGACTGGCTGGCTTGCGCCGGTCCGGAGACCATTGTGCTTCTTGCTCGAGTTACCCGGAGACCACCCAACTGGTGATCCGGCGGCTTGCTGGCGTATCAGAGACGCCGGTCCGGAGACCCCATGGTTGTCTTAGTTTCCTTGACCCGGATGTTCCTTGTTCGATGACCCGACAATCTGGCTGGCTCATGCCGGTCCGGAGACCCTGAAGCTGCTTTACTCGCGGGATCCTGATGCTAGCCACTTAGCGATCCGGTACTTCTGAGGGGGTCCACTTGGTCCAGGCTGAATCGTGACGATGTGACCCGGGAGATCCCATTCTCCGTGGGCCACGTCTCCGCAAATGAAGGTTTGATCCCAGCTAGCTGCAGCTTGCCCTTGACTGCTTTGTATCTGTGGGGGCTCCGGTAGTAAGCAAGGTTCCGGGAGTTCTTCAGTCTGGGTGGATGCATTGGCAAAGGTCCGAAAGATCTTCCCTTCTGAGGAACCCCGCTGTGGCACTCCTCTTGGCTTTCTTGGACTTCTTGTTGAGGGGCAATCTCGACTGATGTGCCCTGGTTCCCCGCACGAATAGCAATCACCGTTCTTCTGGCGTATCTGGATGTCGTTGAACTGTCGGCAATCTTCCAGACTGTGCCGGTCAGATCTGTGGTACATACACCACACTCCAGGCTGGCCGTCTTTGCGCAGAGGAATCTGGAGTTCTTGGGGCACGTAGATGAGAGGATCTTCTTGCCGAGGCTCGCTTTTTGTGTCTTGGTCGAGGTTTTCCTCCTCCGGAAGCGGCACTGTGGTCGGCGCGTCGGAACAGAGTTCCTCCTTCGCTCCATGCGTCCATGGGGAAAGAGGGACATCAATGTTCGTGGCACCTTCCTCAGGTCTTCCCGTGCTGACCAGAGAGCTGACATAAGCGGCTGGAGGGACGAAGTGGACTCCAAAGGCGTGATCTTTAGCGGCAGGTGCCGGTGAGGATTCGTCAAGAACGAAACCGAGGCCGGGATACCGCAGGAACTCGAAGGCTGCCTTTCCCTTTCTCTTCTTTGTCATCTTGAATGTCGGATTCGGAATCTCTCTTCACGAGAGCCGAAACTAGCGCCGTTCCGAAGGCGCTGGAGCAGATCTTGACACGGACTGAAAGCTGACGCCGAACTTGACGATGAACTTGACGATGAACTTGACGATGAACTTGATGTTGATGAAGAAGAGACGAATCCAGCACTTGCGCCCCCTACCTGGCGCGCCAGATGTCGTGTCTCGTTGCACGGACACCGGGAGTATAGGATACCCCCTTTTAGGTTCGGCACGGGGCGCGAAGGAGGCTGAGAATCGTCTTCTTGGGCGGAGTCTAGATCAAGCTCTCCTCTCCACGATCAAAGCATGCAACCAAAGGGACACAAGGAGCTACCCAGGTTCAGGCCGCCCGGAGGCTAAAAGCCCTACTCCTGCATGTCTGGATTGATGAGTTCTTCATAGTGTGGCTTACAATGGAACCTCCCGGGCAGGGTACCCGGAAGGGTTTTGGCCCGAGGTAGAAGAAGGACAGATCCTGACCCGGAGGAGATCACCTTCCTTCTACCTCCGCAGCCCTAGTCTAGTCTTGCTCTGGTTCTAGCTTCTTCCTCGCTCTATCTTGTGCTTGTCCTCCTTTTTCTCCTCCCCCTCCTACCGTGCCTTGGTCCTCCTTTTATAGGCTAAGGGTTGCCACAGGGTCACGTGAGGGGCATGAGGGTCCTTCGGGGTGAAGGACCCTCCTCATCTAGTTTAGGAGGAGACGTGGCCTCTCCTCAGCCTAGCGTCTCCTCTGGGTTAGGTGGGAGCGTCCGCCTTGGGGTGGACAGGAGCTGACACCACCACGGGACGTGCTTCCCGCCCGCGCTGCCTTCGCCTTGCTTCCCAAGTCTTCCGTGGTGAGGTGGAGTGCTTATCCACAGGAACGTAGAAAGTACCCGGGAGGGAGCCTGGCCTCCTGCCGGGAACTCGGGCTCTCGGGTCCTTCGTGGCCTTCTCGCTTGATTCGGGGACCCGGAAGGTCCCCAGGACCGGAGCCCTTAGTCGTCGTTGGCCATGTGCGTCTTGACGGTGAACCCACCAGCTTGACTTGAGTCTTGGTCTTGTCCATCTTCATCTTGGGCCCACATGGGGTGGACCCACTTTGGCAGTACTAGGGGAACCCCATGTTCCACTGTTGCGACATCCGGTATCTCTCCATATTCAAAAAGAAGAAAGAAAGTTCGGGACATCGGATAAGAGGCGCGGTGCCCTGGGTGGCCGGTTCCCAGGCCGGCCCAACCGGGCTCCAGGCCGGCTGGCTCGGCTGGGTAGCCGGTTCCCTGGCCGGCCAGACCGGGCCCCAGGCCAGCTGGCTCAGCTGGGTAGCCGGTTCCCAGGCCGGTCAGTCCGGGCCCCAGGCCGGCTGGCTCGGCTGGCTGGCCGGTTCCCTGGCTGTAGCGCACCTGCACTTAGAAAATGGCAAGGTACCTGTGTATAGTGCAAACCCCTGGATCGTTTCATTTGCACACACAGTTTAAGATGAATATCACAACATTGTATCAATTATTACACGAATGATCCAGACTTGGAAAAATAAATGGTTCGATACATCTTTGCATAGCTTAAAGCTAGCTTAAAACAATAAAGCAGCGGAAATAAATCTTCAATGAGCCTCCATTCCTCATGATGCGCCACAGGCGAAAACATGTTGGTTGTAGACTCGAAACCCAAACGTAGTCCTTACTCATCGTCAGAAAATTCTGCAACAATTAATAATTTGCAACAGAGTGGGTCAGATACCATTAAAAATGGATCTGGCAAGTGACACTATGTGGACACTTAGTGAAATAACTCTAATAATCTATATGCATGTTTGGCTGGTGGAGTTCAAGGCTATTTTGCATAAAAGCCAATTTTGCCTAACACTTTGTAAAACATTTTATTCAAATGTTCGAGACAATATGGCATGAAATCCATAGTCTCTTCTACCCTTGTTCACCCATCAAAATTTTACTTAAGAAATTGAGATGTTGGGAGCCTCCGTTGACATCCTTGATCAGCTGCTTGAATTGTCCGTAACCGGGGACACGGCTAAGTACTTAGTTTTTAACTCTGCAGAGGTTGTGCACGTTCACCATTAGACCCAACAAACCCAAACTATCCTCAAGCACTCAAATTGTGCTAAGGAAAAGGAGAGAGTTGAGACGAGACTTTTCAGAAGCATATTCCCCATCCCATACTGGCTTGACCCGTTCCACCTACATCCTCTACATCTGCTTGTCAAGCCGGGAGGAGTCCACGCAACTTAATCCATCTAGCCAGAGCCCATATGACTAATGGCTGCACGGTAAGCAACTTCACTTAGAGAAACATTGGTCCCTTTAATACCCTGGGTGGCAACCACAAGTGACCATCCCTTAGAGGTCACCCCTAAGAGATGACACTCAACCTTTCCATCATCTTTTCAAAACCAAGTCCACCCAGGTGATAAATTAACTTAGTAGAATTTAACTTTTCAATAAAACACTTTTGCATAGCATCAATAACTCTACTAAGTTATCAATAGGATTCTAGACACAACTAGTGTAGAGGAGATAGTAGTTTCAGCATGGCAATACTATCCTACACATGCATATAAAGAAATACACTAAGTCATGCATAGAAAAATACTTAGGAAATTTATGGGTGTGCCACTTGCCTTGGCAACAAGCAGAATAGCAACAACAGCTGCAACAGTCCTCGTTTCCCTCCAGAGATTCTAACACAACAAACAATACATAATGAACAAACAAGTTTCATAAAACTTCTAAGGAAAAATATATGCCATGCATGATGTGCAAAATATTTCTAAGGACTAGAGATGCATGCCATGCCATGAAATTATTCTAAGTTAATGCAAGGCAAGCAAGATGATCCAAAAATGACTAAGGACCAAGATCATAACACTTGGGGTCGAAATTTAACTAAGGACTAAAGCTAACACATCAAGTCCAAATAATTTCTAAGGAAAGTAGACAAAATAAGAAGTGCAAAATAATTTCTAAGGAAAAGGTATGAAAACAATTAGTTGATAATTTTTCTAAGGACAAACCTTTGTCATATCAAGTACTTAGAATATTTTCTAAGGAAACAACTAAGTTTTCAAGATGCTAAAATTTTCTAAGGACAAGATCTATTATTAATAAGATATTGAAAATTTCTAAGGAAATTTCTAAGGAAAAGTGTTGTCAAAATTTTATTATCAAAAATTTTCTAAGGAAGAAAGAAATACTTAATTTAGAGAGGCAGAATATTTGTAAGTACTTTTGTAACTAAGTTGATCAGAAATATGACTAAGTCATTTTATTAGTCGAATATAGGAAGAAAAATTAATTTTAATCAATTTTAATTATTAAATTACCACCTATAAGCATTTAATTTATATTAATTACGAAAAACATAGAAAAATACTGTTACAAAAATAGTAGAGTATTCCTACGGCCAATTATTAATTAAACAAAGTTATAGCAATTGGATTTACCCAAAAATCAATTTTTAAATTTAAGTTAAGTCAAATTTACTTAAACAACCATTTTTAAAATTGAACCAAAATAAGTTTGACAAAACGTAACACTAATTATGCCAAAAGTTTCTACGTGTCATAAGCTTTCCAGAAATATAAAGTTCATAAAATTTGGATAAACGAGTAAAAATTAATAATAGATCTAATCGCATGGACTAATCTGTAACGTGCAGGGGCTAAACTGAAAAGAAAACAGAATAAAATCTTCTCGCTGAAGTCCCTGGCGACGTGGCGTCTTCTGATTGGTGCGCTTCTTCTCCGTGGGCGGATGCGGGCGATGCGGACGCGGACGGGTTGCGGCGCGGACGGACGTGGACGGATGCGGGCGACGCGGATGGCTTCACGACGTGGCGCTTCTCCATTGGACGGTACCGCTTCGAGATGCGATCTAATCTGACGCGTTGATGATGGATCCGACGGCTTACAACTAACGAGCCAAAACGGCCGACGTCTTCGCCGGAAACATGCCGGAAGACTACCTCTACGGTGGCGCCATCGCCGGCGGCGAGCTAAACGCAACAGAAAAGAAGAGGGGATAGGGGCTTGGTACCAGGAGATGCAGGAGCTCGTGACGGAGACGATGATGATGACGACGTGTACGCGGACGGGCTACTCCTCCGGTGAGCGCTCGTCGAAGTTGGAGTTGGCGGCGGCTTGCTCCTGTCGCAGACGGCGTCGTCGATCTAGCGCGTAATAAAAACGAGGAGCGGTGTTAGGAGGTGCGCACGGATGTGGGGAAGCGAGAGGGAAGGTCGAGAGAAGCTGCAGGGGTCGAGGCTCACCGTATTCGACGACGAACGACGGCAGCAGTGGCGGAGCAATGCGCGCAGCCTGGGGGCTCTCGATGAGATTGGTTTGGGGCAAAAGAACGAGCGGGGTCTGGGTATTTATATGGGCGGGTCTACGTGGAGAACACGGAAGAAATCGCAACAGAAACAGAGAGGATTTCCGCTAGGGTTTGTTCGAGGAGTCCGTGTTCATCACGGTGGCGTGGAGGTGGTGACAGGCGGGGCCTGCTTGTCAGCGAGAGGACGCGTCGAGTTGGGCCGTGGTCCGGTGTCTGCTGCGCGCGCGTCGGTTAGTTAGTGGGCTGAGCCCAGTTAGGCGTAGGAAATAGTTTTTCCACTAGAACAATTTATTCTTTTCTGTTTTTAAACAAAACCAAATGACTTTTGTATTTAAAATCCAAAACAAGTCAAACCACTTTCTATAATTTTGTAAAAACACACCCCACATAATTAGTATGACTTGGGGATATAATTTACAATATTCAAATTTTTAAAATTGAAGTAGTTTGAATAAGCACTTGCAGATACTTTGCAAATTAGGGTTTTGAGATATTTCCTCTAATTTTCATAATTTGAATTGAAACAATACACAAACAAAGATGCAATGACATGATGCATGATGCAATTTGAAAGTTTTAAATTTTTGTGAAAATTGGGATGTTACAAACCTAACCCCCTTAAGATGAATCTCGCCCTCGAGATTCGGATTGGCTAGCAAATAGGTAAGGATGTTCTTCTTTGAGGTCATCTTCTTTTTCCCAAGTTGCTTCTTCTTCTGAATGGTGATTCCATTGTACTTTGCAAAACTTGATAGTCTTGGTTCTAGTAATTCTCTCTGCTGTCTCCAAAATTTTTATGGGTTTTTCCTCATAAGTGAGATCACTTTCCAGCTGAACTTCTTCTAGTGGCACTGTATCTCTCAGTGGAGTTTCTGCCATTTCAGGGTGACACATCTTCAGCTGACTAACATGGAAAACATTGTGAACTGCGGAAAGTGCTTCCGGTAGTTCCAACTCATATGCCACTTCTCCTTTACGTGACATCACTTTATAGGGTCCAATAAACCTTGGTGACAGTTTTCCTTTGATTCCAAACCTCTTCACACCACGAAGGGGTGAGACTCTAAGATAGGCTCTATCTCCAATATCATAAGTGACTTCTCTCCGTTTGGAATCAGCATAACTTTTCTGCCTGGATTGAGCTGTCTTCAATCTGTCCTTAATCAGCCTAACCTTTTCTTCAGCTTCTTCGATTATATCAGGACCAAACAGACTTCTTTCTCCTACTCCACTCCACAAAAGTGGGGTAGTGCATTTTCTTCCATACAGTGCTTCAAATGGTGACATTTCTATGCTGGCTTGATAACTATTATTATAAGAGAACTCAGCATAGGGAGATTATCATCCCAACTGGACTTATAGTCTAATGCACATGCTCTCAGCATGTCCTCCAGAATTTGATTTACCCTTTCAGTCTGTCCATCAGTCTGTGGGTGGAAGGCTGTGCTAAACTCTAGTCTAGTTCCAAGGACTTCATGTAACTGCTTCCAGAAATGTGAAGTGAATTGAGTGCCTCTATCTGACACAATCTTCTTGGAACTCCATGCAAACATACTATTCTCTTCATGTAGATATCTGCTAGCTTGGCACTGGTGTAAGTTGTCTTTACAGGCACGAAATGAGCTACCTTGGTCAAACGATCAACAATAACCCAAATAGAATCATAACCAGACTTGGTTCTGGGTAGACCTGTGATGAAGTCCATCCCAATCTGATCCCATTTCCAGTCGGGTACTGGCAAAGGTTGAAGTAACCCTGCTGGCTTCTGATGCTCGGCCTTCACACGGCTACACACATCACACTTGGCAATATATTCAGCAATATCTCTTTTCAAATTGTTCCACCAAAACCTCTCCTTCACATCCATATACATCTTGGTGTTACCCGGGTGTATGGAGTAAGGTGAGTCATGGGCTTCTTGAAGTATCAACTTTCTGAGATCAACATCTTCTGGAACACAAATTCGTTTCATGAACCATACTGTGCCTTCTTCATCTAGTCGAAATCCTTTGGCCTTGCCTTCACTTAAGTTCTTCTTGATTTCTTCCATCACTTTGTCTTTCTTCTGAGCCTCTTTGATTTTGTCCATCAAACAAGGTTGCACTTCTAGAGATGCTACAAAACCTTCAGGTACTATCTCCAACCTAAGATCCTTGAATCCCTTGCATAGGTCTTCTGGCAATTCCCCTGCCGTGAGTCCGTTAACATAAGTTTTACGGCTTAAGGCATCTGCTACTACATTGGCTTTTCCTGGGTGATATTGCAAACTCAGGTCATAGTCCTTGATCAATTCCAGCCATCTCCTTTGACGTAAGTTCATTTCCTTCTGAGTAAAGAAGTACTTGAGGCTTTTATGGTCTGTGAATACTTCACAACGTTTTCCCCAGGTAGGGTCTCCAAATCTTCAGGCATGTACTACAGCTGCTAATTCTAGGTCATGGTGGGGTAGTTGACTTCATGCTTCTTGAGCTGCCTTGAAGCATATGACACCACTTTGCCTTCTTGCATCAACACACCTCCGAGACCTCGATGTGAAGTCGCAATACACTTGGAAATCTTTCTCTAGGTCGGCAAACATAGGACTGGTGCTGATACTAAGCGCTTCTTCAGTTCTTGAAAACTAGTCTCACATTCTCTGTCCACTCAAACTTCTTGCCCTTTTTCAGTAGTTCAGTCATAGCCTTGGCAATCTTGGAGAAATTTTCAATGAATCTCCTATAGTATCCTGCTAGTCCCAGGAAACTACGGATATCTCCCACATTCTTGGGCGACTCCCAGTTGGTTACAGCCGAAACCTTTTCAGGGTCTACTGCTATTCCATCCTTAGACACAATGTGTCCTAGGAATCCAACTTGATCCAGCCAAAACTCACATTTGCTGAACTTGCCATATAACTTGTGCTCTCTAAGCCTTTGCAAAACTTGACGTAGATGTTCCTCATGTTCCTTGTGGCTTTTGGAGTAGATCAAGATGTCATCGATGAACACAACGACAAACTTGTCTAAGAAATCCATGAACACTTTATTCATCATATTCATGAAGTATGCCGGCGCATTGGTTAAGCCAAAAGGCATAACTGTGTACTCATACAGACCATACCGGGTGGTGAAAGCAGTCTTAGGTATGTCTAACTCCTAACCTTCATCTGAAAGTATCCAGATCTGAGATCAATTTTGAGAACACACAGGCTCCTTTCAATTGATCAAAGAGGTCATTGATTCTAGGAAGTGGGTATTTGTTCTTAATGGTTACTTCATTCAAAGCTCTATAGTCCGTGACTAGCCTCTGAGTACTATCTTTCTTCTGAACAAACAAGATTGGTGCTCCCCAAGGTGAAGAACTTGGACGGATAAAACCTTTCTGCAACTGTTCCTCTAACTGTTTCTTGAGTTCTTTCAGTTCATCTGTGCCATTGGGTATGGCCTCTTGGCTATTGGTCCTGTGCCTGGTTTAAGCTCAATGAGAAACTCAACATCTCTATCGGGTGGCATTCCCGGTAGTTCTTCAGGAAACACATCTGGGTATTCCCTTACTATGAGCACATCACCGAGGCTAACCCCCTTAAGAGAATTAACCTAACTTCTTCATTTCAAATTTTGACTTGAATCTGATCTTCTTCTTTTCTGGAGTGGTGAGGGTGATTGCTCTGTTTGCACAGTCTATGATCCCTCGAAATGAGTCATCCAATCCATTCCCAGAATGACATCTAGACCTTGGGTTTCTAGGATGATTAGGTTTGCGGGAAACTGGTGCTTTCCAATCTCAAGGTTAAGTTGTCTACACCCAGAGTTTACTAACATCTCTCCGCCAGGAGAGCTTACTCTAATTGGTTTGCCTATGGTTTCCTCAACTAGCCCATGCTTGTTTACAAATTCTCTTGAAATGAATGAATGCGATGCTCCGGTATCAAATAAAACTAATGCTGGACAAGAGTTGATTAGGAACGTACCAATCACAGCATCAGGTTCATCAAGACTTCTTCAACATTGATGTGGTTCACATGTCCCTTGTTGAAAGGATTGGGCTTGGTAGGAGTGTCCACTCTCTTCTCAGGACATTCTTAGCATAATGTCCCTTGTTGTTGCACTTGTAGCAGAGCACTGGCTGAGATCTTTCTTGGGTTCAGAATTTGGGCGATGCTGTCCATTGTTATGGTTATGTCCAGCATGTCCATTTCCCCTGTGTCCTCCATTTGATCCTCCATTGTTCCCTTGAATCCTCCATTGTGATTGTGAGCATGGGGTTTGTGAAAGTTGCCCCCATTGTGGTTCCCATGTTTATGACCATGGTTCCCATCATGAACAAAGTGCTTCTTGAATGAGGGTTCAGAGTGGTGCTTGTTTGAATTCATCTTCCTCTTCCTGTTTTCAGCTTTCTTCATGCTATCCTCAAGGGTGATTGCTGATCAAGAAGTGTCTGATAGGTTGGAGCATAAGCCACAGTCAAAGGTATCTTCAGCTCATCACTTAGTCCCTTGAGAAATTTAGCCTTCCTCTTTACATCTGTGTCAATGTCCTCAGGAGCATATCGAGACAAGGCATGAAAGTCATCCATGTACTCCTTAAGACTTCTGTTCCCCTGACGCAGATTGCGGAACTCTTCCTGTTTCAGATTCATAATGCCTGTGGAGATATGAGCATTACGAAATCCTTCCTTGAATTCCTCCCAAGTCAAAGTGTCCAATGGGTGAGTAATCTGATAAGTTTCCCACCATTGGGCAGCAGGTCCTTCAAGCAGATGTGCGGTGAACCTAATTTTCTCAGCATCTTCACATTCAGCTGTCACCAGATCCTTTTGCACAGAACGCAGCCAGTCATCAGCCACAATTGGGTCAGTTGTAGTTGAGAACTTGTTTGGCCTAAGCCTAAGGAACCTGGCAAGTCTGTCCACTTGGGGAGGAGGTGGTGGTGGTGGAGGTCCATGTTGATTTGCCATGAATTGAGCCATCATGGTCATCAGCTGAGTCTGGGCCGCCATCATCTGTTGCATCATAGCTTCGTTGTTGTTGTTGTTGTTGTTTCAGGTGCACGACGGGGAGGCATCTGTGGTTTTAGCATAGATGAGTAAAAGATAGACAGGTCTATGAGAAATAATTCTACCCATACAAGCATTCAACAATCAAACAAGCAACACTTCAACAATTAAACTTTCACTTATTCACTTTTCACTTGTCTTGGTTGAAAATAGCAACAAAGGGAAACTAGGTATTGTCCTACCACAAGTTGGTGGATCCAAACTAAAAATTCGAAATTTTAAAGCGTAAGTAAAATGGTAGTCTCTCTAACTATCCTAGTCCTCAATCATGGCGCCTTCATCTACTTCTTCTTCAAATTCTTGGATTTCAAAGCCTTCCTGAATAAGCACGCTTCTGAGATCCTTCACTTCCTTCTCCAATTCTGAGTTTCTCTCTTGGAGTTCCTTCTTCTCAGCACGAAGTCGCTTGATCAAGTCACAATCAGCTTCAAGCTCCACATCATTGGTGGAGAGTTCTTCCTTCAAGTCCCTTATTTGCTTGTTTCTTTGCTTGACTCTCTTCTCTTGACTTATGAATTTCTTCTCTTGGGCCTTGAACTTCTCTTCTAGCTCCTTGGTCTTCTCTTCTTGCTCTTTTATCTTCTCATCATTCACTTGGACTTGGGCGCAAAGCTCATCATTTTGTGGAGTTCTTCATTGGTATCAAAGTAAAGATCATGGACTAAGAGTTCCAAGCCTTGGAAATAATCGCTCACGAACTCATCTTTGCCCATGTTCTCGGTGCCATAGCAGAAGGGTGATCCTTCATCGTCACGCCTTCCAAAAGGGAAGGAGTAGTGCCCCTCCAATTCCTTGGAGTAGCGTCCACAAAGGCAAGCTATCACGTGTTGCATGATGATGTCGATTCCTCTCTCCATGGAGACTCCCATTATTCTGTACTCAATGGGTGCTTCGCCTTCACGTCCTTGTTGAAACACCCTGATTCCCCAAAGGCCTTCTCTTTTGAACTTCTTCAAGATGCATCCCTTGATCATGGGTGTTGGTAGCTTCAGGTGCTTGAGGATGTCGAACATGATGCTGCCGAAGCGGGTCACCGGGAGTCCTCCTCACAATGTACTCGAATCTCTTCATCCTTCAGTTTAGGAAGAACAAGTATGAGATAAATGCATAAGTAAAGAATTACGAGTACTTAGAAGAAAAGCAAGAATATTTCATAGAAGCTTTTATACTTAGTAAATAAATTAAGTTTTTGGCCAACTTATTTCTAACCAAACCTAGGGTTTCGATCCTACAGGCAACACTATGCTCTGATACCATCTGTAGTACCTGCACTTAGAAAATGGCAAGGTACCTGTGTATAGTGCAAACCCCTGGATCGTTTCATTTGCACACACAGTTTAAGATGAATATCACAACATTGTATCAATTATTACACGAATGATCCAGACTTGGAAAAATAAATGGTTCGATACATCTTTGCATAGCTTAAAGCTAGCTTAAAACAATAAAGCAGCGGAAATAAATCTTCAATGAGCCTCCATTCTTCATGATGCGCCACAGGCGAAAACATGTTGGTTGTAGACTCGAAACCCAAACGTAGTCCTTACTCATCGTCAGAAAATTCTGCAACAATTAATAATTTGCAACAGAGTGGGTCAGATACCATTAAAAATGGATCTGGCAAGTGACACTATGTGGACACTTAGTGGAATAACTCTAATAACCTATATGCATATTTGGCTGGTGGAGTTCAAGGCTATTTTGCATAAAAGCCAATTTTGCCTAACACTTTGTAAAACATTTTATTCAAATGTTCGAGACAATATGGCATGAAATCCATAGTCTCTTCTACCCTTGTTCACCCATCAAAATTTTACTTAAGAAATTGAGATGTTGGGAGCCTCCGTTGACATCCTTGATCAGCTGCTTGAATTGTCCGTAACCGGGGACACGGCTAAGTACTTAGTTTTTAACTCTGCAGAGGTTGTGCACTTTCACCATTAGACCCAACAAACCCAAACTATCCTCAAGCACTCAAATTGTGCTAAGGAAAAGGAGAGAGTTGAGACGAGACTTTTCAGAAGCATATTCCCCATCCCATACTGGCTTGACCCGTTCCACCTACATCCTCTACATCTGCTTGTCAAGCCGGGAGGAGTCCACGCAACTTAATCCATCTAGCCAGAGCCCATATGACTAATGGTTGCACGGTAAGCAACTTCACTTAGAGAAACATTGGTCCCTTTAATACCCTGGGTGGCAACCACAAGTGACCATCCCTTAGAGGTCACCCCTAAGAGATGACACTCAACCTTTCCATCATCTTTTCAAAACCAAGTCCACCCAGGTGATAAATTAACTTAGTAGAATTTAACTTTTCAATAAAACACTTTTGCATAGCATCAATAATTCTACTAAGTTATCAATAGGATTCTAGACACAACTAGTGTAGAGGAGATAGTAGTTTCAGCATGGCAATACTATCCTACACATGCATATAAAGAAATACACTAAGTCATGCATAGAAAAATACTTAGGAAATTTATGGGGTGTGCCACTTGCCTTGGCAACAAGCAGAATAGCAACAGCTGCAACAGTCCTCGTTTCCCTCCGGAGATTCTAACACAACAAACAATACATAATGAACAAACAAGTTTCATAAAACTTCTAAGGAAAAATATATGCATGCATGATGTGCAAAATATTTCTAAGGACTAGAGATGCATGCCATGCCATGAAATTATTCTAAGTTAATGCAAGGCAAGCAAGATGATCCAAAAATGACTAAGGACCAAGATCATAACACTTGGGTCGAAATTTAACTAAGGACTAAAGCTAACACATCAAGTCCAAATAATTTCTAAGGAAAGTAACAAAATAAGAAGTGCAAAATAATTTCTAAGGAAAAGGTATGAAAACAATTAGTTGATAATTTTTCTAAGGACAAACCTTTGTCATATCAAGTACTTAGAATATTTTCTAAGGAAACAACTAAGTTTTCAAGATGCTAAAATTTTCTAAGGACAAGATCTATTATTAATAAGATATTGAAAATTTCTAAGGAAATTTCTAAGGAAAAGTGTTGTCAAAATTTTTATTATCAAAAATTTTCTAAGGAAGAAAGAAATACTTAATTTAGAGAGGCAGAATATTTGTAAGTACTTTTGTAACTAAGTTGATCAGAAATATGACTAAGTCATTTTATTAGTCGAATATAGGAAGAAAAATTAATTTTAATCAATTTTAATTATTAAATTACCACCTATAAGCATTTAATTTATATTAATTACGAAAAACATAGAAAAATACTATTACAAAAATAGTAGAGTATTCCTACGGCCAATTATTAATTAAACAAAGTTATAGCAATTGGATTTACCCAAAAATCAATTTTTAAATTTAAGTTAAGTCAAATTTACTTAAACAACCATTTTTAAAATTGAACCAAAATAAGTTTGACAAAACGTAACACTAATTATGCCAAAAGTTTCTACGTGTCATAAGCTTTCCAGAAATATAAAGTTCATAAAATTTGGATAAACGAGTAAAAATTAATAATAGATCTAATCGCAGGGACTAATCTGTAACGTGCAGGGGCTAAACTGAAAAGAAAACAGAATAAAATCTTCTCGCTGAAGTCCCTGGCGACGTGGCGTCTTCTGATTGGTGCGCTTCTTCTCCGTGGGCGGATGCGGGCGATGCGGACGCGGACGGGTTGCGGCGCGGACGGACGTGGACGGATGCGGGCGACGCGGACGGCTTCACGACGTGGCGCTTCTCCATTGGACGGTACCGGTTCGAGATGCGATCTAATCTGACGCGTTGATGATGGATCCGACGGCTTACAACTAACGAACCAAAACGGCCGACGTCTCCGCCGGAAACATGCCGGAAGACTACCTCTACGGTGGCGCCATCGCCGGCGGCGAGCTAAACGCAACAGAAAAGAAGAGGGGATGGGGCTTGGTACCAGGAAATGCAGGAGCTCGTGACGGAGACGATGATGATGACGACGTGGACGCGGACGGGCTACTCCTCCGGTGATCGCTCGTCGAAGTTGGAGTTGGCGGCGGCTTGCTCCTGTCGCAGACGGCGTCGTCGATCTAGCGCGTAATAAAAACGAGGAGCGGTGTTAGGTGGTGCGCACGGATGTGGGGAAGCGAGAGGGAAGGTCGAGAGAAGCTGCAGGGGTCGAGGCTCACCGTATTCGACGATGAACGACGGTGACAGTGGCGGAGCAATGCGCGCAGCCTGGGGCTCTCGATGAGATTGGTTTGGGGCAAAAGAACGAGCGGGGTCTGGGTATTTATATGGGCGGGTCTACGTGGAGAACACGGAAGAAATGGCAACAGAAACGGAGAGGATTTCCGCTAGGGTTTGTTCGAGGAGTCCGTGTTCATCACGGTGGCGTGGAGGTGATGACAGGCGGGGCCTGCTTGTCAGCGAGAGGACGCGTCGAGTTGGGCCGTGGTCCGGTGTCTGCTGCGCGCGCGTCGGTTAGTTAGTGGGCTGAGCCCAGTTAGGCGTAGGAAATAGTTTTTCCACTAGAACAATTTATTATTTTCTGTTTTTAAACAAAACCAAATGACTTTTGTATTTTAAATCCAAAACAAGTCAAACCACTTTCTATAATTTTGTAAAAACACACCCCACATAATTAGTATGACTTGGGGATATAATTTACAATATTCAAAATTTTAAAATTGAAGTAGTTTGAATAAGCACTTGCAGATACTTTGCAAATTAGGGTTTTGAGATATTTCCTCTAATTTTCATAATTTGAATTGAAACAATACACAAACAAAGATGCAATGACATGATGCATGATGCAATTTGAAAGTTTTAATTTTTTGTGAAAATTGGGATGTTACACCGGCCTAACCGGCCCCCATGCCGGCTCCTCTGTAGCTGGCCACAGCACGCCAGGCCGGCCCCCCAACCGGCCACTCTGGCATCTTCAAACGACCACTTTTTGGAGGAGCTTTAAATAGCCCTCCACCTACCTTGAGACAAGTAGCTTGAACACTTGAAGAACACCATTGATTGCAAGCTCAAGATTTGATAGATCTCCCAATCCCTCCACCCAAACTCGTTGATACTTGGAGGATTGAAGGAGAAGCCCCGGATCTACATCTTCACCAAGCCGTTCTTCATTTCCTCCTCATTCACTTGAGGGACCCTTTGCTAGGATTTCCATTGGGAAAACCTAGCCTCATATTGTACTCACTTGATTGTCTTTGTGACAGATTTGTAGCTGTTCGGGAGCCCCCAATCCTCTTGTGGGTTGTGCCCCGGATCGTTGTTGTAAGGGCTCCGGATTCCGCCTTGAAGGATTCCGATAGTGGAAGGTGAACCAAACCTTTGTGGTGCGGTTCATCGGAGAAGAAGGTGCACCCGCCTTTGTGGCGGTTGAGTTTTAACCTTTGTGGTAGCTCACACCTCTCCAACGAGACGTACTCCCCTAAAAAGGAGGAACTCGGGATTACATCCATGTCTCCGCGTGCTTTCACTTTCGGTTACTTCTATACTTGTTTATAGTTTTTACTTCGTGTATCTTGTTTAGTTGCTCGCTTGTCATATAGGTAAATTCACCTTAGTTGCATATCTAGAGAATTTACCTTTTGTGTCAAGCCTAATTTGAAAAAGTACTAAAATTGAAGTAGCACCTATTCACCCCCCCCCCCTCTAGGTGTCATACGATCCTTTCAATTGGTATCAGAGCCTCGGCTCTCTTGTTGGGCTTAACCGCCTAAGAGAAGGAAGACGATGATGGGGCAATTTCCATGTCCGAGGATGAGGAACCTAAGCAGGCGCGCAAGGAAAAGAAATACCCCAAGGTACATGGCCAACTGGTGTGCTTCTTGGGCACTCCTTCGGCAAAGGAAGAAAAGGCGGAGATGCGAGAGCTAAACGCCACAGTGCCAGATGTTCCCCAGTATTTAGACTGGTCTGAGAGCCAATCACTTGGGATAGAGATGATCACCCAGATCACGTACCTCACCCCGGCAAATACGCCCTTGTCGTCGACCCAATTGTCGACAACTTCAGACTCACCAAGGTGTTGATGGATGGCGGCAGCAGCCTCAACATCATCTACGCGGACACCTGAAGCGCATGAACTTGTCGGAAAGCCAGCTTGACTACAGCAAAGTCAAGTTTCATGGCATCGTTCCGGGAAAGCAAGCCAAGTCAATGGGAAGCATCAAACTGGAGGTTACTTTCGGACCTGAGACAAACTACCGCTCGGAGCATCTCAGGTTTGAAGTAGTCCCCTTCAAGAGTGCCTACCACGCCATCTTTGGACGGCCAGCTTTCGCCAAGTTCATGGCTCGGCCGTGTTACATCTACAGCAAGCTGAAGATGCCGGGACCCAACGGTACAATCACCGTCAGTGGCAACTTCAAGAAAGCAAAGGAGTGCGAGCGTGGCAACGCCGCCTTCGCTGAGGCAGTCCTCCACGCAGAGGAATTAGCCATGTTGAAAAAGGAGCTTGATACGTCGCAGCTGCCGGAGGATGTAAAGACCGCAGAGCCCAAGAACACTTTCAAGGCGTCCGAAGACACAAAGAAGGCGGACCTGGTCCCAGGTGACAGCTCCAAGCAAGTCACCATAGGGGCAGGCCTGGACGACAAATAGGAAAGCGCGCTCGTCAGGTTCCTCCGTGAGAATCAGGACATCTTTGCATGGTCGTCAGCCGACATGCCAGGTGTCCCGAGGGAACTTGCCGAGCACTCTCTTAATGTCTATGGAGCCAAGCCAGTAAAGCAAGGAATAAGGCGCTACGGTGAGAAGAAGCGGACAGCAATAGGGAAGGAGATCATCAAGTTGCAAGAAGCCAAGTTCATTAGGGAGGTAGTACACACTGATTGGTTGGCAAATCCTGTAATGGTTCCAAAACCTAATAAGGAAATGAGAATGTGCATTGATTATACCGGTTTGAACAAGTGCTGTCCTAAGGACCACTTTGCTTGCCTCGTATAGATCAGGTCATAGACTCCACAGCCGGCTCCGAGCTGCTGTGCTTTTTGGATGCGTACTCCGGGTACCACCAAATCAAAATGCGAGAATCCGACCAAATCAAAACATCGTTCACTACGCCCTACGGGACCTTCTGCTACATCACGATGCCCTTCGGTCTAAAAAATGCCGGCGCAACGTATCAGCGGTGTATGCAAAGATGCCTTCACGAGCAAATTGGCCGCAATGTTCACGTCTATGTTGACGACATTGCCGTCATGTCAAGAAAGAAGGCAGATTTGCTTGACGATTTGAGAGAAACCTTTGATAGCCTCCGGGTATATAGGATGAAGCTCAACCCGAAAAAATGCGTCTTCGGGGTTCCTGCCGGCAAATTGCTTGGCTTTATCGTTTCCGAACGAGGAATAGAGGTAAATCCAGAAAAAATCAGAGCGATCCTCAACATATCCAGGCCCAAGGACCTGAAGGACGTGCAGCGACTTGCCGGCTCGGCGGCTGCCGTCAGTCGTTTCATTAGCCGTCTTGGGAGAAGGCACTACCTCTCTACCGGCTTCTGAAGAAATCCGACAACTTTGAATGGACAGACGAAGCAGACGCCGCCTTGCAGCAACTCAAGGACGCGTTAACGTCTGCTCCAATCTTAGCAGCTCCTCGAACGCAGGAACCAATGCTGCTTTACATCGCGGCAACTAACTTGGTTGTTAGCGTGGTCCTGGTTGTGGAACGCAAGACGGAAAAATCAGACTTGCCGGAACAACGTCCGGTTTACTTCATCAGTGAAGTATTTTCCGCCTCAAAACAGCGTTATCCGCATTACCAGAAGCTGGTCTACGGTGTTTTCTACGCCGCCAGAAAGTTAAGGCACTATTTCCAGGAGCATTCAATCACGGTTGTGAGCAAGGCACCTCTGGGGGATATCATCAATAATACAGATGCGACAGGCCGCGTTGCCAAGTGGGGCATCGAACTTGCCGCCTTCGACATCACGTATAAACCCAGAACGGCCATTAAATCTCAAGCCTTAGCAGACTTTGTAGCAGATTGGACGGAGGCCATGGACGAAGTACCTCTCCCTGAAGACGCATATTGGATCATGCACTTTGACGGATCAAAAATGCTTCAGGGCTCGGGGGCTGGCATTGTTTTAAGAAACCCTCAAGGAGACAAGCTTAGTTATGTGTTACAAATTCACTTCAAGGCAACTAATAATGTTGCTGAATACGAAGCTCTCCTTCATGGTCTACACATTGCCAAGGAACTAGGCGTCCAGCGTGTCCTCTGCTACGGAGATTCAGACTTGGTGGCGCAACAGATACGGGTACTTGGGACACAAAGAGCGAGACAATGGCGGCATATCGAGCTACCGTCGACGAATTCGCTAAATGTTTCCTAGGCTACGAGGTCCGCCACATCCCAAGGCTCAAAATGAGGCGGCAGATACACTTGCCAGAATGGGTCTGAACGCAAAAAGGTACCAAAAGATGTTTTCCTGGAACACCTGCACAAGCCGTCAATAAAAGGAGCAGACCTCCTTGACCCAGAGTCGGCAGAACCAGTTGAAGACGCTAGCTATGCCGTCTACCTGGTAAAGCCGGATTGGACGACGCCATATTTGGACTTCCTGATCAATCAGGAGTTGCCGGACGATGAGGTTTTGAAAAGGCAAATCATAAGAAGAGCCAAGGCATTCACAATAATTAAAGGCGAATTGTACAAACGTAGCACCACTGGTGTTTACCAACGTTGCATTTCGCCCGAAGAAGGCAGAGAACTGTTGGATGAGATACATGCTGGGTGTGTGGACATCACGCTTCCTCACGCGCCCTTGTTTCAAAAGCCTTCCGACAAGGTTTCTACTGGTTGACAGCCAAGCAAGATGCAGAGGACATCGTCAAAAGATGCAGGGGCTGCCAACTTTATGCCAGACAATCGCACATGCCAGCTCAGGAGCTTAAAACAATACCCATCACATGGCCTTTCGCAGTCTGGGGCTTGGACATGGTTGGTCCGTTTAAACGGCGCCTGGTGGCTACACACATTTACTTGTGGCTGTAGACAAGTTCACCAAGTGGGTTGAAGCTAAGCCATCAAAAAGCTAGACGGTGCCACAGCCGCAAATTTTCTGTGGGGAATAATCTCTCGGTTCGGGGTGCCTCATAGCATTATCACCGATAACGGCACTAACTTGTCGCAAGGCGAAGTTGAGGAATACTGTTATAAGCATGGTATCCGCCTAGATCTTGCCTCAGTAGCACACCCGCAGGCAAACGGTCAAGTAGAGCGTACAAATGGTTTAGTCCTACAAGGCATCAAACCACGTCTCGAAGTACCATTGCACAGAGCGGCTGGGGCTTGGGTGGATGAGTTGCAATCTGTCCTTTGGAGTTTACGCACAACTCCAAACAGATCAACCAAGTTCACTCCTTTCTTCTTAGTCTATGGCGCAGAAGCAGTGTTGCCGACCGACATGATGTATGATTCTCCCAGAATTCAAGCCTACGTCCAGGAAGACGCAGAAGATGCAAGACAGGATGGCCTTGACCTACTTGATGAAGAACGAGATGTTGCCTCGCACGATCCGCCATCTATCAGCAAAGTTTGAGGCGTTATCACAGCAGAAGAGTACGGCAACGAAGTTTTAGAGTTGGTGACCTGGTCCTCCGCCTAATCCAAGACAGGAAGGGCTTGCATAAGTTATCCCCGCCATGGGAAGGACCTTTTGTGGTCAGTAAGGTGTTGCTCAATGGTTCTTATTACTTGGTAGACGCCGAGACGGATACAAGAAGAAACGAGGTCGCAAGCGCAAGAGGAAGGTTGACGACAAGTACGAAGAAACCAAGCGACCTTGGAACATTGAGCAGCTACGTCCTTTTTACACTTAGCAATTTCCACATTGTAATAAGTACTATATGATTATGAAATAAAAGTCTGTGGTTTGCTCATTCAGTTTTGGGATCATGCCATCTTTTGTCTTTTCTCGCAATCATATATCTGTTGTCATAAAAGTTACCGAACAAAATATTTTTGCTCCGCTAAGGTTCAAACTTTTTGACATTTGCCGTCTGCCGGCTAAAAAAGCAAACAATCTTTGCACCGCCTAATATGCTATCTGTCTGTTTGTGTGTGGGTCGCCTAGTAGTATGTCGTTGGCACCAACATGCTGGCTTTGGTCTCTGAGTCTAAATTAGTTGGTATTGCACCTGGTTGGCTCAGCTAAAGTAACTAAGATGAGGTTCCGCCAACATATGAAACAGCTAAACATGAAACGAGATACATATTAAGGCGGGCCACTTAAATAAGCCTACCGCCAAGTGTAGCATAAAAGTTGGCCCAAATATTTACAAACCCAAAATATAAACAAGTTTTTTGCGTTAACAGATTAACGCAGTGTCTTGTGCTACCATTGCAGGAGAGGACATTTAAGGAGTTGCCGCTTTGGTGGAGGTAGTTGGGAGATCCTGGGGGCTGACACCGGCATCCTTGGGGCTGGCTCCGCCATCCTGGGGGCTGCGCTCGTCAGCCGCGGCTTCGCCTTCTCCGCCTCCGGCAGCTTCAGGATCCGCCAAGGAGGGATCGGCTACGGCAACATGTGGATCCGGGTGTTCCTTGTAGAACTTGCGGATGTCAACCATGTTGGCAACCCGGGTTGCATAGCCCGAACAGACCGCAGCACGTCTGCATCACGATGGCTTGGTTGTTTTCGTCTTCGGTGGGGAAGTACTCGGTGACTTGATGAATATCAGCCTCCGGATACCACGCCGCCGTCATCGCCAACGCCAACTTGGCTCCGCCTCGTGCTGATCGTAGCGTGCCGTCATGTTCGGTCGCCGCCTTCTCCAGCAAGTCCGGCAAGGCATCAAAGTTGACGGGATCGCCGTGCTCGCCAGGGTAGAACTTGGCGGCAAACGCTTTGCCCGCGCAGACAATCTGGTTGACGTTTCGCCAACCTTCAAGATACGGGCAAGGCGCGGCGTCGTATCCACGTCATCGCCTAAGTTAGCCGGCACTGCAAATCAAACAGTTACACACTGCAGACTTAAGAATTCAAGGTATCAAAAAAGATGAAGGTTAAGAGACTTACCCAGGACATGCTCGTGGATGGCGTTGACCTCATCCAGATGGTTCTCAAGCGTTTCCTGAGCTAGCTGGACCGCCTTCGACAGTTGGTCCTGCTGCTCTTTGGCGTTCTTGTTCACCTGGTTGAGGTTGTTGCTCATGGCTTCAAGTTGTCCCGTCAACTTGCTAACCTCGGCGGCATGGGCCAGCTCCCGCTCCTCCAGCTCCTTGGCATGATCCGCCTTCAGCTTTGACACCAACTCAGCAAGATCTGCAGCTTCGTTCATCAAAGCTTGCATGTCAGTGGAGTTCTTGAGAATATCTTGCGCAGTGTTTAGTAATTCTACAAATAAAGAGAAAGACGACTAAAATACTTGTCGGAAAAGCAAAAAGAAGTCGGACGAAAAGAAGGCAAAGAAAATTTTGTCACCTTCATCCTTTTTGCGAGCCTCTTCCAAGCTCGCAATCTGGGCGTCCTTCATCTCCACGTCCTGATGCAGTTGCTGGCATTCTTTGTTTTTCTTCTCTTGAGCACGGAACAGCTCAAGATTGGAAGCAAGAACGGCCTGCATACACGAAGACAACGTTGCGGTTAGCACTATATAGTCAACGAGACCACTTTGCCGGCTAAAAAATCTTTCAGCCGCCAAAGTGCTCGGGGGCTGCGACTATAGGTTAATTACCTCAAGTTGACCGTGCAGGGTCTCGTGGAGATCATCCATGTGCGCGTACCATTTACGGGTACCTTCGCGCATGGTCCTTAGCGTTTGCCGAGGGTCTTGTAATCCTTTGCCAGATTGAGAGCTGGGATGGGAGGACGATCCGCCATGGCCAGCCGCCATCTCGTCATCCATCTCTTGCTTCATGGCAATAAATCGAGCGGCATCATTAGCCGAAGCTTCAGCCGTCTTCAAGGTAGTGGGGCCGTAACGACTTTTTGCCCGCCATCTTCTCCGTAGCCGCCTCTGCGGTACCAGCAGATGTGTACGTTCCCTGGCATACAACCACGGGAACGCCAACTGTAGGCGTTGTCGGCGCAGTGGCTGGAGAAGACCGTGGTGGCTTGCCCCTACCGGCAGAAATCTTCAGGTTGGCGCGGAGCTTGGGCATGGCAGGCTTGCCCCTGTAAGCAGAAAAGTGCAAGTTTGTCAGCAGAAACTTATATCAAATGGCTAAGTCAGGGAAAGCAAAAGTTTGCCTACCGCTTGAGTGGGATATTTTCCCCCAAGGTCTCATCCTCTGCATCAACAGAGGTGGCCGCCTTCTTCCTCTTCTCCAAATCCTTGGTGGAGCCGCCTGCTTTGCGTTTCTTCGACTTGCTGGCACCGGTGTCGTACCAGTTGGGAGCCAAGTCGGCATCCCCCAAGGTTTGCAGCTGAAAAGGAAAAGGGCAAAACATTAATTCAGTACCCAGTGGCAAAGATGTCAAGTAAAAGGCAAGTAGTTTGGCTTACCACTGGGGCTGGGTTATCGTGGGTGAACATGGCGACGCCTTCGGCCGCCTTCACCGACAGAGGCTTGACAAGCTCTCTGAGCCGGTACTCAGCACATCTTGGTCAAGGGTGCTGTTGCCGGCGTCATCCGCCTTGTACTCGCACATCTTCAGTGGGCGATGGCGGAGTGGCATTATCTTCCTCGACAGCCAGCAGATGACGGTGTCAACTCCGTCAAGCAACGGAGCCTTCATCGTCTTCGTCAGAAACTCGATCCGCCTGACGGCAATTCGAAGCTCAGCCGACAAGCTGCTAAGGGGCACCTTTGCCGTCCAGCAGGCCTTGTGGGTTGGCGGACCGTTGACGAAGCAGGCATCCCCTGTGTCGTGCCGGGTGTCGGGATGTCCTTGCAGTAGAAAAAGGTGCTGGTCCAGTGCTTCACCGACTCGATGTATGGGATCTTTGGGTACCAGTCGGGTTGGCGGCAGTTGAAGGTTACGCTACCGCAAGTTGCCAGCTGGCCGCCTGGTATGGTTTGCCGGCGGCATAGGAAGCAGTATTGGAATAGCTCTATGGATGCAGCTATGCCTAAATACCCTTCGCACAAAGCCTGGAAGCCGGCTAGCACTAAATGCTGTTGGGCGCTATGTTGTGCGGTTGCAGCCCGTAGAAGCTAAGCACCGCCAAGAAGAAGGCGGAAAATGGCAAAGACATACCGCGGAGGCTGTGCGACGCCAACATGACGCGCTCGCCGTCTTGCGGGTCAGGGACTGGTTCGTCGCCTGGAACCCTCCAGGAGCACTCCGTCTTGGGCGGTATGTAGCCGCCATCCTCCAGCTCCTTCAGATAAGCTGACGTCATGATTGACGGCAGCCAATATCTGGAGCCAAGGTCCGCCGCCTCCTCTTCTTCCTCGGCGTCGTCGTCGGCGGCAGCTTCTGCCTCCGCTGGCCTCAGCGCTGGTTGCCGTTTGGGATGGAAGCGGAAGGCAGGTGTGGGCGCTACGGGTGCCGCGGAGTTGGAGAAGAAGAAGTAACCCCACCTTCAACCGCGGTGGGGACAGAAGAGGTCTCCGGCGTGCTCGCGGGAACGGCCGCCGCCGCCGATGCAGATCCAGATCCGGGTGCAGCCGCTGAAGTTGCAGCCAGCGCCGCCGCCGCCGCCGAATCTTGCTCGGTGTGCTCGCCATTTGTGCAGAAGTTCTGCTCAAGTGCTCGCCGGAGTTGAGTACAAGGGGGAGAAGCGCTTGAGAAGGTGAGGAGGCTGCGGTGAATGCGAATGGGGGAAGAAGTTCGACCCCATTGTGCCCTTTGGGTATTTATCTCCGCGCGTTAAGATTCGTGCGCGAGATTGGGGGCACACGATCTCCGCCACGTGCCCACATTTGCACGTCGTGGCACCGGTGTCTGAGGCCGTCTCCCCGATTCTCGTGCGTAGTGGAAAAGTAATCATGACGCATGCCAAGTCCAAACTGTCGTGGACTGCATGACTTCATCCGTCAACATTTGACGGGACCGGTCAAATGACAAGACTGGTGCCGGGAAGATTCCTGACAGCGGTCAGGCCGTCTTTCTCATGATGGCGGCAAATCATCCAACTACTTTAGGCGGATCGCCGCTTATTTCAACTTTGGAATGCTTCAAGCTCTTCAGTCGCCTACAAGACAAGACGGACGTCGCCGACAAAAGAAGACGGCGCCTGAAAACTCGAACCCTTCCAGGGGCTAATGTTGGGGATATACCTACTAGGGGTATCACCAGCATGGATCAATCCGGCTATGGCCCGCAGTGGTGGTGAAGGCTTTGCCTGCCGGGCGGCCCAGATAGCTGACGACCAAGGAAGGCGGATGCCGGTAAGGAGGAGGCCCAAGACCGAAGCTCATGAAGCCACCAAGACCAAGACGGAAGGCGGCAGACTTGCCGGCTAGGTTTAGGACTCTGTATGCTTGCCGGATACGTTATCGCCTTGTAACCCTAGGTCCAGCCGGCTATATAAGCTGGACCTCGGGACGCCTTTAGGGCAACCAATCCAGATACTCTCATACAATCAACTTCATTGTAACCTGTAACTCGGCTATTTGCTTCATAGTGAATTATAGCAGCACGTAGGGCTCCGCCACCGCCGTGGAGCCTGAAGCTGGGTAAACTGCCGTGTACAATCCCGACCTTGACGACGTCCACCTTCTTACCCTACGTTCACCCTCGGCTAGCAGGACCCCGCCTCCTATCTCAGATGCC
Source organism: Poa pratensis (assembly GCA_947311845.1). Taxonomy (NCBI): domain Eukaryota; kingdom Viridiplantae; phylum Streptophyta; class Magnoliopsida; order Poales; family Poaceae; genus Poa; species Poa pratensis. The sequence goes on along the minus strand of CAMZMU010000096.1, from coordinate 77,407,995 downwards.
GATACGACGACAGCATGCAACCAGGCTAAGCTCCAAGAAAACATCATTTTACACGTACTCACTGATGGCACGTAGCAGCAAATACTCTCAGAGCATACTCGTTGAAAAATTCACTGTCCGACCATACTGCGGCCTTATAGGAGGTACAGCAAGAGAATACAACTCTTTTCAGTCTTTCGAAAGCCTAATGCTGATATTCTGGAGGTTCTTTGTGACCCACAACAGGAGCTCCACGACCAGGCAAACACCATCCTCATCACGGTATTTGATCTCTGCTAACTTGAGGTTCATACAATGATAAGCAATCCTTTTCGACTTGTAGCGTCGCGGAAGCTGTAAATTGCCAGCATTAAAGATATGCTGTCAGATTTGTGTGTTCTAAGCTAATGAAGACATAGTTAGAAATGTACTTACCTTGCAATACTTCAAATTAAGTTTCTCCAAGCAGGGAGCGTTCTGCAGAAATAACTCCAACATCGTCGTATGCACTTGACCGGTCAAGTCGCACTCGTCCAGGAGCAGTGTTGTCAGGTTCGGAAACTTGGGCAAATCTTCGTCTACCCTCTCACCTGAGACGAAGCAAGTGGTAAATTAGTTGGGTCTCGCGCGAAAATCTACATGCAAGAAGCAAGATCAGCATCATTACCGTCTCTAGCGGCGGCAAGCCGGACAGCTCCAATCTCGTCACGTTATACAGGCTGCAAAGAAGATCGAATTCGAGGCCGTACCTCGGCACGCACACGGCGACGGCCCTGAGCGTCTCGTAAGTTGTAACGGACCGACGCCTCGACGAGCGACGGCATCTCGTGCATCCATGCGCCGTAGCACTCGTGCAGGTCTAGGCTTAAGGAAGCAAGGCCAGGAGTCCGGATGCGCGGGCGAATCCCGGCATATCTTGTAGACTCGCTGGTGGAGGAACGGTCCACGACCATCGTCTTGAGCGTGCGAGAGGTGAGCACCTCCTCGAAGGCGCGCGAGGCTGCAGTACTGGAGCTCGAGGTACTCCAGCAGAGGGCAGCCTGAGGCGCTGAGATGGTGCTCGAAGCCGCTGTCCAACGCGAGCAGTTGGAGGCGCAGCGTCGTGAGGAACCGGAGATCGGCACCGAGGCTCATGCGGCGAAGGAAGATGCGCGATCCAAAGCAGATGTCGAGCACGGCCGGGCGGTGGCGCTGGAGGCAGCTGGAGACAAGCCTCTGGCTGATTTCATGGCACAAACCGTTTGCGACGAGAACCGGAACGCGTCCAGGGACAGGTTGGGCCCGTGGTCGCCGCGGTGCAAGACGAGGTTGTGCGCGAACTTCTCGAACCTTATGTTGAGCTGCTCCGCTTCTCGCGATCTTCGCGCTCGCGCTCGCGGCCGGTCGCCGTTGTTTCCGCGGCGGCGGAGTACTGGAACTCCCGCTGGTCGACGTCGAGGCGCGGGGCATTGCGCCAGACGTGGCGCCACCGCTGCGACAGGAGGCTCGTGTGCACGAGCTGCCTGGCGCGCAGGTGCGAGACGATGCGGTGGAGCAGGCAGTCCGGCAAGGCGCCCAGCCTATCACGCGCCGAGGGGGCGTGGTGCGCCATGGCGACGGCGAGGGTGCCCGGAGGCTGCTGAGAATCGATCCGATCGTCGGAGGGTCAGGCTGTTTTTATTCGGGTTGCTAATTGAAGTGTGTTATCTGATGGATCGTTTTTTTTTTCGGGGGGATCGTTTAAATTATTTACATTGCATTCCCTCGGAAACAAATTTGTTTCCATTCCATCTGCGTGACTATGTACCGCCGTTGGTCCGTCAAATCAGCGGTTAGATCAGGAAACATGGATTGCTTCTGCTTCTCTCTGTTTCCTTCAGCACTAGCAATCGTACACTTGCAATTCAAACTGCAAAAAATATGATAGAGAAACATCATTATATTCGTTTAACCAGCTTTTAAATCGTGAAGACTGATTGATCTTTTTGCTAGTTGGGCACCAGTGCTTTTGATTTACCATTTTTATTAAATAACAAAATTCAAAGAAATAGTAATAATTACTAAATAATGTAATAATTAGTGCGGTGGGCGTGGGAGATTTAGCTCTTCATTAGGTAAATTTTGGTCCTCAGATTAAGCATATCAATGATTTTGATTAGGGAGTACAACTTATAATCGATACATCATTGAACAAATCTGGAGCATTGGTGGATGGCAATCCTGCGGCTCATGTTCTTTTTTTGCTGAGTAAAGTTGCCACACACGGCTGTAGCACAATGGCTATGGCCCCGAGCATAAGCCAAGCCCATTGACAGACACGTGTACTCTACTCGTGTATGGCTAGTTAGTTACTCTACTGGAGGCTGGCAGTTAGAACCAACATGTGGTTGCATATTTAGAAGGGTGGTTGTACATCCACCCATGCGAGTATAAACTGCAGATTTGATATTAATATTTCTCATTAAACGTGAAATATTTTTTCAGTGGGAGACGACGTTCTCCTCGATAGTGAGACAGTCAATCTTAAGATCTAACCATTGACTCAGTCTACCAGAGGTGCTCATAGAGGGAGGGTTTTCGTGTGTGCGTTCATACGGGTGAGTGTTTCTTAGCTTAATAGAAGGCACACGGCTCATCTAAGGATGAATAAGACTGCTTCCGAATTTCTACTTTCACGACATATCTGCCAATGACGAATACGATCATTTATTTTTCTGATGAATTTGCTTTTTATATATTAAACTTTTGTGCACCCGTACATGGGTTTCTGTATACTTCTCTTTTCGGGCGAGGCTGGGTGTGCGTGCTCTACGCGAGCTGTTTGCACATGTATATGAGCGTCTAGTCCCCCGGCCCATCTTTGACTGGCAGAGCCGAGAAAGAGAGGGGAAGGTTCCAATGCGTATATGGTATATTTCAAAGTAAAACAAAATCTAAATGCAAATGACAAAAGTGTGGATATAAGAAATAATACACATTTTCAAACCCCGAATGCTTTTCATTTTGTGTAACCCGTAGTATAAGGTATTTCATATCGAAAATTTTACACGCTTGTAGGATACATCCTTGTATACGTTTTGATTTGTTTTTAGATTCTGAAACTTTAAAATGCCATTTTCGATTAAAAAAGGCTACACACATGTAACCCGAGCTCACATTTGATTATTCAGTTACTAGTTATGTAATTAAGATTTGGAAACTAAGATGCTACTCCTTTGCAGGTTCTTGGAAACGCCCAGCAGGAGATTGACCATCTGGCTAACACCGTCTTGTTTAACATATTTGATCTCTGCGGACTTGAGGTTCACACACTGACTCGACATCTTCTTCGACTTGGACCTTCCTTGCATCCCTCCCGGAAGCTTCAGTTTGGCAGCAGCATCAAGGATTCATGTAAGAATATTAGTTGTTGTAATTCACGGTAGATTAGTTAGGACATACTGATCGAACATACGTTGCAATGCTGCAAAGAGTTTCTCCAAGTTAGGCGCGTTTTGCAGGAAATATTCCAACATCGTTGGCGCTTCAGCGTCGCGTCTCATGGTCAAGTCGCACTTGCCGAGGTGCAACGTTCTTAGGTTATGAAACATTCGCAAGTCTCCATGTCCTTCATATGGTACACCATAAACTTGCGGCAACCCGAACTGAAACAAAGACGGAAAACCGCGGTGAGCAAAATCACAGGTTAGGACACAAACACGGAAATATATATACCTGGCAATTCTCCACAGAAAGTTCCTCCAAGTTAGGAGTGGTATGCATGAATAAGTCCAACGTCGTGCACTTGTCAGCAGTCAAGTCGCACCGGTCCAGGAGCAATATTCTCAGGTTGCGAAACTTGGGAAAGACTTCTTCTGTTCCATACAACACCTGAATTTATAATCAGAGAACTCGGCGTGAGAAACAATCTGGATTTGATGGATCAAAATTTAACTAGCCAGACAACTCTAGTTTCATCAAAACGGTTTTTTACGGACGGCCCAGATTTGCCCTTGGCGCCATATGCCCTTGTAAATGCTTTTACCGTAGTTTCATGGCATTCTGTAGGTTGCAAAGCATCTGGAGTTCGTCGTCGACGAGACCCAGTTGAGACGGATTGAGGCGTGGACGAGCGACGGCACGATGTAGACGAACCTATCCGCGTAGTCATGGTCCATAACCATGCGTAGGAAAGCAAGGCCTGGAGCCTCGATGATGTTCACGCGACTCTGATTTTCATTGTACAGGCCGAGAGTTTTGAGCGTGTGGGAGAGGACCAACTCCGTGGAGCCGAGGCCGCAGCGATCGAGCTCCAGGTGCTCCAGCCGAGGACAGCCGGATGCGCCGACATGGTGCGCGAAACCGCCAGGCAGGACGACACCGCTGAGGCGCAGGGTCATCAGGCGTGTGAGATCTGTGCCGCGGCCGAAGCAGCGCAGGTCGACGACCGGCAGCGCTCGAGGCAGAGGCGGACCCATCTGCCGGCGTCGCCTTGATTCTGTCGTCCGTGGCCCTGCGGAGGGTTGACGACGTGCAGCCGGAGCGAGTCCAGGGGCAGGTCGGGGCGGTGGCGCGAGAGGAGGTTGTCAGTGAATTTCTCGAACCTGTCCCACTCTTTCAGGTAGTAATCGTGCTTCTTGTGGAGGGTCGTCGCCGGCGGCGGCTTCTTCGAGCTGGAACTCCCGTGGGTCGATGTCGAGGTGCGGCACCTCGCGCCAGAGGTGGCACCACCGCCGCGACAGGAGGCTTGTCTGCACGAGCGTCCTGGCGCCAAGGGAAGCGAGGGAGATGATGCGGAGGAGCAGGCCGTCCGGCAGGTCGCTCAGCCTGTCCAGCTTCGCCGACGCGTCCTCCATCTCCATGGCGACAGCAAGAAGAGTCGATCGGATCGTCGGAGGGTGGACGGCTCGGGGGAATTTATTATTTGCCCTGTTTTACTCTGGTTCTTTACTATTTGCCACACATTAGTTTGTCTTCTATTATTTGCCACATATTACACTGAGTTCTTACTATTTTGCCCTATTTCTCTTTTTACCCGTATATTGATTTTTTTACAACCCCTTGGAGTTAACTTTTTCTTGCTTCCATTTGAACTCGACGGCACATCAAAACTGTGTCTCGCTGGAGATGTAGTAGTTGCCACTGCTGGCTGTGATGTACCATCTCCAGCCATGGCAACATCAGGTTAGGAAATAGCTTTTTTACATGATTATTTGGATATGAAAGCAAAGCAGCAGGATTACCTCCTTGTAATAGGCCGGGGCTGCCATGAAGGCTAGGAGGCAAGGTGATTGTAGTTCTTTTCGGTGTCCCAACAGTAGCTAAAAATACCTCTTCCTCAATCACCTCTCTAGAAGGTTGATCCTCACCTTTATGAACTTTTTTTGCCCTTTTCTTTCTGTTTCAGTACACAAGACATTAATTAGAAATAAGAGACTAATATAGATGTCATACTAATAAAACAATACAAGTGTTACCTTTGTCTGGGTCCATTTTCTGGACATGTTATTTTCCTATGCCCCAACTCCCCACACTGTTTGCATCTGTTCTTCGTGCCAAATCTCTTTTTCTCTTTTTCCTTTCCCTTGAGACCATTTTCTGGTGCCTTCTCTTCATCAACATCGTCTTGCTCTTTTCCTTTACCATCTAACTTTTTCTTCCCTTTACTGCTACCACCACCATCTTCAAGGCAGCCTTTGATTCTCAATTTTCTCTGCCTCCCAATTGGTCTCCTTGAAATCGGCGGCACCATATCAAAATCTAGAGTAACTTGCGGCACCATATCAAAATCAGCTAAACTACTTCCATCATTGGATTGGACAATATTCGAAGTACACATGTCGGTAGTATCCGTCGTCGACGCACTACTCGAAAAAATATAGCAATTTCACTTAGTGAGGAAACATTGAATTATATATCTCTGAATATTGAAAGTTTAACAGATGCAAGGGGAAAGAATGATCAGTACGGGAGTGAAAGTGAACGGATGCAAGGGTCAGTTAAATGTGTGCTACGCAAGCATTAACAATTGCATCAAAATTCAACGTCATATATTGCATTAAAATTCAAACCAGTCTGTTGTTTGCAGCCAACGTCATATATAGCTAATCTTTATATTCAGTATCACGGCCGGAATTTCAGGAACCACATATTCCTAAATTGTATCAGTGTACCACCACATGGTTGATCAGAAGTTGAGGTGGATCAGATCACAAACAAAACTGAAAACCTTATCGCAAGTCTCTTACCTTCTCCAATGGCAATGGGGCAAAAATGACGGGAAGGAGGGAAATTCGAGAGAGAGGAATCAGTTACCTGGATCGTGGCGGCAGTTCCTGGTCGTCGATCATGGCCATGCCTCCCGTGGTCCGGCCGCTGCCAGCGGCGGCTGTCGTCGTATCGGCATCTGAGATAGGAGACGGGTCCTGCTAGCCGAGGGTGAACGTAGGGCAAGAAGGTGGCCGTCGTCGAGGTCGGGATTGTACACGGCAGTTTACCCAGCTTCAGGCTCCACGGCGGTGGTGGAGCCCTACGTGCTGCTATAATTCACTATGAGGCAAATAGCCGAGGTACAGGTTACAATGAGCTTGATTGTATGAGAGTATGAAAGTATATGCCCTAAAGGCTTCCCGTGGTCCAGCTTATATAGGCGGCCGGACCTAGGGTTACAAGGTGATTACGTATCCGGCAAGCATACAGAGTACTAAACTTAGCCGGCAAGTCTGCCGCCTTCCGTCTTGGTCCTGGTGGCTTCATGGGCTTCGGTCTTGGGCCTCCTCCTTGCCGGCATCCGCCTTCCTTGGTCGTCAGCTATCTGGGCCGCCCGGCAGGCAAAGCCTTCGCCACCACTGCGGGCCACCCTGGACTAGCCGGATTGATCCATGCTGGTGATACCCCTAGTTGGTATATCCCCAACATTAGCCCCTGGAAGGGTTCGAGCTCTTCAGGCGCCGTCTTCTTTTGTCGGCGACATCCGTCTTGTCTTGTAGGCGGCTGAAGAGATTGAAGCATTCCAAAGTTAAAATAAGTGGCGATCCGCCTAAAGTAGTCGGATGATTTGCCGCTATCATGGGAAAGACGGCCTGACCGCTGTCAGGAATCTTCCCGGCACCAGTCTTGTCATTTGACCGGTCCCGTCAAATGTTGACGGATGACGTCATGCAGTCCACGACAGTTTGGACTTGGCGTGCGTCATGATTACTCTTCCACTACGCACGAGAATCGGGGAGAAGGCCGCAGACACCGTTGCCACGACGTGCAAATTGTGGGCACGTGGCGGAGATCGTGTGTCCCCCCAATCTCGCGCACGAATCTTAGCGCGCGGAGATAAATACCCAAAGGGCACAACGGGGTCGAATTTCTTCCCCCATTCGCATTCACCGCAGCCTCCTCACCTTCTCGAGCGCTCCTCCCCCTCATACTCAACTCCGGCGAGCACTTGAGCAGAACTTCTGCGCCCAATGGCGAGCAACACCGAGCAAGATTCGGCGGCGGCGGCGGCGCTGCCTGCAACTTCGGCGGCTGCGCCTGGATCTGGATCTGCATCGGCGGCGGCCGTTCCCGCGAGCACGTCGGAGCCCTCTTCTGTCCCCACCGCGGCTGCAGGTGGGGTTACTTCTTCTTCTCCAACTCCGGTGGCACCCGTAGCGCCCACACCTGCCTTCCCGCTTCCATCCCCAACGGCGACCAGCGCTGAGGCCACGGCGGAGGCAGAAGCTGCCGCCGACAGCGACGCCGAGGAAGAAGAGGAGGCGGTGGACCTTGGCACCAGATATTGGCTGCCATCAATCATGACGTCAGCTTATCTTAAGGAGCTGGAGGATGGCGGTTACATACCGCCCAAGACGGAGTGCTCCTGGAGGGTTCCAGGCGACGAACCAGTCCCTGACCCGCAAGACGGCGAGCGTGTCATGTTGGCGTCGCACAGCCTCCGCGGTATGTCTTTACCACTCTCCGCCTTCTTCTTGGTGGTGCTTAGCTTCTACGGGCTGCAACCGCACAACATAGCGCCCAACAGCATTTTAGTGCTAGCCGTCTTCCAGGCTTTGTGTGAAGGGTATTTAGGCATAGCTGCATCCATAGAGCTATTCCAATACTGCTTCCTATGCCGTCGACAAACCATACCAGGTGGCCAGCTGGCAACTTGCGGTAGCGTAACCTTCAACTGCCGCCAACCCGACTGGTACCCAAAGATCCCATACATCGAGTCGGTGAAGCACTGGACCAACACCTTTTTCTACTGCAAGGACATCCCGACACCCGACACGACACAGGGGATGCCTGCTTTCGTCAACGGTCCGCCAACCCACAAGGCCTACTGGACGGCAAAGGTGCCCCTTAGCAGCTTGTCGGCTGAGCTTCGAATTGCCGTCTGGCGGATCGAGTTTCTGACGAAGACGATGAAGGCTCCGTTGCTTGACGGAGTTGACACCGTCATCTGCTGGTTGTCGAGGAAGATAATGCCACTCCGCCATCGCCCACTAAAGATGTGTGAGTACAAGGCGGATGACGCCGGCAACAGCACCCTTGACCAAGATGTGCTAGAGTACCGGCTCAGAGAGCTTGTCAAGCCTCTGTCGGTGAAGGCGGCCGAAGGCGTCGCCATGTTCACCCACGATAACCTAGCCCCAGTGGCAAGCCAAAGCTATTTGTCTTTTACCTGACATCTTTGTCCACTGGGTACTGAATGTTTTGCCCTTTTCCTTTTCAGCTACAAACCTTGGGGGAAGCCGACTTGGCTCCCAACTGGTACGACACCGGTGCCAGCAAATCGAAGAAACGCAAAGCAGGCGGCTCCACCAAGGATTTGGAGAAGAGGAAGAAGGCGGCCACCTCTGCTGATGCAGAGGATGAGACCTTGGGGGAGAATATCCCACTCAAGCGGTAGGCAAGCTTTTGCTTTCCCTGACTTAGCCATTTGATACAATTTTCTGCTGACAAACTTGCACTTTTCTGCTTATAGGGGCAAGCCTGCCATGCCCAGGCTCCGCGCCAACCTGAAGATTTCTGCCGGTAGGGGCAAGCCACCACGGTCTTCTCCAGCCACTGCGCCGACAACGCCTACCGTTGGCGTTCCCGTGGTTGTATGCCAGGGAACGTACACATCTGCTGGCACCGCAGAGGCGGCTACGGAGAAGATGGTGGGCAAGAAGTTCGTTATGAGCCCCACTACCTTGAAGACGGCTGAAGCTTCGGCTAATGATGCCGATCGATTTATGGCCATGAAGCTTGAGGCGGGAGAAGAGATGGGAGAGAGCTATGGCGGCTCCTCCTCCAAATCTGGCCCTGACTATGCCGCGGGAGCGAAAGATCCCCGCCAAACCTTGAACAACCTACGCGAGGGCACCAAGCTGTGGCACTCGCACACTGAACATCTCACTGACTTGCTACAGAAGGAACTTGAGGTAATCCCCAGTCCCAGCCCCCGAGCACTTTGGCGACTAAAAAGGTTGTTTTTAGCCGGCGGAGTGGTCTTGACTTGGATCTCAACTGTTCCGTTTCTGTTGTAGGCGGCTCTTGCATCCAACGCAGAGCTTTTCCAAGCCCAAGGCACCAAGAATGCAGAATGCCGCCAACTTCGGCAAGACATCGAGCTGAAGAACGCCCAGATTGCGAGCTTAGAAGAGGCTCGCAAAAAGGTTGAAGGTGACAAAACTTCTTTGCCTTCTTTTCGTCCTAGTTTGATTTTTTACTTCCGACAAGTTCTTTAGTCGTCTTTTTCTTTATTTGTAGAATTACTAAACACTGCGCAAGATATTCTCAAGAACTCCACTGACATGCAAGCTTTGATGAACGAAGCTGCAGATCTTGCTGAGTTGGTGTCAAAGCTGAAGGCGGATCATGCCCAGGAGCTGGAGGAGCGGGAGCTGGCCCATGCCGCCGAGGTTAGCAAGTTGACGGGACAACTTGAATCCCTGAGCAACAACCTCAACCAGGTGAACAAGAATGCCAAAGAGCAGCAGGACCAACTGTCGAAGGCGGTCTAGCTAGCTCAGGAAACGCTTGAGAACCATCTGGATGAGGTCAACGCCATCCACGAGCATGTCCTGGGTAAGTCTTTTATCCTTCATCTCATTTTGATACCTTGAATTCTTAAGTCTCAAGTTGCAGTGTGTAACTGTTTGAATTATGCAGTGCCGGCAAACTTAGGCGATGACGTGGATACGACGCCGCGCCTTGCCCGCATCTTGAAAGTTGGCGAAACAGTCAACCAGATTGTCTGCGCGGGCAAAGCGTTTGCCGCCAAGTTCTACCCTGGCGAGCACGGCGATCCCGTCAACTTTGATGCCTTGCCGGACTTGCTGGAGAAGGCGGCGACCGAACATGACGGCACGCTACGATAGCAGCACGAGGCGGAGCCAAGTTGGCGTTGGCGATGACGGCGGCGTGGTATCCGGAGGCTGATATTCATCAAGTCACCGAGTACTTCCCCACCGAAGACGAAAACAACCAAGCCATCGTGATGCAAGACGTGCTGCGGTCTGTTCGGGGCTACGCAACCCGGGTTGCCAACATGGTTGACATCCGCAAGTTCTACAAGGAACACCCGGATCCACATGTTGCTGTAGCCGATCCCTCCTTGGCGGATCCTGAAGCTGCCGGAGGCGGAGAAGGCGAATCCGCGGCTGACGAGCGCAGCCCCCAGGATGGCGGAGCCAGCCCCAAGGATGTCGGCGTCAGCCCCCAAGACCTCCAGCCAGACTCCACGAAGGCGGCGACTCCTTAGGCGTTTTCCCCTGCGAAAGTAGCAAGAAGTAGATGCATTAATCTGTAACGTGAAAGAACTTGTCTAATTTTGCATGTAAATATTCTGGGCCAACTTTTATGCTACACTTGGCGGTAGGCTTATTTAAGTGGCCCGCCATAATATGTATCTCGGTTACATGTTTAGCTGTTTCATATATTGGCGGAACCTCATCTTAGTTACTTTAGCTGAGCCAACCAAGTGCAATACCAATTAGTTTAGACTCAGAGACCAAAGCCAGCATGTTGGTGCCAACGACATACTACTAGGCGACCCACACACAAACAGACAGATAAGCATATTAGGCGGTGCAAAGATTGTTTGCTTTTTTAGCCGGCAGACGGCAAATGTCAAAGAAGTTTGAACCTTAGCGTGGAGCAAAAATATTTTGTTCGGTAACTTTTATGACAACAGATATATGATTGCGAGAAAAGACAAAAGATGGCATGATCCCAAAACTGAATGAGCAAACCACAGACTTTTATTTCATAATCATATAGTACTTATTACAATGTGGAAATTGCTAAGTGTAAAAAGGACGTAGCTGCTCAATGTTCCAAGGTCGCTTGGTTTCTTCGTACTTGTCGTCAACCTTCCTCTTGCGCTTGCGACCTCGTTTCTTCTTGTATCCGTCTCGCGTGTCTACCAAGTAATAAGATCCATTGAGCAACACCTTACTGACCACAAAAGGTCCTTCCCATGGCGGGGATAACTTATGCAAGCCCTTCCTGTCTTGGATTAGGCGGAGGACCAGGTCACCAACTCTAAAACTACGTTGCCGTACTCTTCTGCTGTGGTAACGCCTCAAGCTTTGTTGATAGATGGCGGATCATGCGAGTGCAACATCACATTCTTCATCAAGTAGGTCAAGGCCATCCTGTCTTGCATCTTCTGCGTCTTCCTAGACGTAGGCTTGAATTCTTGGAGAATCATACATCATGTCGGTCGGCAACACTGCTTCTGCGCCGTAGACTAAGAAGAAAGGAGTGAACTTGGTTGATCTGTTTGGAGTTTTGCGTAAACTCCAAAGGACAGACTGCAACTCATCCACCCAAACCCCAGCCGCTCTGTGCAGTGGTACTTCGAGACGTGGTTTGATGCCTTGTAGGACTAAACCATTTGTACGCTCTACTTGACCATTTGCCTGCGGGTGTGCTACTGAGGCAAGATCTAGGCGGATACCATGCTTATAACAGTACTCCTCGATTTCGCCTTGCGACAAGTTAGTGCCGTTATCGGTGATAATGTTGTGAGGCACCCCGAACCGAGAGATTATTCCCCACAGAAAGTTTGCGGCTGTGGCACCGTCTAGCTTTTTGATGTGCTTAGCTTCAACCCACTTGGTGAATTTGTCTACAGCCACAAGTAAATGTGTGTAGCCACCAGGCGCCGTTTTAAATGGACCAACCATGTCCAAGCCCCAGACTGCGAAAGGCCATGTGATGGGTATTGTTTTAAGTTCCTGAGCCGGCATGTGCGATTGTCTGGCATAAAGTTGGCAGCCCCTGCATCTTTTGACGATGTCCTCTGCATCTTGCTTGGCTGTCAACCAGTAGAAACCTTGTCGGAAAGCTTTGGAAACAAGGGCGCGTGAGGAAGCGTGATGTCCACACACTCCAGCGTGTATCTCGTCCAATAGTTCTCTGCCTTCTTCAGGCGAAATGCAACGTTGGTAAACACCAGTGGTGCTACGTTTGTACAATTCGACTTTAATTATTGTGAATGCCTTTGCTCTTCTTATGATTTGCCTTTTCAAAACCTCATCTTCCGGCAACTCCTGATTGATCAGGAAGTCCAAATATGGCGTCGTCCAATCCGGCTTTACCAGGTAGACGGCATAGCTAGCATCTTCAACTGGTTCTGCCGACTCTGGGTCAAGGAGGTCTGCTCCTTTTATTGACGGCTTGTGCAGGTGTTCTAGGAAAACATCCTTTGGCACCTTTTTGCGTTCAGATCCCAATCTGGCAAGTGTATCTGCCGCCTCATTTTGAGCCCTTGGGATGTGGCGGACCTCGTAGCCTAGGAAACATTTAGCGAACTCGTCGACGGTAGCGCGATATGCTACCATTGTCTCGCTCTTTGTGTCCCAAGTACCCGTATCTGTTGCGCCACCAAGTCTGAATCTCTGTAGCAGAGGACACGCTGGACGCCTAGTTCCTTGGCAATGTGTAGACCATGAAGGAGAGCTTCGTATTCAGCAACATTATTAGTTGCCTTGAAGTGAATTTGTAACACATAACTAAGCTTGTCTCCTTGAGGGTTTCTTAAAACAATGCCAGCCCCCGAGCCCTGAAGCATTTTTGATCCGTCAAAGTGCATGATCCAATATGCGTCTTCAGGAAGTGGTACTTCGTCCATAGCCTCCGTCCAATCTGCTACAAAGTCTGCTAAGGCTTGAGATTTAATGGCCGTTCTGGGTTTATACGTGATGTCGAAGGCGGCAAGTTCGATGCCCCACTTGGCAACTCGGCCTGTCGCATCTGTATTATTGATGATATCCCCCAGAGGTGCCTTGCTCACAGCCGTGATTGAATGTTCCTGGAAATAGTGCCTTAACTTTCTGGCGGCATAGAAAACACCGTAGACCAGCTTCTGGTAATGCGGATAACGCTGTTTCGAGGCGGAAAATACTTCACTGATGAAGTAAACCGGACGTTGTTCCGGCAAGTCTGATTTTTCCGTCTTGCGTTCCACAACCAGGGCCACGCTAACAACCAAGTTAGTTGCCGCGATGTAAAGCAGCATTGGTTCCTGCGTTCGAGGAGCTGCTAAGATTGGAGCAGACGTTAACGCGTCCTTGAGCTGCTGCAAGGCGGCATCTGCTTCGTCTGTCCATTCAAAGTTGTCGGATTTCTTCAGAAGCCGGTAGAGAGGTAGTGTCTTCTCCCCAAGACGGCTAATGAAACGACTGACGGCAGCCGCCGAGCCGGCAAGTCGCTGCACGTCCTTCAGGTACTTAGGCCTGGATATGTTGGGGATCGCTCTGATTTTTTCTGGATTTACCTCTATTCCTCGTTCGGAAACGATAAAGCCAAGCAATTTGCCGGCAGGAACCCCGAAGACGCATTTTTTCGGGTTGAGCTTCATCCTATATACCCGGAGGCTATCAAAGGTTTCTCTCAGATCGTTGATGGCTCCCAAGTGCAGGAGATCAATTGTAGTACCTTTCAATTAGAAAAGGTTGTCGAACCCACGAGGAGCTGAAGGTATTGGTTAGTAAGATTGATAAATAAAACAATAAAAGATGCAGTGTTTTTGGTATTTTCAGTTGTATAATTGCAAGCAGATAACAGATAGTAGCAAGTGAAAGCTCTCAAAGAGAGAAAGCCCAATCCTCTTATGTGGCAAAGGACAAGCTCAAGTGATGTGTAACTTATATGTGGCAAACGTTCCCGAGGGCGGCATGGATGATGCTAGGCATAGAGATTTATTAAACAACACGTTGAATATCTTGTCAAGTTTTAATCCTCTTTGGACGGAGCCATAATTAGGTATAGCTAAATAAATAAACTACAACCCCTTATGATGGATCATGTGGCCAAGCAAATGACTGCACAAGAATTATTAAGACCTAAAGTCCCACCATAGCATTACACTCTAAGGTCCCCGATACTAATACCCTCATAATATAACTTCATGACTCGGTCTCAGGTTTACGTGTCCTCCCAAGTCTCCATCAATTCATTACACTACGGTGTTCTCCTATGAGCCCATAAAGGTGAAGTGTTGTGCAGTCGACGTTCGCACAACACCATCATAGAATCACATAAAAGATAAACTCTTGACAAAATACCAACACATGTCATATATAAATCATGCCAATTCATCCTATGCCCTCAGGAACATACGGGAACTACTCACAACGTGCGAACATGATCATAATCAGTGGCATAAGTGGTACAACACAATCTGAAATTATAACTTCACCACCAAATAATGACAAGTACTCAATCACAAACATGAATAGTAGCACAAGACAAGTATCTAGGGTATAGCAACTCTCAAACTGCGAGGGGAACGGAGTGGATCACGGTGATGATGATGGTGATGGTGCTGGTCTTGATGGGGGTGATGATGTAGAGGCCTCCTCCCACGCCAAGGAGGAGAGGTGATGACGATGACGATGATTTCCCCCTTCTCCGGAGTTCCGGAGCAGCAGGATCTGACCCCCTCGGAAGGGATCAGGAGTTTCGCCGCCGCCGCGACCTCGGATGGACTTGGAAAAATTAGGGCGTTACTTTTCGGGCGAGACGAAGGCGTCGATAAAAAGCCCCAGGCGAGGAGGTGCCCGAGGCACCTTTGGTGGGTCCCACGCGGCCAGGTACATGGGCCGCGTGGGCCACCCCCATTTGGCCCTCGTGGCTCTCCTCTCTTCGGTCTTCTTCCCTCTGCCTTTCTCCCGATGAAAAACTGACGCAGTATTTTTCCTTTTATTATTTGAGTCCTGTAGCTCCTGAAACATTAAAGACAAGAAAAAGGAGGTTTTCTGCCTCCCAGAAATTAAATACCAAAAATAGGGACTTTGTATGAAAGTCCCCAAAATCATCTAAAACATGTAGAAACAATCATATAATCATGCAAATAACATTCTAGTATGATACTAAAAGTTATATAAATGATGATATAAAATGCACGTATCAACTCCCCCAAGCTTAAACCTTTACTCGTCCTCGAGTAAGTAAGGACATAGATCATTACATGCATCAATGGACTTATGGTTGATAAATAAATACGGGCATTGTATCATCATCATATTCAATTGCAAGATAAGATTAATGATCTAAAACTCATACATATGAGGGCAACATAAGTAGAACTCTAGCAATCACCCCTTACTTTTGAAAGCAAATAACCATTGTATGTTGGACAATCGAATCATATTGTTTTTCACATGCTTTTGCTCTTCATGGCAAGCATTATAATCTTTTATACTTTGCTGAAATTCAAAGACAAGATAAACTCTCATTGGATAACAAGTTCAAAAGAAGACAAATGAAAAGACAGATAGATATAAAAATTGTTATCACTCTTGCTTGACTAGTAACTAGTGCAAACTTTAGTCATGGATATCTCAATCAAGTTCCCATGCTCTACACAACCCTTTTCTTACACTTTCCATGGCTAGCTGAAATTTCAGGTGCCTTCCTTTCATTCACATTCAAGAGCATAAGTATTGAAATATCCATGATCATTAATTTGCTCAAAAGATACTAGGTTGTAACAAGAGTGTTTTATATCCTTTTCATTAAGTCTTCTCAACTTCTTATCCTACAAGACTATATCTTAACCTCAAACTATTTTCACAAGTCTTTTTACTTCTTCTATATTGAGATAATTCTATAATTGTCCAACATACTCAAGTTAATTAATTTCAAGGCAAGATGTGATTGAAATTCTAAATATGCCACGCTCATTTGCATGAGTGTTACCCATAAATCCCCAAACAAGAGAATCATGGATGACACCATACTTTAATATTCATTGATAAACCATAAGATAGGGATACATGATAATGCTCCATGAGCTCACACACGCCTAAGAGATATTGATAACTAATCGATAAAAGCAAAGCACACCATGACTAGATAGATATGATAGATTGATAAAGAGAAAGACTAGATGGAACTCCCCCAAGCTTGGCGTTCCTCCAGATTCTCCTTTGCTGCAGCCTCCTCCTTCTCATATTCTTCCTCCCATTCAGCCATCTTCCATGGGAAAGGCCTTCCATCACGGAAAGATGTAGGTGGATCATTGTACCTGAGGGTGGCGGCTGCTGCAATCTTCTTGAAGCGTTCTTCATATTCGCAGTTCTGGTTCTCTACATCCCACATGAAGCATTGGAACTTCTCCCATTTGTTGATGACGTCCTTGTACCTATCTTCCAGATCTTCAAGCCTTTTCTTGTACTCTTCAACCTTCTTCTCCAGCTCCAGGTTCATGAAGTGGTGAGCATCAAGGCTGCGGTAAACCACAGTGCCATACCTGAAGGTCTTGTCCTCTAACTCATCCAGCCTTTCCTCCACCGTGCCGGTGGCCTTGGGAGCCTTCACCTCCTCCACGAGCATCACGCCCTCCTTGAAGCACACGGTCTTCGGTGGTGTCATCACGGAGTTGAGGTAGCGGTTCACAACACCTCCTTGGGAGAGCTCTCCCCCTCTTGGTTGGATCCGGAGCAAGACATGGCTAAAACCTGACAGGCAGAAACAGCAGAAACAAAGATCGCTCGAGAACGCTCGGTGCGAGATTAGATCGGCAGAGAGGAGTATATATTGAGGGTTTTTAGGTCAAGACGAAGCGTCGGGATCGAAAACGAGACGAAAAGGACTCCGAGGTGGAAAAGGAGTAGCCCACGCGGCCAGGTACATGGGCCGCGTGGGCCCCCTCTTTCCTCCTCGGGTCTCCGTTTCGTCCAGTTTTCTTGTCCCACACGTTAATTTCCATAAAAATGACTCCGTAAAATATTATGCAATTCCGAGAAACTTTCCAACAAAGTTACCTTCTATTGATTTGGGTTTCTGAAACTGCACGGTTTCTCTCAATTACCTCTCCGGTGTTTGTAAATTCAACTCCTCCACCCTTCCGATGAAGCTCTTTCCTGCAATATAAGGTTTAAGGCGTTGTCCATTGACTACATGAGGTTTACCTTTCATGTCACCGTGAAGACGGATAGCTCCTGAACGGTACACCTCCTGTATCACTAATGGTCCCTGCCACTTTGAAGCTAGCTTCCCTGCAGAAAACTTGAAACGAGAGTTGTACAATAAAACTTGATCACCTACTTTGAATTCCTTTTTCTTAATTTTCTTGTCATGCCAAATCTTAACTTTTTCTTTAAACATCCTGGCACTTTCATAAGCTTCATTTCTCCATTCGTCAAGTAGGTTTAGGTCAAGAATTCTCTTTTCTCCCGCAGTTTTAAAATCAAAGTTCAGTTGTTTAATAGCCCATCTAGCTTTATGTTCTAGTTCAACAGGTAAGTGACAAGCTTTTCCATAAACCATTTTATAAGGAGACATTCCCATAGGATTTTTAAAAGCAGTTCTATAAGCCCACAAAGCATCATTAATCTTAATTGGCCAATCAGATCTAGACTTATTCACTGTCTTTTCCAAAATGAGTTTAATTTCCCTATTGCTTAATTCAACTTGCCCACTTGTTTGAGGATGATAAGGAGATGCAATTCTATGGTTAACATCATATTTTGCCAAAGTTTTTCTAAGAACACCATGCAAGAAATGAGAACCACCATCAGTAATTAAGAACCTAGGAACACCAAACCTGGGGAAAATGATGTCCTTGAGCATCTTCATTGCTGTGGCATGATCTGCACTTTTGGTTGGAATTGCTTCCACCCACTTTGTAACATAGTCAACTGCAACCAAAATGTGAGTATGCTTTGTCTTTGATTCTGGGAAAGGACCCATAAAGTCAAAACCCCACACATCAAATGGTTCAAGTGGCAATGAATAATTCATAGGCATTTCATTCCTCCTACCAATGTTTCCTACTCTTTGACATTTATCACAAGATTTAACATATTCAGCACAGTCCTTAAATAAAGTAGGCCAATAGAAACCAGATTGTAATACCTTTGCTCCTGTGCGATCTCCTGCATGATGCCCTCCATAGGGACTGTCATGACAATCTCTTATAATAGCCTGTTGTTCATGCTCAGGTACACAACGTCTAATAATACCATCCACACTTTTCTTATAGAGGAAAGGATCATCCCAAAAATAATGTCTAAGATCATAAAAGAATTTCTTTCTTTGTTGAGAAGTGAAGTGTGGAGGCAAAACTTTACCAACAATAAAATTTGCATAGTTGGCAAACCAAGGAGATGCAACTTTAGCACTAGAAACATTAACAATTGCAAGTTGTTCATTAACAAAGCTATCATTAATAGGAATAGGATCATCAGGTATGCTTTCCATCCTAGAGAGATGATCAGCAACTTGATTATCCTCCCCTTTCCTATCAACAATGTAAATCAAATTCTTGCAATAGAAGTACCCATCTTATTAGTCTAGGCTTAGCATCTTTCTTATTCATCAAGTATTTAATAGCAGAATGATCAGTATGTATTGTGACTTTTGAATCAGTAATATAAGGTCTAAACTTGTCACAAGCAAACAGTAC
Organism: Poa pratensis; assembly: GCA_947311845.1. Lineage (NCBI taxonomy): Eukaryota > Viridiplantae > Streptophyta > Magnoliopsida > Poales > Poaceae > Poa > Poa pratensis. Next base: position 77,389,175 of record CAMZMU010000096.1, on the reverse strand, counting down.
TGCTAAAAATTCTTTCTCAGTTGTAGCATAATTCTTTTGAGCAGCATCAAGTGTTCTACTAGCATAATAAATAACATTCAGTTTCTTATCAACACGTTGGCCCAAAACAGCCCCAACTGCATAATCACTAGCATCACACATAATTTCAAAAGGCAAGTTCCAATCAGGAGGTTGAATAATGGGAGCAGTGATTAAAGCATTCTTCAAAATATTAAAGGACTCAATGCAATCATCATTAAAAGAGAAAGGAACATCCTTTTGCAGAAGATTGGTTAGAGGTTTTGATATTTTGGAGAAATCCTTAATGAACCTACGGTAAAAACCTGCATGCCCAAGAAAACTTCTTATACCTTTGAGGTCCCTTGGATATGGTAGTTTTTCAATAGCTTCAATCTTTGCTGGATCAACTTCTATTCCTTCTCCAGAAATCTTATGCCCAAGAACTATACCCTCAGTAACCATGAAGTGACACTTCTCCCAATTAAGAACCAAGTGTTGGTCTTCACAACGCTGTAAAACTTTGTTAAGGTTGAACAAGCAATTATCGAAGGAAGTACCATACACAGAAAAATCATCCATAAAAACCTCCATTATCTTTTCAATATAATCAGCAAATATAGCATTCATGCATCTTTGAAAAGTAGCAGGAGCATTACATAAACCGAATGGCATTCTCCTGTAAGCAAAAGTACCATATGGGCAAGTAAAAGTGGTCTTTTCTTGATCATCCTTATGGACAGGAATTTGCGAGAAACCTGAATAACCATCTAGATAGCAAAAGTGAGAGTGTTTAGACAACCTTTCTAGCATTTGATCAATAAATGGCAATGGATAATGATCTTTTCGAGTTGCTTTATTCAATTTTCTGAAATCAATAACCATCCTATAACCAACTACAGTACGTTGAGCCACAAGTTCATCCTTTTCATTTGGAACAACAGTCATTCCACCCTTTTTAGGAACACAATGAACAGGACTAACCCACTTACTGTCAGCTATAGGATAAATGATACCAGCTTCAATAAGTCTTATTACCTCTTTCCTTACCACTTCTTTCATTTTTGGATGGAGGCGGCGTTGAAAATCAACAACAGGTTTTGCATCTTCCTCCAGATTAATTTTATGCATACATAGAGCGGGGCTTATACCTTTAAGATCATCAAGAGAGTATCCAATGGCTGGTCGGTGAGCTTTTAGCACATCAAGTAATTTCTCTTCCTCTTCAGCTGAAAGGTTAGCACTAATAATGACAGGATATATGCTCTTCTCATCCAAATATGCATATTTCAGATTTGCAGGCAAAGGTTTCAATTCAAAACTAGGATCCCCTTTAGGTGGTGGTAGCACTCCTAAATTATCAGGTGGGATATGCAATTGTAATTGTGGTGGTTGTTGCCATAATATTTGTTCCAAAGCCTCTTTTTCCTCATCATTAAATGGTTCATCTTGATTAAGCATATAACGTTCTACAACATCAGTTGAAGCTACAGCTATATGAGCAAGAGTTTCAATTAAATTATTAGGAATTGGCTCTTTCTCAACATGTTTATCAGCAAATTTGGAAAAGTTAAATTCAAGTTTCTCACCAGCACATTTAATAAACACTTTCTCTTTAGGCAAATTAATTTCAGCACCAACAGTATGTAAGAAAGGTCTACCAAAAATGATAGGACAAAATGAATCTTGAGGACAACCAAGCACAATAAAATCAGCAGGGTATTTTATTTTGCCAATCAATACTTCAACATCTCTAACAATTCCAAATGGACTAATATAATCTTTATTAGCAAGTTGAATTGTCATACCTGTCTCTTCCATAACAATGGGATCAATATCAGGCTTGATCTCAAGATAAAGAGAATATGGAATGACACTAATACTTGCTCCAATATCACATAGACCATGATAACTTGAAGTCCCAATAGAGCATGATATAACAGGTTTCCCAACTTTGGCCGAATTACCTTTGATGACTTTGGTAGCATCTTCACATAGATAAACATCCACTGGGTCTTCTTCATTTAGTTGCTTGATAACAGAAATTTGAGTGTTGACTTCCACCTGTTCATAAGGCTGAGAACATCTTTTGTTACTCTTGTTAGTAACAGCTTTAAGTAAATTCTCCTTAACTTGGTTTGGAAATGGAGGTGGTTCAACATACTCCTCAATTGTCACAGATGACATTGGTTCAACCTGTTTAATAACTTTAGGAACAACAATAGATTGTTTAACAGGTTCAACATAAACTTCAAATCCACTTTTTGGAACACAGATATGATCAGCAAAACCTTTAGCTATTTCAATTATAACATAAGGATCAAGACCAAAAGTATCACTCAGATTTTTAAACAGAATAGAAGTAGAGAAATTCTCTACACATGAATATTTAATCAAAATATGGCTCATTACCTTTATCAAGATCCCAGTGGCTAGTATTTTCAGAAATAGTCTCCAATAAATTCCATGCTTCTTTTCAGTGTTATTAGTAAAACTTCCACCAGATGAATTATCCAAAATCTCCTCGTAATCTGGTAACCGACTTGACTCTGCCTGGTGACCAAGTGACTATAATCTGGTAACTATGGTCGAAAAAAAAAGGTGTCAGAATATATATCAATATGGGATCTAGTTTCGAAGTTCTCGTCGTAACAAAACCGACCGTGAAAACGGATCTGAATTTCGACTTACGGTTTAAGAGATAAACCATTTTAAAGTTTCAAAAACAAAAAGAATCTACGTGATGCATGCATACGAGGTGAGACCAGTTGGTGGTGATCCGCCGTATGAAACTCTAATCTGGGCGCACGTGCCCTAGATAGCAAAGTCCAATAATAAATTCGCCCGGACGGCTCACCCCGAATCGCGTACGTATCGGGATCAAAAGGATCGCGATCGGAATCAAACCGCGGCCCAATCGAACGCTTATTTTAGCACTATTTTAGAGGCCCAAGTCCGCTTAGGCTCCAGGAGGCAAAATACGGCACCGTGGCCCACCACTGACCCCGTCGTCATCCTCAGGCCTCAGCCGCCCCGAACGAGATACACCACCTGCCTCCTCCCCGACCTTCCCATGGCGCCGCCCTTCGCCGCCGCGGTCGTCTCCTCCTCCTCACCTCTCTTCTCCCCGTCGCCATCCCGTCCCGTCAGCCGCCGCCACCTGCCGCTGAGCTCCATCTCCGCGCGGCCGAGGCGCGGCCCGCCCGCGGCGTCCGCCGCGGCGGCCGAGTCCGCCGGGAAGCTCCTCCTCGAGGTGCACGGGCTTACCGCCTCCGTCAAGGATACCGGGCAGCAGATCCTGAAAGGCGTCGACCTAACCATCCGCGAGGGAGAGGTTCGTGTCGCTCTCTGGCGTGGGTCTGGAAGAGTTTGCGGCTCCTTGGCCTAGTGCTTGATTGGTTTGGGATGTGACTCGTGTTCGTTTCTGTCTGCGTGTGATAATAGGTTCATGCGATCATGGGAAAGAACGGCTCCGGCAAGAGCACCCTCACAAAGGTTAGGTCTTACTGCTCATCCATCCACATTAGCATCGATTGTTCTGATGAAAAGTTGAAAACCACTGAGAAATTGTTGCCTGCGTACGCTTATGTGCCTTTTTGGCATTCCTCTGGAAAATGGAAGTCGCTTCGTTACGATCAGGAGCAGTGTGAAATGAATGGACCATCCAATCACAGGTCCCTTGCTTGGCTTCATGATTTCAAATGTTTTATACATCACCATCTTGTCCTTATAAGTATAAACCAAATATGAAATTAAGACTTGGGCCATCCAATCAAAATTTGATTGATAATGTAATGATGGACAACCATGATGGCCAGATGATTACTCAAAGCAAACCCTTAGTTAGAGGGTTGCAGATTTTTATGAGAGAATGCCTTTCATGTCTCTTGTTTGGATACAATGGTCATACATGAGCCTTTTTTTCATACAACCTCGAAGGCACCAAATCCAGAAAAAAATAGACTAGAAAATAGCCAGGGATATTAGCTTACAATGAGCAATCACAGGCACCCCATATTAAACAGCACCCACCAATCACTTGAAGAAGTATAGAACATATGAATGTAATAGACCTTTTTTTCAACAGTGTGACAGACAAAGCTTGTATAGCAGATCATCTTAAATTCTTAAGCAGCGTAAAAAAAGACTACCAAAGATCCAATATAAGAACGCATAAAGTTTCTACTCCTTATTCATGTGCCAAGGTTTCTTTTGGTTGCTTAGTTTTCTGTTAAGACCTCAGTCTATCACATGATTCTGGTGACCGCCATGTTCCATCGTCGCTGGCTCCCCTAACCCCCTTACTTCAACAATGTTCCCTGTCTCTGCACAGAGAAAATTGTTTGTACAAAACATCAACTAGATGTTATAAACAATTCCCCTCTAAAGGCCATCTTGTTGAGAATTGGCCATAAAGACAAAAAAACACAGCAGTAAAGCAGATCCATTAAACCCCTTTTGGGTGAACTTGGGACTTGTTCCCAGTCCAAAGCTTCCTTCAAACTGCTCGAGGCAAACACCGCAAATGGCACCTGAACATGGTATTGCTCAGTATTTGTCTTGCCGCTTTGCTATGGATTTTGAAAATACTTCAATGTATCCATTCAACCAAGTTTCATTTTGTATCATGCCAACTAACTATTATAGGAAATGTTGGTGCCCTTTACCTTGCTAAATAACCTACCAAATTAACGTACACAGCCAGGAGCCCAGGATAGTCCAGCTTCTGTTCTTGAACTTATAGGGTCATGGAGATCAACTCCTTATGTATTCAACGAGTTTCTTCATGTAATGCGAGCATTGCATATTCTCAGAAGCTCTGCCATGGCAGTTGTGCAACTTAATTAAATCCCTTCTCGTGTTTGCATCTCCAAGAGTCCTGATTACCATGTTCCTTGCCCTCTTATCTAGACATTCAGTTGAGTGTTGTTTCTTTTCATTACAGGTCCTTGTCGGACAGTGTGTTCCTTGCTCTTGTATCTAGACATTCAGTTGAGTGTTATGTCTTTTCGTTGCAGGTCCTTGTTGGCCATCCACATTACGAGGTAACTGGTGGTACCATTCTCTTCAAGGGTGAGAACTTGATTGACATGGAGCCAGAGGAAAGATCTCTTGCAGGTCTCTTTATGAGCTTCCAAGCGCCTATTGAGATTCCTGGAGTGAGCAATTATGATTTTCTGCTCATGGCATTAAATGCTCGCAGAGAGAAGGATGGTCTCCCAGCTTTAGGGCCTCTTGAGGTTTGAACATTATGGCTGCTGTGTTGTATGTTGCTAACTAGTTTCTGAGATAAGTACAACTCTTACATATATTTGCCTTATCATGCAGTTCTATTCAGTTGTATCACAAAAAGTTGAGGCCTTAAAGATGGAACCAAAGATCCTTGATCGTAATGTAAACGAAGGATTTAGTGGTGGAGAAAGAAAGCGCAATGAGATACTGCAGCTTTCTGTAAGATTACTATGAAGCCATCAGGCAAACTTTATTTGAATGTTACATCATTAATATATGCTATGATATTTAAATTTCACATTTTTATTTATTACAAATACTTATGTGCCAAAAGGTTTTCGCACATTAACGAAAATTAGAAGTATTTCAGATTGCAATATTTAATACATTATGGTGTTAAAAAAGTAGTAGCTGTTAGGCCAAGTAATCATTGACGATTGATAAAAGCTGAACTGGCAAGTGTTTTAAATTCACTAGTGATGAAAGATTAGGCCTCTTGTTCAATATATGCAAATCAATGAGTTCAATCAGTCCATCTGATAAGCCAATCCTTGTTTTATTTGCTGGACTGATTATAATACCAATATGACCTTTTATACTACTACAATATTTGTTTTGGAAACCATGGTATTTCTTTACAGCTCCACAAATGCATGCCCTTACGTTGCAAATTCAACCCTTTGATCTTAACTTGAACTTGGCTGAAATTTTGAAAAGCAAATCATATTACAGGCATAGTATCGCAAAGCTGTATGGGGTTAATTATTTAGGATCTTAGGAAGATATATCTATTGGCTACAGTTTCTTCTTTTGCTGTAAAATAATTATTGAGTCAAACTCTCCCATTCTATTTTTCCTATCCAATGGATTCATTCTAGATTTGTCTGCCAGCCTTTTTGTGTCTCTACATTTTCAGCTCTGAACATGTTCTACATGAGTGTAAACATGATGCCACGACGGCACGACCTACAAGTGGTGTGTGCATTTGAGATATATTAGGCCTTCCTTTCCTCAAACGAGGATCATCTTCGTGTGCACTTTAATATTTGTTATTGTATGAAGCATGCCAGTGTCCTTGGTTTGACCTACAAGTGGTGTGTACATTTGAGATATATTAGGCCTTCCTTTCCTCAAACGAGGATCGTCTTCATGTGCACTTTAATATTCTTTATTGTATGAAGCATGCCAGTGTCCTTGGTTTGTTGAGACTTGTTAGGTATATGTGTGACATTGACAATATCGGTAAAGTTTTCTTGCATAAGCCTAACGCATCATTCTGTTACAGAGAAAATGCTTGTTGAACATTTTACCAGGAATCAAAATTTATCTATCTAGTTGTGTACTTCATCAATAAATTTCTCTGATTCATGCTTTGTAAATTAGGTCGTTGGGGCTGATTTAGCTCTCCTTGATGAGATCGATTCAGGATTGGATGTTGATGCACTTGAAGATGTTGCTAATGCAGTGAATGGGCTCTTGACTCCCAAAACGCTGTTCTGATGATTACACATTACCAACGTCTTTTGGATCTTATTAAGCCAAGCTATGTTCACATCATGGTAAGCGCATGGGCATACATATTTTGTAGAGCTGTTGTTTTTATAAGTGCATTTGTCTGTTCAGATATATCGAACTTAAGCATTCCTCTATTTTGTTTCAAGATTCATTTGGACTCGGAATTGGCTGATCATCTATTTGTGCTTCCTTAGAGAGTACTGCCAAAGAGAGGACTGAATTTGTGTGTCCTAACTTCTTATGCAGTACTCCCTCCGTTTTTTAATATAAGATGTTTTAGCTTTTGTCCACATACACATGCACACAAATGTATGTAGACACATTTCTGTATGCATGTTCACTCATTTTAGTATGCATATAAACAACATGTGTACCACCTAAAACATCTTATATTAAAAAACCGAGGGAGTATTTCTTAATCAGGTGGTGAAGACCTATTGTCTCACTATAACAGCAGCACTCTGATAAAGTAACTCCACTCCAGATGATTGTAACATATATAACAAACATGAATGAGTTAACTCATATAATCTTACATAGCCAATCGAAATATCGTTGGCACCTTGGCAGTCCTACTTTTTCGACCTTAATTTTTTATAATGTGGGAACAGTGCTGTGAGTATGTCGTCATTTCAAACTTTAAATAAAGGGCATGCATCTTCATTGATAATGCTTCTGTTTTTTTTACTTGCAGGAAAGTGGCAAGATAGTGAAGACAGGTGACAGCTCCCTAGCCAACCACATCAACGAGGGTGGCTTCAAATCAATCGCTTCTTTTGTATAGCATGAATGAGGTTTTTCTCTTGTTCACTGTTCTTTGTTCCCCTATTGAGAGATTTCGTTTGCTCGTATGATGTCATGAAGAAATATGCATCTTCATGGTGAAAATGATGAAAATAATATCTCGTTTTTTTCTGTAAAGGTGGACCAGCCTCTTATGGATTTGGCTGATTATAGACACTCCTTTGCAGGTCAAATGCTTGAATTCCCAGCCACTACTAGTCTCTCTGCCAGAACAGTTTGGTCACTAGTCGGGTTCCATACATTATTATACCTAGTATGCATGCAGTTTGGAAGTAAAAAACACTAACTTCAGTGAAATTCTTGAACTAGTACCCATTTGGCCAGGCATGCCATCTTCTTGGAGATGGACTGGAACCCTGCAGTCATGGTTTACAAAGCGTCCGCTTCAGGACGCCTAGGCGACGCTTAGGCGTCAAAGCGCCCCCCCCTCCTCCGCTTTGGAAAAATGACCGCTTTGGGCGCTTTAAGCGCCAAAGCGCCCGCTTAGGCGCCAAAGCGCCCCCCCCATCGCTTTGAGGACGCTTCACGCTTTGTAAACCATGCCTGGAGTTCTGAATTACCCTCGGTCCTATTTCTCTTTCTCCCCCTGTAAGATTTTTTTTTTAGAAAGCCTGCGTGTATTCATCCAGAAAACAGAGTACAATACAGGAACACACGCACGCTACAGAGGAAGAAAGCCGAACACCGAAGAACACTGCAAGGCCACCGCCGACCACCGCAAACCTGGAAGAGAAAGCACCTCCAACCATTGTTGACGACTGCAAAGCACACCCGCCGCAAGCAGCGGGATGACGCACGTTGAACGGGCACAGCCAGGCCACCTTCTTCTCCAACTCCAGCTCCAGACACCGCCAGCAGCCCAGCTGCGCCGGAACCAGCAACCACCTTCCAACCAGACCCTGCAGCAGACCCCAGCGAGCACCGCCGACCCGACCTCCAACTCCTCCCTTACCTCCTACACACCAGTACTTCACAAGCCCTGCAGCGCCGCAGGAGGGGGCGACGCCGCGACGACGACAGGGCCGGAAGACGGGATCTCCAAGACGAGCAGCCGGCGACATCGCCTTGACAGCCACACGAAGAGAACAGAAGCATCCCCGATCCGCAGATCGAGGAGCACAAAAAGGCCCACCGAATCGGCCGATCCGGAGGCCGCCGACGCCGGAATCTCCACGCCGCAGCCACGCATGGCTCCGCCGTGATGGGGAAGAAGATCCAGCACCTTTATTCCACGCCGCCGCCGCCACCACCACCCTAGCAGCGCCGCCGGGAAGCCTAACCCTACTATAAACAAGCCTCAGGCACAGATCGAAGGTCCCTCCACTCTCCCACCGCCACACGGACGGCCGAGAGGGAGGAGACCGGCGATCCGGCCGTCGGCGGAGCAGGGAACCTCGGCGCCTTCCTTTTCGTCTCTCACGCGCACTGTTCACGGGGAGGGGAACGGGGAGGGTGATCCACTAGCTTAATAATAGAGTTATCCCCCTGTAAGATTTTTGTTAGCTTACATTATACATGTAGTATATGCAGAGCAGCACCTTGCATGTGCATACGACCAACAAAGTTGTATGCGATTTTTCTCTGCAATTGTGAACAGTTTTGAATATCACTTATTGCCTCTCTGATATCTGGTCAAGTTGTCCTCTAAGATGACTGGTCCTGCTGATAATCTATTATTCGTGTAGTTCCGACTTCTGAGTGCTATGTGCATAAGTTTCTTGGGTTTATTTAGGAGAGGTGCTGTAGGCCATTTCAAAAAAAAAAAAAAAAAAAAAAAAAAAAAAGGAGAGGTGCTGTAGGCTGTGACCCATGTGCCACTAATAGCAGGTACCTACTGGACTTGCTATTCCATTACGTACAGTTGCTCAGAGAATACAATTCTCTTGTTCACTAGTTGGGAGTGGTGGGCTATGCAAAAGTTCCCTAGGTGCATTCCAGGCAAATGGTGTAGACTATTATCCTTCATCTATCAGCCACTAACGGTGGGTGGCTACTGACTGAGCCTTTCCTGTTACAACGAATTCTTTGCATTGTTCAGTGCTAATGCATCCAATAATAACCAAATCTTTCTGAGTTGCTGCCGCCTCCCTTCCTGGTCATGGAAGTTGGTCTTGACTTTGCGACTGGTGCAATCAATATAATACTCCCTCCGTTCACAATTAGATGACTTCCATTTGTCCAAATTTGAATGTATTTAGACATGCTACATGTATAGATACATCCGCATATGGATGAATGGAAAGTCATCTAATTGTGAACAATTGTGAACGAGGGAGTACTTGGTAGTGGGTTTTGTTCTTGATTACGGGTGCAATCAAAAGATGAACTATGGATAATTCTGGAAGTCCGTCTAAATAAAGATGAATTGCGGATAAGGTTGGAAGTCGGTCAAGATTTATTTTGTATAAAAGTAGCAAGTGTTTCTGCTTCTTTGGTAATAATAGAGTACATTATAATTATTTTTTAATTCGGCTGGTTAGAAGTCGATAGGCAGCTAAGAAGTGAGGACCAAGAACTGATTTTCTTTTACGAAAAGGAACAACAAGTTTTACATGAAAAATCATTGATGGGAAGAATTATGGCGCATAGTCGAGAACTTCTCTACATCAAGAGTGTTCATAAAACTCAGAGATCCACAAGGAGTCGTCAGCTCATACCGAACGGCACACAATCTGCATTTATTTCTAGTTGGGATATATTAGACTTGAGTCGAATCGGAAACCTAATCCACTACACTAAGTAGAAATAACCCTGCCGGTCTCCGCCCCGGTAGAATCAGTTCGCATAAACATGCATATCATAAATATTTAGTTGAAGGGGAATTAGATACTGAAAGCGGTCTAAAAAAGGCGTGCTAGGCGTCAGTCGTCTGATCGGCATCCAACGCCCAGAATGAGCCGCATCATACTTCTACATTTCAGTCTCTCACCTTTTGGGAAAATCAGCCGACATCACTAAACTTATCCACTTAAAACGAGAGGGTATATTGGGTTGGCCCTGACATTTCCGACATTTACAGCAAATATGTCACCATGGTGATCTACCCATAGTATTGCAACAAAGTCTCTCATTAGATTGCGCATATACAAACAATGCTTACAAGTTACAATGTATCGTTCATGCGTCGGATATGATTTTGCTAGATGGTTGAGTTAAAAAAATGGAAATGATTAAATGGGACTCATAGAGTGATTAGGAGGAAAGGTTTCGTTTATCTCTTCGACCTAACATAATACATGATTTTGCAGATTTTTTCCCTTCAGTCTTACCTTTGCTCTTTTTTTTTTACTTTTCCCTAATGTAAACAACCCTTTACTTTTTTCACCTTTCTCCATCTTAATGAAATGGGCAGAGTGCCTGCATTTCACGCAAGAAAGTACTGTAGTAAAGAAACCTCAAAAGCGGACTCGGAGCCACTTGCGATGCTCCGTTGTCGTGTGTGCGTGGGGGTGGAGCCGGTGTACATTGCCGGCACTGGCAAAAGCGGAAAAAAATCCTATACGACCCAGTCGTCGTGGACCACATCTGGTGAAGTACACGTCGCAAATTAGCAGCAGGATTTGATTAACCGTGATCAGGTAGACGTGATCCACCGACGTGTACGGTGCTAGATTTGGTCCACCGGATGGGTCGTTCTCCTTTGGGTCGTATAGGATTTTCTTCCGGCAAAAGCATATGTTGTGCGTGCCGTTAGTAGGAGGGCTTCCCGTTCGGTGTGGTCAATGTCCTCCGCACTCGTGCAATTCCCACCAGAACGCCTGCTTTGTCAGCGCGCCTGTTGACCTGCATCATCAGCATCGATTAAAAGAGCAGCCAGCAAGCTAGTTGAGGTCGCCAACTCGCCATCACACGACCGTCACCTCGGGTCGCGGCGCGGCGGTGCCGACGTGGCGCCCACCCGGAGCGCCGGCGGTGCAAATGGGTCAGGCATCACCCTGAGGTGGACCCTCGTACAGCAGGCCGCATGCATCCTCCTGCCAATTCCATGGCGTGATCATTCCTAGTATTTCTTTTTCCTTCCATTGGACGATGACTCATGGCGCTTTCAAGCATGAACCTTCCAGACCGGCTTCTTCTTCCTCGTCCCTATAAAATCCACGCGTACGCCGGCTGCTTCTCGGACACCAGTCTCGATCGATCCATCAAGGTAAGATTACGAATTTAACATCTCCTTCTTCTTCTTGTCTTTCTTTTTGTTCGAAATGGAAATGGAGCATGATCTGATGATCGTGACCTGGGAAGAATCTCTCCCATGGTACGTGCCAACTAAACTTCCGATGGAATGTTTCAGCCCACGTTGTTGCTTGACACACCCCGGCGACATCTCCAATGGCTTCCTCCCGCCGGCCGCTTGCTCTGTGGGTGATGTTCACGCTTGTCCTGCCGCCGCATCTCCTCTGGCCGAGCTCAGCGCACGACGACGGTAGCTGCCTCAGCTGGCGCGTCATGGTGGAGGCCAACAACGCCAGGGGCTGGCGCACGGTGCCGGCGCCCTGCGTCGGGTACGTCAGGAGCTACATGACGCGGGGCCAGTACGGCAGGGACCTGGACAGCGTCATGGAGCAGGTGTCCGCGTACGTCGACCAGATCGCCGCCGCCGACGACGGCCTCGACGCCTGGATCTTCGACATCGACGACACCTGCCTCTCCAACCTGCTCTACTACGAAGCCAAGCGCTTCGGGTACGTCCATTTCAAAAAAAAAAAAATCATTTAGTGCACCGAGAGATCGTGTTTGAACTTTCAAGTAGCAAATTATTACGTCTTTCAGGGCGTACGATCCCTTGGCTTTCAAGAACTGGGCTAGCCAAAGGGCCTGCCCGGGGATACCTGCGGTTCTTCAGCTGTTCGCGACGTTGCAAGGCAAGGGGTTCAAGGTCTTCCTTCTCTCCGGGAGGGACGAGGAGACCCTGGGCTCGTGTACCTCTGAGAATTTGGAGTCGGAGGGGTTCTCGGGTACGAGAGCTCCTGATGAGGTAGGTGTTACTAACTACGAACACCCGGCAACCTCTACCTTGGTTCGAGTGTGAATTTGGCTGACGTGCAGTGCCACCATGCGTTTGCAGAACTCCGGATTACCGAGGGCAGAGCTCGTCGGTGTTCAAGTCGGCGATGAGGAAGCAGCTGGTGGACGAGGCCTACAGGATCCGGGGCAACGTCGGGGACCAGTGGAGCGACCTGCAGGAGATAACGTCGGCGACCGTGTTTTCAAGATACCAAACCCGATGTACTTTGTTCCGTGAAAAAATCGGAATCCTCGCCGGCGTCCGGCATTGTGGCTGGCCTGCCTGACTAAATTTGTCAGGAAGACTAGTGGAAGTTAACGAAACAAACATTCTAGAGGTCGTATAAACAAATGGCCGACTGTCGACATGTGGCAGAACAAGAACTTAAAATCACACAAAGTCCGAATCTAACACGTCCTCATGTCGTTTACTATTTCCAAAGTCATTCGCTTTGTTGGTCATGAACGATAATCTTATAGGTTTCCGCCGTCGTCCTCGCCCCTCCCTTACCGGAGCCGGGTAAAGCTTGTCGTAGTAGAGCTTGTTGTAGTAGACTGACGGGAAGTCTTCGTTCTAAGGCCCCGAGGGACCAATGGATCAGAGCAGTAACCATCGCCAATGATGACTACCATAGATTGGAAGAGTCAGACCTGCAACCACACGGATGAACACGAAAAACAGATAGGATCCCAGGAGATCCGGTAGACACACGTCTCCACGCGCCCACCGTTTGAAAGTGCATGTTGCCCCATGCGTGGTTTTGGTAATTAATGACAATCTTTATGGACTAATATTTGTATTGAGATATTCTTATAGGTTTGTCCATATGCATCGCTTGAACTCCATGTGTTTGATTCAAGGTTGTATGCCATCAAGATTATTGATTATAATGGACATATTTGATATGATCAAGAAGAAGAAAAGATACAAGGTTGATCAAGACTAAGTGCAAAGAGTGGATTCAAGTTCATCAACACACAAAGCAAAATGATATACCATGTGTGATCATATGATCAAATGGTATGGTAAGAAATTGTCCATATAGCTTTGTGAACTAACCCATTATGTGTGTGTGGCATTCCTTTGTTGGGGTTAGGTATCTCTCCATGGGCTTGCATTAAAAGGAAGATTTCTTATAGCTCATGGAGGATGACGTCAAGTGGTGATCGTTATCAAGGTTGAGATGTGCAAGTTCAAGATGGGCATCTAGAAGATATCATATGCTTGAAGCTTGCAACCCATTTGCAGATAATGGTCAAGTGAAGATGTTCCTAAGAGAGACACTCCCATCTTGGTGTATGGGGGAGCAATATGTGAGTCTTCACCAAGCAAAGCGCAATCAAGAAATGTGGTCCACTTGAAGAGATCAAGATCGTCATTATCTAGCTCAAGTGGAATGCGCAAGGCAAAGGTATGATCTTGATAGGGTTTCTATTTTACCGGTCTCATGGTGTTAGTGGGAGACCGGGTTATAGGATAGATACCATACTATCAAGAGGGGCTCTCAAGTGAGTAACTTGATCGCATCTTTGTGGAGAGCTCAAACCTTTGCATACTTGGCTTATCATCTTTCTTGCTTCTTATTTGGTTCTTCTCCTTGTTGGGTTTTGGTGCTTGTTGTGATCTTCATGATAAGCCCAAGTTCTCCGAAAATGGATTTCGTATGAAAAACTTGTTGCGTTTTCGTGTTGGAAATATTATCGGTTTATCCGTGAGGAAAGTTTCACACCTTCCCATATGTGGCAACTTAACTCTATTTATGGTTCTTAATATTTCGTTACCTTTCGTGAGGAAATATTATCGGTTTATCCGTGAGGAAAGCTCTTGTCGTTACCTTTCCAACAAAATTGGTTTCATCTGATTTGGAGTCCGAACGAGAAAGTTATTGCATTTCAGATTTTGCTGTTTTGCTGCTGTTTTGCCTAGACCGGAGTCTCCGGCCTCAGGGATGCTCAGGGGCCGGAGTCTCCAGCCCATCAAGTTTTGGAGCGAAGAGCTCCACAAGTCGGCGCTCTCTGTCTTCGGTCCGGAGTTGGTCCGGAGTGACCCCGGAGTCTCCGGTTGGGGCCGGAGTGGCCCTCCTGGACCGGAGTCTCTGGTGTAAGTTTCCTGCAACGGCTCTTTTTCTGGGGACCTATAAAAAGGCCCCCCTTCTTCCCCAAAGTGTCAGCTCTTCCAAGCACGAAATTTCTCCCTCTCTCACCTCCATTGTTGACCTTGGAAAGCTTGCCTCTCTCTCAATTCCTCCCATGATTCTTATATATCTTTGAGGGAAAAGAGAGAGAAGATCTAGATCTACATTTCCACCAATCCGTCTCTCCTCTAAGTGAGGGGAACTCTTTCGATCTAGATCTTGGAGTTCCATTTGTTGAGTTCTTTGTTCTTCCTCTCTTCTCCCCCCACAAGCATTTGTTGCTTTTGGTGGGATTTGGGAGTGAAGGACTTGAGCACTTCTTGTGTTCTTGCCTTTGCTTTTTTGCATCGGTTTGCTCTCTCTACGAGGATTCGTGGAAGTGAAAATTCGTGAGCTTGTTACTCTTGGATCGTTGGATCCTAGACGATGATTGACACCTTTTGTGGTCACTTGGGAGCTCCCAAACCTTTTGTGGGTTGTGCCTCAAGATTGTTGTAAGGGACTCGATTTCCGCCCAAAAGGAGATCAATAGTGGAAGGTGAACCAAGCTTTTGTGCGAGGTTCATCGGAGAATAGGGTGAGGCCATTTGTGGCGTCTTGAGTTTGAAACTCACACCCCTCCAACGAGACGTACTCCCCTCAAAAGGAGGAACTCGGCAATACATCATCGTCTCCGCGTGCCTCGGTTATTTCTATACCCGAGCTCTTTACTTGTGCAATTTACATTGTGATAGCCTTCGTGGTTGAAGTCTTTATCTTACTATCACCTTGTTACTTGTCTTGCTTAGCATAAGTTATTGGTGCACATAGGTGAACCTAATATATTTAGGTTGTGTGCTTGTTAAATTAAAACACCTAGTTTTATTCCGCATTTATCAAGCCTAAACCGGAAAAGTTTTAAATCGCATATTCACCCCCCTCTAGGCGACATCCTTGTCCTTTCACCGTTGGCGCTAGACGCATCAGTAGAGCGAGGATATGACGGGAGGACCTTATTCTGACTTCAAAATGTAGCCGTCGCCTCACTATCTCGAAGAAGACACTGAAAAAGCTAAACAAAGGACGAGACCCTCCCGCCGGCGAGAGGCCGTGATCCGCCACACCTCCAAGACCCTAAAGCCATCGGAGGCGGGGCGGACCGGCGGAGTCGCCGACGAGGGGGGCGGAACCCTAGATGGGTTTGTAAGACACATTTTGTGAAAACTCATAAATTTATTTTGGAATTTTATCGAACGTGTAAATTTAAATTTGGAAAAGTGATATCATGTGAGAGGTGTGGTACCACTGGACATGCCCTCTACCGAATGCCAGGGCCGAGTAGATTTTTCAGAGCAAGAAAAAAAAAACGAAACTGATGGCTGCGATTTTGTCTGGTGGTCACAGTAGCTGACGGATACAGAGGATCCCCCAGTTGTTTCCCATCCAAAGCGGTTGTTCCCCCTTCTTAAACCTTCCACGACGCTCCTCCCTTCCTGCTTGTACTCTTCTCCGCCAGGAATTCGCTCCAGAAATCGAGCTCGAAGATTAACCGAATCCAGTCTCCGCAAGGAGGAACCCGAAGCCGAAGATGAAGATCGTTCCGGTCGCTTGCTTGGAGGACAACTACGCCTACCTGTACGAATCCTGAATCCTCCTTCCATCTCTGTATATATCATTCGACCGACGTCCCGTTGCTTGGCTGTGTTCCGGATCCGTTTTGTGATTTGGAGATCCTGGTTGGTTTCTCTTGAAGGATTATTGACGAGACCACCAAGGCGGCGGCGGCCGTTGACCCGGTGGAGCCGGAGAAGGTGCTGGCGGCGGCCAGCGAGGTCGGCGCCTACATCGACTGCGTCCTTACCACCCACCACCACTGGTACGCTATCTCGTAGTCTTTGTCCCAGCCTAGTAGTAATTCACCTGCTTTCTTCCCTTATTTCTTTAGGCGGTTCGACACTTAATTGGTATGTTCTGATTCGTGCTTCTAGAGCTGTTGATCTTTTAGGGGGTTACTGATGAATGGAAGTATAATTGGAAAAACAAAGTGGCTGATATTTGTGACTCGGCCATGCTACATGCTAAAACTCAAATATAGAAATGGGGAGTGGGAGATAAAGCCAAAAGGTTGATGTTTTGAGGGCAACTATTATATCAATAATATTATATGCTAATAAACCAACATATATTGGTGCGATTCGTTAGCCATATGAAGTAGAACTACATATGTAAGAAATGGAGAGTGAGAAATATAGTAATAAATTACATAAGAAATGATGAAAGAGCTCTGTAGGCACTCCATTCACTATACAATGTAAGTGATTGGCATATGTCACTCATACGACATGTAAAATTTGTAAAACAGAATACATAAGACTGACAAAGGAAACATTTTGACGATTTGAAGATAGTTATCAGGTGGTAGGTAGAATATGAGTTAACTCCATACATGCTATAGCCGTCAAGGTTTACCACGACCATGTAGTGAGCTGATAATGGTGATTTGTGCTTGTAGGGATCATGCTGGTGGCAATGAGAAGATGCGGCTGTTGGTACCAGGGATTAAGGTCTATGGGGGATCCTTGGACAATGTGAAAGGCTGCACTGATCAAGTGGAGAATGGAACCAAGTTGTCCGTGGGAAAGGAAATTGACATACTTTGCCTACATACGCCATGGTATGCTTTATTACTTCTTACCCTGTAACATAGTTCTTTCCTCCTCATTTGTTGTCTTTTTAGGGAGAACACCTCTTCATTACTGTATGCCATATGATTACTGTGATTCTCTTACTAGATCACATAAGCGTTAAAGGTAAGAATTTGAACCTTTTTGTGCATAATGTGACACTGGATTGTTTATAGATGTGCGTTTGCCCGAAAAATCATGTGATAGGATAACTACTTCAGGAATTTTACTAGGACTACTGATTTGGATAGTGTTGGCATCCTTTTGTATGTTTGTTGTGTCAATGCTCAACTTCATTATTGTTTTGTAGTTTCTGGTCCTTACCATTTTTATTCTTCCAACAGTCATACAAAAGGCCATATTAGCTACTACGTTTCTACTAAAGAGGAGGAAGACCCAGCAGTATTTACTGGAGATACCTTGGTTAGTATACACATCATATAATAATTGCTCTTCCTCGTTTTAAATGCCTGACCATTTTTGGAAGCACAGTTCATTGCTGGTTGTGGGAGGTTTTTTGATGGTACTGCAGAGCAAATGTATCAGTCCCTTTGTGTTACATTGGGATCACTGCCTAAGTCAACTCGAGTTTACTGTGGTCATGAGGTCAGTTTTTTAGCTCCTTTTTGAATAATAGGCCTTCATTTTTTATAAATTGGAAACTTTGATTAAAGTTGTATAGTCAAAATTCTATTCTTTAATTAGCTTATTTTGATAATCTTTTGAACTTGAGTTGTAGATGATGATGTATGCTTTAAGATTCTGGAGTACATGCGAGAACATGAATTCTGAATGTCCTTAAATAATACTCCACTTTGTGCCAGGCAGAAAATACATTAGAGCTCGTTTGGCAATCATTTCATTTCATTTGGCAAGTGAAATGACAGGGTTAGGGATAGGAATTAACATACAATAGGCATTTGCTGGAATTCCAAATGAAATGACATGTCCAATTCCATGACAGCCGAATAGGTTGGGTATGGAATCACAAATGAATTCCATGTAGATACATCCACTTTTTGACAAATCTAAGACAGTTATTTTTGGACGGAGGGAGTAGATAATATCTAAGAGGTCGTTTGGTGGCCATCATTTCGAGCCGGAATTATGGAATTCATTTGTGATTCCATACCCAACCTATTCGGCTGTCATGGAATTGGACATGTCATTTCATTTGGAATTCCAGCAAATGCCTATTGTATGTTAATTCCTATCCCTAACCCTGTCATTTCACTTGCCAAATGAAATGAAATGATTGCCAAACGAGCTCTAATGTATTTTCTGCCTGGCACAAATTGTTTCCATCTGACTCTCTATGCTACGAAAACAAGTGTTCTTGGTTTCTTAAAAGTTTGCCATTAGTCCATGTGTCCAGCCAACAATAATTTGCATTATGTGTCTTGGTAATGGTATCCTTTGAACAGATAAATGATGTATACCCTGCTCTTATTATTTCATCCTGACTCACAGTATACCGTAAAAAGCCTGCAATTCATGCTGACTGTCGAGCCAGAGAACGAAAAGATGAAGCAGAAACTGGAATGGGCTCAAAAGCAGCGTGAAGCAAATCAGCCGACAGTTCCCTCAACTATAGGAGATGAGTTTGAGATAAACACCTTCATGCGTGTTGATCTGCCTGAAATACAGGTCCGCGATCCGCACACTCTAATTACTATGGTTCTACATGATACCATCTTCTGTAATTCAAGTGCAACTTCTTACAATAGTAACTTGTCGCCTTACGAATAAGAACTAGCGCATCAAGGGCCGTTCTTAATTTCAAGTTAGTTTCTTTGTCAAATGATCCTTACCTAGATTGTAATATCGATCTTGCAGGCAAAATTTAGTGCGAAGTCACCAGTTGAAGCGCTGGGGACGGTTAGGAATATCAAGGATAACTGGAAAGGTTGATAAACACAACTGCTACTCGTGCTGTAGGTCCGGCTTCTTCGTGTTTGTTAGGTTGGTCAGGCCTCCTGAAGTTGGCTAACGCAGAAATCTTCACCATGTAGGTGGGATTCACTGTCGTGCAATGCTTTGAGAGTGGTAATAAGACAGGTTATATCAAGTATGTACTAGTAAGAGTCTAAATCTGTTAGTTTTCCGTTTCAAAACACACAGAGAAAGGAGTACAGTGTAGTAATATGCTTTGATACTGCATCAATGAGACATCAAATGTGACATATGTTAATGGTCTTTTCTCGGCAAAACAAAATTTATGTTGGTCTATGGCAGAATGTCTCAAGTATATCTGAAGTCTGTAGTGATTGTAACTTGCATACATCAATGATAAGCCACTTCGGCGTTGACTAAGCTTTTCAACTAGTTTATCACACTATCACTATCTGTTTCAGATTTTTTAAGGAGAGGTAAACTGCAATTATTCTCGAATTCTTTCACCCCTGAATAATGAAGGCAATCAGGGACACGACACAAAATGTAGGAAGGGACCTGCTGGTGCTTCCGAGTTCATTCTCGTTTCTTCTTCCCAGGAGATTTCGGCGACTTCAGCTTGAACGGCGGGGCAGAAGAGCCGGCGAACTGGCCAAAGCCCAGCCGGCTGAGGGCCAACTTGGGCGGAGCGAACGGTCCGAAGTCAATCGCCGAGGCCGACTTGCCTGCGCCACTCGTCTGCGCTGGTGCGGGTACTGCCGCGGGCGGCGCGGCTTGTGTGACAGCAACGTCGTCTCCAGCTCTTGCGACGCATCCCCAATTCGAGCTTCCCTCGCCGCGCGTATCACGGAACACTTGCTTGGCTCTGTCCAAGAATTCCGGCGTGCCCATGAGCACGACGAGCTTGAGCAGCTCGTCCGTCTCCAGCTTGCACTCCGGCGCCGGCGCCTGCTCGCCTATGGCACTTCCACCCGACGGCGGTGTCCGGAGCGCCGCGCTCGATAGAGACGGCAGGAAGTATCTGCCGCCACCCGCGCTGGAGCCGTTCCAGTATGACGCCGGGGATGGGTTCTGCCTGGCCCGGTTCTCGCACTCGAGGCTCCTGAACTCGGCGGCCAGGCGAGCCCTGAGCCCCGCGTGCCGCACGAACCGACGCAGGCTGTCGTGGTACGTGTGCCCCTGCGCCTGCGGACGCTGCACCAAACCTCTGGGGCTTGCGGGGAGGAGGGCGGCGTTCCGGTCCCCAAAGGTAGGCAGCGTGAGCGGCGGCGGCGTCATCATCGTCCTCGCCCTACCGCGATCAGCATCGTCGTCGTAAGTGAGCCTCCTCTTCCCCACCCTGGCACCGCCAGATTCCACCGCTGCGAGCCCCACTGGCCAACACCATCGCATCAGCATTCATTCAGCAATGCACTTCGATGGTAGTATGTATGTGCTTTGGATGTAGCAAGCTCGCATCAATGGCTCAGTTTCTTACCTTTTCTTGCTCTCTTTACCGGCGACGGCATGCTCTGGCCCTCCCTCGCTCCTTTCTGCAGCCTCGGCTTGCCATTGTCTGCAGAGACATTGCCAGTTTTTTTCCCGGGGCTGATGGGCTCTCTCTTCTCGCCGGTGGCCTTCTTCTTCTTCACCAGCGCGCTGCCGGGACGCTGCTGCACAGGTGCACCATCAGCAATGCCGTGCGAGCCACCGCCGTCGTTGCCGTCTTCTTGATCTCTCGCTGGCCTGTTCGGCCCGACGTCCAGTTGCTTCTGACGCCACGCCAGGAGCTCCGACTCGGTGTACATCCCGTTGCTCTTCAGCGACAAGAACACCTGCTTGGCTTGATCCAGCAGTGACATCGCCTGCACGGAGAAAGGAAACATTTTGTCATGTAGGAGTATGCATGATATGGTTTGGTTAATCGAGGAATCAACGACCAATATTGACCTCTCTGTAAGGGATGGTGTCCTGGCTATTTACGGAAATTGCTCTCTGGAACACCATGTAGACATCGTTCTGCAGTTGCATATGGAGATCATGCAGCCTAAAAGTTAATTTCTCAAAAGAAAGAAATAGATAAAATAGGCGAATGTTCAATGATATGGATGGACCTCGAATTGCTCTAGTGTCTTGTACATGCCATCCGTATTCTTTTGCCTCAACGTCGCAAAGTCGCCCGGCCTGTTTATCCGTTCTGCGTAATCACATACCTGTGGTGGCATGTAAAAATGAGTATCCATCAATGTCCCAGGCTCCAAATGAGAAAAAGAATTATTTGAATGGTTCCATCTATATAAAACACATGAAAACGAAAATTTCAGACGTTTGTTCTTCGTGCATGGCTTACCTGGATGTCATCTGGCATTGCAAACAACTCGTGTCTGTCTCTCCTGCAACGGAAGAAAGAATACACATTTAAACGAAACCTCGAGGTTTTTCTTTTCTTTTTGACTCCACAAAGGAAAAAGGAGATCAGTCTGTCTAGAGCACAACTGACTGGTTTTTACTTTAATTCGCTAGTCACTTTTTTAAGCCACATGATTTTCATAGTTTCTCTCCTCTACGGGCAACATGATTCCCGTGCAACAATTATGTTTCATCACATTCGTCCGGCTCCAACTTTCCTTATTGGCTCTCCTCGCCTTTAGCTCCCCCGCCGCCGCCTTCCCCTCTCCGGTCACTCCCTATTGTCGTTTACTCAACTCACTCTTTGATCCGCCCAGCGGTCGCCTCCTTACTCGACATATGCCATATGGACATCCCTCTAGGTTAGAGAGTCGGAGCTTCATATGTACAATCGGTTCCCATCACTCCAACCCTAACATATTCCTCCACTGCCATCTCCTTCCCGGGGTCGCGAGCTATGCCTTGTACCAACAACGGGGGGAGGAGCAAGAAGCAAAGTTGTCTTTCTAGCAAAACCAAAAAAGGCGCTCGCTAGATCATAATTGCCTCAATTTCCTTAAAATCACGCACACTTTTCCTTTTTTGATAAAAAATTATATTAATATCAAGACAAACACACACTTTTCTTAATCATATGATTTCCATCTAATGGTTATGTTTCATTGTCTTCACCTAAACCTAACTTTGTTTATTGCCTATTCATTATCAGCTATCCCATCGCCGCCGCCCTCCTCTCCTCCCCCATCTCTGATCTTGATCCTCGACCCGCCTAGTCGATAAATCGGTTCGGTCTTCGGTGTTTTACCGAACTGACCGAATATTAATTGGCTTTTTTTTTAGAGTAGAATATTAATTGGCTGGGCTGACCGCGCGGGATAAAGCAGATCATCTTTTCTGGGCTGGGCTGTCCCCTGTCCGGCTGGGAACTGCTCTTTGCTTGGGATACCAAACAACACGTTACTCCAAAAAAAAGAAGTAAACAACGCTTCAAGCTGAGAACGATACAGCAAATATGATTTTAATTCATCCAGAGGGATCGAAGCACATGGAAATCAACATTGAACAGTGCACATTAAAACCCGACCAAATCCATTACTTACATTGCAGCTTGCAGTTGCAGGCTAGCAGCAGCAGCAGTGCTCTGTGCTCGACGCGGAAGTAGCTAGTGTTGTTCTTCCGATCCCGGATTCGGCCGGACGTTGCCATGATGCATCGCCTGCGAGCCGCAACTAGTGACTGACGCAGAGTCGCAGACGAGCCACGAAACGATACATCGGCCCTCCGGCAGTCCAGCTAATGGCTTCTCGTATAAAGAACTGACGACGCAAAAGACCAATCGACTTGGGAAGGTAGAAATCACGAAATCACGATTCACGCGGGACTGCGCTTTAATGGAGGGGAAAGATCGCTCGGCGCCGTGATTAGTGGGGAGGGAATCTGTGAGGTAATAGGTGATTTTTGTGAGGCAAGACCACCTCGTCTGGGGTTGGAGCCGGAGGGGATATGCGAGAATGCATCGGGTCCTCGGTCAGTTCGGTGGACCGACAGCTAGTACCGAAATCACCGAACTTAATTCGGTTTCTCAGATCTGCTGACCGAGGTTAGTACCGAAGATTTCGGTTTCGATCAGTTCGGATTCGGTGCAGGTTTAATCGGTTCGGTAAATCGGTTTTCGGTTTATATGCCCACCCCTAGTTATTCTCCAGTGCAGTACAGCCAGCTGTAAACTCTTTCCACTGCTATCTCCTTCCTCCTCGTGCCACCCGAGCGGAGAAAGAAGAAGCAAAGGTAAGTCACTTGTACTCTAGCAAAAAAAAAAAGAGAGATAAATACAAAGTCCAAGCTTACAGCTCCAGCGTGTCCAGAATGTACTCGATGATCTGGCCCGGCATCGATCCCTTGCCCGATATGTTACCTGAAACGAAATTGGCACCGATTCAAGCGCGCATACAGGCACCACAGCACCAGAGACAGCAAGAAAGTGGCAGGGCTATCGTACCAGTATACGCCACGTCCATCGCTTGGCTAGACGAAGCTTCTCCCTGCAACTTCTGAAGAAAAACGTACATGAACCAGGAGATGCAAACGCAATCAGGAACAAAAAAAATTCAAAGCTCCTGATGATCAATTTTACCTGGATTTCGCCATTCTTTTTTCCCTTCCCACGCGAGGCGCCGGAGATGGTGTTCCGGATGATCTGCAAAGGATCCAGGCGGCAGGCATCGACGTCGTCGTCGGTCTTCTGCTCCTCGAGCTTGAGCAACCTGGCGCTTCGCCTCTTCCCTTTTCCAGACATGGATCTCTGCACGCGCCACCTCCTCTTCTTCCTTTCTGCTCGATGATGAATGGCAATCTTTTGCGAGCCTGCGACACGTTAGAACTTATGTACCCTGATGTATTTTCCAGCTGGTAGCTCTCATGCATGTATGTTATGTAAAACCGTGAATGCTCTTCCTGAAATGGAAATTTAAATTTATGTTAGCGTTTTAAGGCTTTCTAATACTGTCTGACAGATTGCATATAGCAGCAATGCACTAGAATAGTTGAGCCAGTTTAAACATAGCTGTAAAAGAGTTTGGTTGTGTGCTACTAACTTACCATAATTAGTGCCAGATTTTCCTCTTGTTTCTGCTTTCCATATGTGAACACTTCTCTTATACAGATTTTGAAATCATTTTAGATTATATGGCTAGCATGCAAAGAAATCGAAAACCACTAATGTGTCTTGGGATCACATGACCCCTTTGCAAAAAAAGTAATAATTTGCATTCATCTAGAAAATATGGCACGTAAATGACTTGATATTGAGTCATTTACTTGCCAGATGAAAAATGTGGACATTAAAACCGGCTCGAGGGCTGGTTCGTGACCAATTCACTTATCGCAGACGAGTTGAGTGACTAGTTTTCACATTTTGCGAGTGAGTGAGCAGCAAGTTGAGTGACCTATAGTGTGTTTATCTCAAACCATATTATTAAAAGGGGGTTGCTCTAGAAGTTGAGTCACATCACACACACAAACATATTTGTGCCCACGGAAGCTTCCCAAGAGAGAACACTTCCTTTGATTCAATTGTGAAAATCCTGATTTGCAGACCTAGAACTTCTTAGGTGTGATCCAGATCCTCCATGCACCGGGACTTCTCGGGTAGCCTTCGGTAGGGCTGGACTAACGAGCTGCTCGGCTCGTTAAGGCTCAGCTCTTTAAGACTCGTGATCGTTAAGGCTCGAATCGTTAAGCTCGTTAAGGATAACGAGCTAAATATAAAGTGTGGCTCGGTTCGTTAAGTGTTCGCGAGCGCTCGCGAGCAGCTCGTTAAGAAAATGAATCTGAATTTAGAGATGACTAGGTCATTGACGATTGACAAGGAGTAAATGAGATTCGATGTTGCCTACATGGGTAGACCGTAAATCTCGGCTGTGATATGGACTTGCTGAATAGTGTTGGGCCGTCACCTGTCAGGATCCTAGTTAGATGGGATCTACCCCTAAAAGAAAGATGAGATCCAAATTAACGAGTTTAACGAGTTGCTCGTGAAACTCGTTAGTTTGTTTGTTTAACTCGTTAGTGTTAGCGAGCTAAAATTCCAACTCAGCTCGGTTCATTAACAAAACGAGTCGAGTTCAAACGAGTCGAGCTGCCGAGTGTTCAATAAGCTTAACGAACATCGAGCTTTATGTCCAGCCCTAGCCTTCGGGGTATTCATAGATTGCGCAGCCTTGCGCAACTCTCTGGAAAGTCCGGAGGATAACCCCGGACCCGTCGGGCCCGAAACTTCTGGCCCTGTGATGGTCTTCAAGTGCATAGAGATAGTTGTAACTGTTTTTGAATTAAATTAGACATGGACAGCCCCCAGCCCGACGTCCGGGCTCAGGACCTTGGTTTTCTGCCCAAAGCATGGCCCAAAAGCCCACCAAAGCCTGGAATCGGTTATTTCCATATTTTTATAAAAAAATAGCTGTTTTTATTTTTGTAGCCCAAATACTTTTTCTTTTTATAAGAAAACTAGGCACAAAAAAGGGGCCAGGCTCAGGCCTAAATTTTTCAAGTCGGTCGTGCCATCCCAGAACCTAGACCATCCCGAGGTTTGTTTAGGCCCCTACGAAAAAGTTGCCTTCCAGTTGTCTCACAAAGAAAAATTGCCTTCCAATGTGGCAGGGGAAAATAGTTTGCTACGGCAAAGAGATGACTCCAGTCCCGTTTACTTGCTTTATGTAAAATAGGACAGTCTATTTTACACAACGGCACTATAAGTGCATCTGGTGTCCATTAGGAATTCTGATACCATCTACCATAACTGCAATGAAGTGAGACCAAACAAAATGAGAAACAACAGTTTACGCAAGTTTTAGCACTACATTTAGCTGCCTGCCCGCATCATGGACCAGCCGAAGCAATTAATATTTACCAGGATTATTCCACGTACTAAAATGTTGTTACATTGACATGGACATATGCCAGGATTGTTAGATGCTTCTATAAGAAAAATTGCCTCTCGGCTCTCTTGGAAATGGAAGAATTTTCCCCTCAACTCTCATCTAAAATCTTAAGCACTCCATTTACAAAGGCAGATCAGAAGAAAACAACTTTCATTCCAAGATGGCTACCCTGGAAAGGGGAAAACGTATTGGGGCCTATCAAACTTCTAAGCTGACAGCAGAAGCATCAGTGGCTTCACTGTTGTTCTGCTGTGACCACAGTTCGGCATATCGGCCACCCTTTGACAGAAGAAAATCATGTGGCCCTTGCTCCACTACTGTTCCATTCTCCAAGACGACGATCTGAAAATCAATTGAAACATGACTTGCATACAAACCACAGAAGTGATGATGTTCAACATATGAATTCAAAGCATATGGGTGTTATAACCCATAACAGTAAGTAAATCAATTTCATGAGCAGTTGCAAAAGCATCGTCTGGCTGCCAACATGGCTTGTCATTCAGATATTGTCAATTTATTTCACCAATATATATATAAGTTCATGTATGTGCACAAATGTGAATACCTCGTCGCATAGCGATGCAGTTGTGAGTCGGTGAGCGATAAAAATTGAGGTACGGTCAACAGATAAAGACATCAGCGAATTCAAGATCGATGCTTCGGTAGTGCTATCGAGTGCGCTTGTAGCTTCATCACATAATCTGGTATAAATCAGATAAAAATATTAAGTCAATAAGGGGAAAAGGAACTGGATAAACCCATTATTTGCAACACAAAATCATTTGATAAGTATCTGAAATTAGTTCAAATTTCAAAACCATTTAGCAGGCCTAACTTTTTTTTAGAACACTAGCAGGCCTAACTTTGACTCATATTAGCTTTAATACAGCACCATGAACTGATTCCACATCTAGGGGTGGACATAAAGCTCGAAGTTCGGTAAGCTCAATGAGCGCTCGGTAACTCGACTCGTTTGAGCTCGGCTCGTTTTCTTAATGAACCGAGCTGAGCAGCAATTTTAACTCGTTAACACTAATGAGCTAAACAATCAACCTAACGAGTTTCACGAGCTACTCGTTAAACTCGTTATCAACATGTCAGTAGGCTGTAAATCTAAATCTTTAAGTATTTTTACACATGGTAGGTGTTTGACAAATGTATGTCACCATATTTTTGTAAGTATATCTATGTTCAAGATCTTTTGCTCCTGATGCTTTCTTGATAGCTTGCTTAATTAGCTAAATACTCTGATACATCTTCTTAATGAGCTTAATGAGCAGCTCGCGAGCGCTCGCGAACATATAACGAACCGAGCCGAGCTTTATATTTAGCTCGTTATCCTTAATGAGCTTAATGATTCGAGCCTTAACGATCACGAGCCATAACGATCCGAGCCTTAACGATCCGAGCAGCTCGTTAGTCCAGCCCTATCCACATCGCAGAGTGGCTTTTGTAAATTGGGAACAATAAGGCCATGACTGTCAGAAATGTGATGTGGAGCGTGGTATCGTGCAAAAGTACGACTCTGCCTGGCCAGAACAGATCGTAAGATGGATTGCACGCTGGTAGGATCGCAGTGTCATCTCGCATGATCCGTTTTAGGTATTCTTGCAATATAATTGTGCTAACAAAAAAAAACCTATAGTATTGTGATGCTTCAGTCCGATCTTGCAACCTGATACTGCTGACAAGAGAACGTTACTAGTACTACCTAGTATCTCCATACTGGCAATCTTCAATATGTATGCATCGAAACGCAAAGCTTTTGCGTTTTCTCGAAAAATACTGATAACCTTCAATAAGGCAAGTTCTCAGGCAAAACTGAAATACAAATGTGTGAGAGAAACTCACAGAATGGAAGGCTCCTTCAAGAATACACGAGCAATTGACACACGTTGTTTCTCACCACCACTTAACTGCAAAAACGCTCAAACCACAGTTTTTCAAATATGCCGAGCTGTTGTATATAGAACAACAGGTTAAGACCTGATTTTGCACAAAACAAGATCTTGTCTTACCTTCAATCCACGCTCTCCCACAACTGTGTCATACTTGTCGGGGAAGTTCATAATTGTATCATGGATAGAAGCACGTCGAGCAGCATCGTAAACCTGTATGGAAAATGGAAAAAAGAAAACATTAAACTTTTCACAACAAGACTGCTATAACTCCCTATGCATTAGAAGAACACCTTACCTCTTCATCAGTTGCTGATAACCGCCCATATTGTATATTATGCTTAATTGTGTCATTGAAAAGTACCTGCAATGGTAATTAATGTGTAAGCTTGGTTCTGGTTGAAACAGTTCCAAGTGATAAATGAATCGACCTGATTCCTTAACGACAGAGCAACTTCAATCTACCGCAAGATTTTATGAAGCTGAAGAAAGTTAGCATACAGGGGCACCATATTTGTTTCGATCATCTATTGGAACTTTTCTTGTGTTAAATATATTCCTTATCACACATGTAATGATACTTCAATATGTGTTTCACTAACAAGAATCATATTTGGGTACCAGACAAGTAATCAGAAGATATCTAGCCACATTAGCTAGCAGAGGTTCTTAGACCCTGCCTGTGTGGGTTGTGGCTTGGCTTTACCAGAAGCGGCTGTGGTGGGAAAGCTGCTGTGCTGCAAAAGCTACTCCCTCTGATCCCAAATAACTGTCGCAAGTTATACTATGAGTTGTACCTACTCAGTTGTTTTCCCACGACATTTAAAACGGATCGGAGGGAGTATCATTTTCATGTGCTCTAGGAGGGTTTACATGGAAAACTGGCTTTCTAAAATAGTAGTCTACTTAGTCTGTTCCTCTTTCTAAAGTAAACTATAGCACGATTTATTATATTCAGTAAGAGGGCAACAGAAGTATGGTTACTTAAAAGTATTGACAAAGAATAGAGGATCATGGTAGTAACCGTATCCTGTGGTACAACACCAAGAGATTTCCTAAGACTCTCCAGTGTGACACCCTGGATGTCTTGCCCATCTATTCGTATCTGCAAGGAAGACAGAACAAAAGGTATCACAAGCATGGAAATATTTAAAGTATATCAGAAAGTTGAGAGACCGGACATGTGCATCAATTCCTCAGCAACAGATAAAAAGGCAGATTGATTCTCGGTTCTTACAGATCCCGAAGTTGAATCAAAAAATCTGAAGAGAAGTCTAAGTATGGTTGACTTTCCTGCAAAAGAAAGGACTAGTTAATGAACAGTCACTTACCAAGAAGTAACAGCTCTTCATGTCTCACGTTAAAGCAAGATTAAACAACATGTGCTGTCAATCCAGTGGATAAAATTTGGACCACATAAAATGCAGAAGGTAATCTATACAAACAATTATTTGAAATAAGCCCACAAATATATTTGGGCAGATTTCAACTTCCGCCTTGTGAACCTTACAAGACACCTAGTAGGTACCCAAAAAAACATATTGGCTTCAGCATCATATTACTGGAGAGGCTTACAGGCCCTAAGAAATGTGCATCCATTACAGGAAAACTTGATATCCTTCATTAACGACTTTTCTCCTATTTGCCATGATTATACAACATGTCAAAAAATCATGCATTGGCCAATGTCCACGGTTTCAATATTGATATTAATATATGAAGACCTTACATAAGTGATATTGCTGATGTCTGCCCTACTATGAGTTCTTATTAGTGTATTTAAAAGTCCAAAATCACTAAACGCTCTTGCTAATCACAGCTGAGACATATCAAGCATTGCACGTCTAGAGAAGCACTGTACAAATAGACAATCCACTTTAACTCAAAACAGAAGTATTGTGGTAGTAACAGCTAACAGTGGGTACCAACCAGTGGCGGAGCCAAGGCCCGGCATGCCCGGGCACCTGCCGGGCTAAGCTGGTGAGTTCATCTTAAGTATTACTGCCAAGTGAAGCTTTAAGCAATACCTTTTACTGGGCAAGCACTGGGCAATGCATGTTTACTTAGACTTTGCCCAGGCTATACTATTGAGCTAGATTAGCCACTGGTACCAACTCGTACTGTATACAATGTACAGGTGCATAAGGGGACTCAAGAGGAGCTTCTAATTCCAAGAACTTCCACAGATTCATGTATTGATCTCTATTATTCAAAAGTTATTATGGTATCCAACAGAAAAGAGCTACAGCTCTACAAGAATGAGATGCTAACAATTTTACATGACACCACAAAACCCATGAGGTTCATGACTTCGAATGATATATTTTGGTAACACAACGTAAATAAGAAAGATTAGTTTTACCGCTGCCACTAGTTCCAACAATTGCCACACTTTTTCCTGCCGGTACAGTGAAAGAGACGCCATCAAGAATCTTCCTTTCCGGTACATACCTGGAAGAAATCAAATCTTTGAGTTACTAATATATATATATGGCCCTGAATGAGATTGTTCTACAGCCTATAGTGCATCCCAGATCTGATTTACATAAATGTACTCACAGCCTTAGTTGATTTCTTAATAACATCTGGGATCGATGTGTTAGTTAGGGTACATGTTTTTCAGAATTTAGCTTATTAAAGGATGCTAGAATTAGTACAAGTCTTAGCTGTGCATGTGTAAATCCCTAATAAACCAGAATCTGAACAGCAAAGGTTACCCAGATGATATGAAACAAGAGTTATATGTCAGATGATTCAAGTTATAAATATTTCCCCTGTTTGAGATCTTTGGAGATGACAGCTGAGGTGATTAGAGGATTCAAAAACTACCGGAGATCGTAGACAAAGGAAATCACTAAACTTAGATGGCCTAAAACACTTCATTGGCATTGCTATATATTTTCACTGTTGAAAGAAGCTTGAGGAAAGGAAAAATCACTCTACAGAATAATATTTGAGAGGAATACTCTCACATTTTTCCAAAGGACACAAAATATACTAGAATAAACGGTACAATATAATTGGCTATCAATGGCTGAAAAAATAAGCTCCTTGGTGCTCAGCTGCTTTGAAACTTGCTACTTGTTGGTTTCCTTTTGGAAAATGATATAAGCACTTAGCAGCACTTGACAAGATAACAGAGGACAAAACTTACCCAAAATGGATGTTCTCAAATTCAATGCACCCTCCCTTGAACTGCAAAGGTTTTGCATGAGGCTCATCCTTTATTCCAGGTTTTTCCTAAAAAGACGCAAAGAATAGTTCTGAAATTTCTGAGACCATGATTTAAGGATAAATTAAAACTGCATACCACTGGGCACTAGGCAGTATGACTATGACTACAAAGTTTTACCTCGAGCAATTGAAACATAGACTTCATGTCAATAAGGCTTTGTCTAGATTCTCGATAGACACTCCCAAGGAAGTTCAGAGGCAGTGAGAGCTGGAATAGAAGTCCATTAACCATGACCTGTACGCCAAAATCTCAAAAACATTAATGAACGGCAACTGAAACGCAGAAAACCGAAGAACTGAGGGATCATATCAAGTCAATCGTTAAATAAATTTTACTTTGCAGTTACATCTTTTCACTTCTAACAATTTTTCCAATGATAACATGACGTAATATTAAGCAAACACAAACTTACCATAGGTACGTTTATATTCGATTTGGATATGTTATTGTCCTAATGTGTCAAAGTGATCCAAGAAATGAAACAGCAGAAGATACAAACGCAAATGCTTGGCATGAAGAATTACCAAATCACCAACAGTCAGAGCACCACTCATCACACCATATGAGCTCAAAACCATTGCTGTGGATAATGCCGAGCTAAATATAACAGTTTGCCCAAAGTTCAGGTAGGCGAGGCTACTTTGGGTTTTCCGCGCAGCATCCTCGTAGCCTGAACACATCACCGAAACAAGTAGCTAATAATCAAACAATCTCATAAAATTAACTTGCGGTGTATTCTAATGTTAATAGCCAGTTAAGATTAACCTAATATTGTAGCATAACTTGATGTCTTGTTTGACTCTTTTTAAGTATTAATCTTATTTAATTTTTCTTTTGGAAACCAGATGTCAACATACACAAATGCAAAACATAGACATCAAAATTTGTCCATATGTATCAAACTGGAATATTAGGTTGTAGTTTTGTTGGAAAGGTGATCACATACTTAACACCAGGTTCTTAAATAGGTGAACAAGGAACATATATAGCTGTGCATTTCCAGTCTATGATGACACTTATCACAAGAATGAATCGATATATGTACTCACTCTTTAAATATTTGTCATACTTCTGAACTTCAAATCGCTCATTGTTGAAATATTTGACGGTCTGTACACAAGTAAATTAAGATTGGTAAGAAGATGCTAGAGTTACAATAGAGATGGGTAAAAGGCGGATTAGACACCAGAGTAATGGACAACCATGGATGACCTCATAATTCAGAAGGGAGTCAACTGCCACTGTACTAGAAGCATTATCAGCATGATTCATGGCTTGCCTGAACTTAGTCCGCCACTGTCATAATGAAAACAGACAGCAATGAGGAATCCGATTAATGAATGATAGGAAAGACATCATTACAAAGATAGATTGAGCATATATGAAAGCAAGATCCTAGACTACAGATGTGATGACAGAGTATAGCGTCCGCACCTGTGTTACAGCCAAAGTGAAAGCAATGTAAGTAGCAACTGAAACTGAAGTAATCCAAGCAAAAGTGGAACCATAGTTGTAGGCAAGTATACTTGACACCATACCAATCTGTAAATAAGAAGCAAAAGCACAAGGAAAACAGAGCCACACAAAGGCCCGGAGAATAAGTGACATAAATTACCAAAAGCAACCAACACCAATATCATAGGCAATATGCGCCACTGATGAAGGCTAACAGTTGGGGGCAGTAATTGTGAGCACCTCTAGTATTGTGGGAACAACGTTGAACACCATCACTGTAAGAATGTAATTTATTGCGCGGCTGCCTCGGTCAATTATGCGATTTAGAGCTCCAGTTTGCCGGCTGAAACACATTAACAGGCAAGGAAACACAACAAATTCAAATGCTCTATCTCAGCAACTACATAACAACTACAAATGGTCAAATGTTGAGCTTTTAATAACTTGTTTTTGGCACTGATTTACAGGGTGCAAAACAAACAGTGGTTAGACCTTAAGGCCGATTGACAGTTGGCAGTGAGGCACCTTACTGGTGTGGGCACGTGGGTAACCAGGAAAGGTAGCATGATTACAAAATGGGTGCAGCTTATACAGAAGCTTCTACGAGATAAGGCAGGATTTAACCTGCTAGTTAAACTACAAAATATAAGGAATACTTTAATCTGCTTAAACTAATTTGGAAGGAAATGGGTAGCGGACTGATCTCATACTGTGTGACTCTTTATGCCTTAGCCTCTCCGTGTGCAATCCTAGCCCACGGCTTGTATGGAAGAGTACAGTCCTAGGAGTCTCATTATTCCATGCATGTGTAAATTATATACCAAGTCAAAGCAGTCAAGCTATCTAATGCCTTTTTTCACCGTCTACATTACTTGTGCTGCTTTTGCCATAAAATGTGTATTGAGTGTCAGCAAAATGGGTAATGTAGTCAATCAATGAAACAGAGAAAACATCGAAACAGGCATGATGGCATGAATAAGAGCATTTCCAAAGTACCTTAGATGATAACGCAGATCAAGTTCGTGCAAGTGAAAAAATACCTGCAATGTGAAGAGTTAAGAAACTAAGTTAATACTGAAGTGTCTGCAGATTAAAACAAAAACAGTTGCACAGCACCAGTCAACCAACAACTGGAAGTGGATGCAAATGTCCAGATGCCACTTATAGTAACCTTTTTTTTATTAATGGATATAAGAAAATATATAACAACAGCATTGAATCGCAAGAAAAAACAATGCTTCATTCAACATACATCCATACTGTGTTGAACTAACTAAAATTGTGGATAGCTTTGAACAGAAAATAACCAAACAACTTCACTACAAAGTGGTATGATGGAAATGAAAAGGTCCAGCATTTACCGTTCGGGAGACTGAACGGATGGCTCTCAAGGTCACTTTAGAAAACAAAGCATTGCGCAGTTCTGAAACAGAGGATTTATCATGAGGAATAACTCAGTAGTTGTATATGTTTTAACAAGAGAGCGGAAAGAGAGAATCTCGAAAATGCATATGCTTGTGCTCACCAAAGGAGTTTCTTCAGCAGTTTTTCAGGCATAGAAAGCATTGATACGCAACTTTTGTAACAAAATTTACCTGTACAAGCTGAGACTCCTGATCGTGCAATACCATATCCAATCAGAACTGCTGCTGGGCTTGCAAAGAGAGCCAACAGGATTGCATTAGCATCTGTAAATGATGCCATTGAGGCTTCAGCGCCGCCAAGGGCTGCAAGCCAATCGACAGCAAGCTTAAACAAGAAAGGCACTTGAACATTTATAACCTGGTGTTCATTAGAAACAGAAACGGTCAGGTGAAGAAGTTGAAAGCTTCATGTAATTATGGCATGTATCATAATTCCAAGGGTGAGGATGAAAGGAGGCAAGGCAATGGGCCCCGATGGTATCCCCATCGAGGTGTGGAGAGGCCTTGGAGACATAGCGATAGTATGGCTAACTAAACTTTTCAACCTCATTTTTCGGTCAAACAAGATGCCCGAAGAATGGAGGCGGAGTACATTAGTGCCAATCTTCAAGAACAAAGGGGATGTTCAAAGTTGCACTAATTACCGTGGAATCAAGTTGATGAGCCATACAATGAAGCTATGGGAGAGAGTCATTGAGCACCGTTTAAGAAGATTGACAAGCGTGACCAAAAATCAATTTGGTTTCATGCCTGGGAGGTCTACCATGGAAGCCATCTTCTTGGTACGACAACTTATGGAGAGATACAGGGAGAAGAAGAAGGATCTTCATATGGTGTTCATTGACTTGGAGAAGGCGTATGATAAGATACCACGGAATGTCATGTGGTGGGCCTTGGAGAAACACAAAGTCCCAACAAAGTACATTACCCTCATTAAGGATATGTATGATAATGTTGTGACAAGTGTTCGAACAAGTGATGGCGACACCGATGACTTTCCAATTAAAATAGGACTGCACCAGGGGTCAGCTTTGAGCCCTTATCTCTTTACTTTGGTGATGGATGAGGTCACAGGGGATATACAAGGAGATATCCCATGGTGTATGCTCTTTGCGGATGATGTGGTGCTAATTGACGATAGTCGGGCGGGGGTTAATAGAAAGTTAGAGCTGTGGAGGCGGACTCTAGAATCGAAAGGTTTTAGGCTTAGTAGAACCAAAACTGAGTACATGAGGTGCAGTTTCAGTACTACTAGGCACGAGGAAGAAGAGGTTAGGCTTGATGGACAAGTGGTACCTGAGAAAGACACCTTCCGATATTTGGGGTCTATGCTCCAGAAGGATGGTGATATCGATGAAGATGTGAGTCATCGAATCAAAGCTGGTTGGATGAAGTGGCGCCAAGCTTCTGGCGTCCTCTGTGATAGGAAAGTGCCATAAAAGCTAAAAGGCAAGTTCTATAGGACGGCGATTCGACCTGCGATGTTGTATGGCGCAGAATGTTGGCCGACCAAGAGACGACATATCCAACAGTTAGGTGTAGCGGAGATGCGCATGTTGAGATGGATATGTGGCCACACAAGAAAGGACCGGGTTAGGAATGATGATATACGTGAGAGAGTTGGGGTAGCACCAATTGAAGAGAAGGTTGTCCAACACCGTCTAAGATGGTTTGGTCATATAGAACGTAGGCCTCCGGAAGCGCCATTGCAGACCGGACGGATAAAGCGGGATGAAATGTTAAGAGGGGTCGTGGTAGGCCAAACTTGACATGGGAGGAGTCTGTTAAGAGAGATCTGAAGGATTGGAATATTACCAAAGAAGTGGCCATGGATAGGGCTGCGTGGAAGTTAGCTATCCATGTGCCAGAACCATGACTTGGTTTCGAGATCTTATGGGTTTCAACTCTAGCCTACCCCAACTTGTTTGGGAAAAAAAGCTTTGTTGTTGTTGTTGTTGTATCATAATTCCAAGGGTAATTTTCTTCCTTTGATCTCAGAGTCATGACAGTTGACTGTTTGAAGCCTTGTTGAGCTATTAAACAAGAAGAAATTTCCTATTTTACTTTAGAAAGAAATGCACGTTCAACAAGTATATTCTATCTGAATTTATATGGTTACATCAGAATTAATCAAAAAGGTCATTTGTGTAAAGAAAACATGAGAATATCAGTGAACAATGGGTAATGCAAATGCACTGCATTCCAATGAAGCGAGGTATGGAGATTATCAATATTGAGCCTACAGCATGATGAACAATGGTAGATTCTATGTTAAAGCTTTAGCCCAAATAGGAATGCAAACATACTGCAGATTGGTAGTCACTGATGAATACAGCAGAAAACAAAAGTTTTTGCCAACAAAAGTGGGTTGCATGATCTTTCTTAGCTCGAATGGTACTTGTATAGGTAATAGGTTACAATTTTCACGAGTAGCATTTACCTTTGCGCCAACTAAGAGGCCCAGTGACAACACAAGCCTGAAGCGGAAATCAGGACTATCGTTCATCATTAAGTACTTCCAAAGGTTTTTAAGGATCTGTGTATCTGCTATCTGATCGTCGATGTCCTTTTTTGGGGCATCTTTATGCACGTTACCATCAGCTGGCTTCCCAACTGTCACAGCGTTGGCAGATGTGGAGAATGCATGCCCCCTCTACAAACATAATAAGAATCACAAACCACATTGGACAAAACAAAAAAATAGTACTTCCTGCTAAGAAAAACAATAGAATTTGTTGTTGTTTTAATCACTGACATCATGAACAACCCAGAGAAAGATACTTGAATAACCATACTTGAATAACCGATCAACAGCTCCCACTAATTATATCACCATTGCTACATTTTTTTTAGAGTACCAGTGCTTCATCATATTTAATGTATTAAATCAGTACAGCAATTGACTAATCACCCTACTATGCCGACTGCTGTAGTAGGAAACTCTCCCTTGCTTTCAGGTCAAAAAAAAAAAACTCTCCCTTGCTTCAGTAAAATGAGTGATATCATAGAACGTGCTAGCATCCACTACTGTATCTATGCATCCCAGCATCGAAACTACTACTAAGACATACGAGGTGAGCGCGTGTTACCAGGTCGCGGGGAGGCCGCCCGCAGTGCGGCGGGTAGGTGGAGTCCGGCAGCAAGCAGTTGAGGCGGGCAAGGGGGGCGCCTCTCCCAGGAAAAACCCTGCAGTTCGGTCCGAAGTCTCCGAAGTGAGGATTGCTGAGAGGCTTGGGCACGGGCGGCCCATTGGTTCCGTCGAGCCGCCGGTATACCGAGGCGGCAGCGGCCGCCGTGGAGGGTTGGAAGCGGGGGCCGCGTAGTAGGTGCCTCGCGGCGAGTATGCGGCAGGAAGGCCGCATGGAGCTCACCGGTGACGGCGACGCCTACGGATGGAGGGGGAGCGGCGGTCAAGCGTGCAGTGGAGGCGAGGTTGGACTCCCTGGCCCCTGTGGCGAGAGAGAGAAGGGTCGTCTTTTCCCCCTTCCTTGAGATATTTTTTATTTTTCCCTCTCCTTTTATTACGTACCTTTTTTATTCTTAACCTTTCTGTGAGTCCGCAAAACTCGAAATGACATGGTTCAGTGCACCTGGACGAATGTAGGGGATGCCTTGGATCACAATATTTATTACTCGCTCCTTCCTAAATTAATTGAGACAGATTTATTTTTAGTATGTAGATCACTGTTCCAAATATCGGCCGGTAAGCTGATATATCGGTTACCGGGTTCAGACCGATAAGATAAACGAATATCGCCGACATTTATCGTTCCGGCCGATATATCGGCTGTCAGACCGATATATCACCGATATTCACCGATATTCGTCGATATTCACTGGCAATTCCTGTGAGTTTTAACTTATTTAACTCATGTTTTCTATTTTGGTTGATGTTTTGTAGGTCATGATGCCTTCTATTCGTGTAGATGGCTACTTCCGCTACATCTAAGGTTGCTTAAGAGTAATACATATGACATGTCTTACGAGTTTTCCATGTTGGTTGATACTCATGATACGAAAATATGAGATTTTTAAAAAATCTTGCCGATAAATAGTCGACCGATAAAATCGATGGGTCGACCAATAAGTTAACGAGAAGCGATATCCTGAACATTGACAATGCATATTATGACAAGACAATGTTCATTTTAGTATTTATTGGTCATTACAACAAGATACATAGACCGCTTGCTAGCTGTACCTATGACTAATAATCCACCTCCGAGATAACATTTGTGTCTCCCGCGAGTATTAAGTTGAAAGCAACAGATAATTGTAATAAGCAAAGTCTGTAATGTAAACAATGCAAATGACATGTAGACATAGCAAAGTTGTTTTCTCCCTAGTGGCAACAACACATCCACAGCCTTAGTCATTTCTGTCATTCGAGCCCAGGCTACTGGAGACATGAACCCACTATCTAACATAAATATCCCCTCTTGGAGACACTAGCATCTACTTGGCCAAAGCATCTACTAGCGTCGGAGATCATGCAAGACATAAATAAAACATAGAGATAAATAGATGAACAACCTGATCATAACTTCACAATTCATCGGATACTAGAAAACACAACATGTAGCATTACATAAAGATGATCTTGATCATGTTAGGCAGCTCACAAGATCTAAACATGATAGCACAAAGTGGAGAGACAATCATCTAGCTACTGCTATGGACCCGTAGTCCAAAGATGAACTACTCACGCATCAGTCCGGAGGTGGGCATGGTGGTGTAGAGCACTCCGGTGATGATCTCCCCCTCCGGTAGGGTGCCGGGAAGAGCTGCAGAACCCTCCCAAACTAGGGTTGGCGACGGCGGCGGCGACGGAACTTTTCGTGGATTTCTGATCGGGTGTTGAGGGTTTTCGGGGACGAACCAATTTATAGGCGAAAGGGCGGCGTCAGAGGGGCACCAGGGGGCCCACACGGGCTGAGGACGCGACCAAGCCCTAGGCCGTGCCTGGGGCCCGCCTGCTCCCCTGGTGGGTCCCCTCAACCTCTCCTTCGGGCAGTGGCTTGGTTCCTTCGTAAAAATAAATCCCATAAATTTTCAGGTCTTTTGGAGAATATTTCCCGACTAGGATTTCTGGAACAAAAAGACAGCAGAAAACAGGAACTGACACTGTGGCATCTAATTAATAGGTTAGTCACAGAAAATGCATAAAAATGATATAAACTGTAAATAAAACATGTAGCATTTGATATAAAACAAGCATGGAACATCAAAAATTATAGATACGTTTGAAACGTATCAGCATCTCCAAGCTTAGTTCCTACTCGTCCTCGAGTAGGACGAGTAGGTAAACGATAACAAAGATAATTTTTTAAGTGACATGCTACCAACATAATCTTGATCAAATAGTAATGTAAAGCACATGAACTGAATGAAGTGATCCAAGTCAATAATTTATAGTTGCTATAAAGTAAACAATGAGCAATCAAGATGCATCATACAAGTAAAAACTTTTCATGAATAGTACTTTGGAGACATGGAGCTATAAGTTTTGACATAAACGTTAGCTCACCAAGCAATATTTTCCAATTAAAAGTGTTTGACCAACACAAATGAAGATTTAAGTTTCAGCATTTGCTTCAACTTTCAACATATTTATCTCATGGATATTGTCAACACAAAGAATCATAGTAAATCATAATGTTAGCATATAACTATTCTTGTACCAAAGTTGACACTAGTGTTTGCTTGTGGAGATAAAGGTTGGAGTAGGAAATAAACTGACTCAATGATACGTCTCCAACGTATCCATAATTTCTGATGTTCCATGCTTATATTATACCATTTGCTACATGTTTTATATACACTTCGTATCACTTTTATGCATTTTCTGGGACTAACCTATTAACAAGATGCCACAGTGCCAGTTCCCTGTTTTCTGCTGTTTTTGGTTTCAGAAAAGTACTTCTGCAAATATTCTCGGAATTGCGCGAAACAAAAGGCCACGTCCCTATTTTTCCAACACGTACGCGAAGTCCGAAGGAGAGACAAAGAGGAGCCAGGAGCCAGCCAAACCACATGGAGGCGCGGGTGGCCCCCCTGCCGCGCCACTAGGTGGTGTGGGCCCCTCGGGCCTCCATCGACATCGCCCCTTCGCCTATATATTGCCTCAGACGCGAAAA
The DNA here is from genome assembly GCA_947311845.1 of Poa pratensis. Classification (NCBI taxonomy): domain Eukaryota; kingdom Viridiplantae; phylum Streptophyta; class Magnoliopsida; order Poales; family Poaceae; genus Poa; species Poa pratensis. Next base: position 77,348,953 of record CAMZMU010000096.1, on the reverse strand, counting down.
CCCTAAAATACCAAGCCATATTTCCAGAAGAGTTCCGCAGCGCCGCCGCCATCGACGACAAGTTTCGGGGGACAGAAGTCTCTGTTCCGGCACGCTGCCGGGACGGGGAATTGCCCCCGGAGTCATCTCCATCGACACCACCGCCATCTTCATCGCCGCTGCTGACTCCCATGATGAGGAGGGAGTAGTTCTCCCCCGAGGCTGAGGGCTCTACCGGTAGCTATGTGGTTCATCTCTCTCACATGGTGTGATCTTTATGTGATCATGTGTATTGCTAGTATCGCTGAATACATTAATAATGTTTATGCTACTCAAGTGATTTTGTCTAGTTTCTGGAGTCGTTGTGACAACACGGTATCAAGGTGACAGTGTGGGTACTCGTGTGACTCTATGAATAATTTAGATATTTATCATGGCTTATTCTTGGGAACCGTGGTGTTTGTTTACTCAGACTTTGAGGAGTGCTTTTGCAGCCCTACACGTAGTACTCTTGTGTTATCAAGAAGGAGAATAATCCCGAGCAGTATTTACTTGTGTTCAGTTGTGCTAATCTAGTTGAATATGTAGATGTTACTCTTTATCTATTATGCACTCTAGAGGTTACTTTAATATGAACTCCGGTACTCTCCACGGTGTAAAGGTGACAGTGTGTGCACCGTGTGTGATTCCTTTATGACGTTGTGGAGCTTGTTTACTCCGGCTTGAGGTGTGCTTTTGTAGCCCTACACAATGAATGGTGTTTGTTATCCAACAAGAGAGTGTTTAAGAGTAGCTTTTACTTATTCAGTTATGAGATCATTGTTGAGAGTGTCCACTAGTGAAAGTATGATCCCTAGGCCTTGTTTCTAAGCATTGAAACACCGTTTACATCAAGTTCTGCTACATGTTTGCTTGCTGCCATCTTTATTTCAGATTGCAGTTACTACTTATAATCATCCATATTACTTGTATTTCACTATCTCTTCGCCGAACTAGTGCACCTATACATCTGACAAGTGTATTGGGTGTGTTGGCGACACAAGAGACTTCTTGTATCTTAATTGCAGGGTTGCTTGAGAGGGATATCTTTGACCTCTATCTCCCTGAGTTCGATAAACCTTGGGTGATTCACTTAAGGGAAACTTGCTGCTGTTCTACAAACCTCTGCTCTTGGAGGCCCAACACTGTCTACAAGAATAGAATCGTGCGTAGACATCACTCAACATAAAAATAAAAGAAAGGCCCTTCGTAGAGGGAAGCAGGGATTATGTCATGTGCTTGAGCTTTTTAGTTTTTGAAAACATATAGAGAGTAAAAATATTATGAGATGTGCATGTTATGGTCAACGAATGTTAGCAAACAATACAATATTACTTTGGAGACATGGAGCTATAAGTTTTGACATAAACGTTAGCTCACCAAGCAATATTTTCCAATTAAAAGTGTTTGACCAACACAAATGAAGATTTAAGTTTCAGCATTTGCTTCAACTTTCAACATATTTATCTCATGGATATTGTCAACACAAAGAATCATAGTAAATCATAATGTTAGCATATAACTATTCTTGTACCAAAGTTGACACTAGTGTTTGCTTGTGGAGATAAAGGTTGGAGTAGGAAATAAACTGACTCAACATAAAAATAAAAGAAAGGCCCTTCGTAGAGGGAAGCAGGGATTATGTCATGTGCTTGAGCTTTTTAGTTTTTGAAAACATATAGAGAGTAAAAATATTTTGAGAGGTGCATGTTATGGTCAACGAATGTTAGCAAACAATACAGTATTACCCATGCCAACCAGATTTTTTAAGAGCGGCTCCCATTGAGGAACATTATTTCTGCAGCAAGCAGATCATTCCTCTTTTCTCCTTTGTTTACACATGCAGATGTTTGACTGAATGCTCAGGAACAAAATGTGAGGAGAGTTTTTTTGGTGAATGTTGTAAATTATCTTTTATGGGGCTGGGCATCCCGCTGCCAGCTCTGTTTGCAAAATTATAGACAAGCAGATGAAGCATGCAAGTCAAGAGTAAAGTCTGTTTTACAAGTGTAATAAAGATTATCTACCACTTCCTCATGAGCTTGAAACGGAGACACAAAACAGGAGTAGTAACAATTTTGAATATTTTAAAGGTAGCACATGACCAATTTACTTGGAGTGGTGGTGAAGTACCACATATAGGTAGGTATGGTGGACACAGATAGCATAGATTTTGGCTCAAGGGTTTGGATGCACAAGCAGCATTCCCGCTTAGTCTAGAGTTTTAGGCTAGCAAGGTTTTTTAAGCAAACACATGATGTCAACCGATACAAAAGGTAACCACATGATGAACATTAAGAGAAACTATAAGACTCCACACTGTTTTCCTTGTTAACCAAACCAACCTTTTAAAAAGAAAGTATCTAGACTTTGGAACTACCAAGTATGACAAATCAAACAACTTCAAGCTTTTAATGGTAGTTCTTCACTAGTGAGCCTTTACTTACATGATACACAAGCTTAAACAATACTTACTTGATAACTCAAAATAATTGACAAGTATCAAGTTACTCAAGACATAAGATCTACAAGACATGTAAGTTTTTCTTTATACCATTACCACATGCATAACATTTTCTGTTCCAACCAAACACCAATCAACTTATTTGAACAAATCTCCAAACAAATATAAGTGAAGTAAGAGAGTACTTTAAACAAAATAACTAATAGCTCTGAACAAGAGATACATGAAAAACAAAGCTAGAAGCTAAGCGAGCAAACATAATACTCAATAAGTATAAGTGAAGAACAAGAGTATTCCATGAAAAACGGAGTGTGTCTCTCTCCCAAACAAGAATGCTAGGATCCAACTTAGTTATGATCAGAGAACAGAACATAAACAAACTGAAAATAAAAGCACACAAATGCTCCAAGAACAGCACATAAAGTGTGAAGCAATAAAAATATAGTCTCACTAGAGATGACCTGATAATTTTGTTGGGGAAGAAGGGGATGCCTTGGGCATCCCCAAGCTTAGATCTTGAGTCTTCTTGAAATATGCAGCGGAGGTCCATGGGGGCCTCCCCAAGCTTAAGCTTTTCACACTCCTTGATCTTTTTCTATCATTCTTCTCCCTTAATACTTGAAAACTTCCTTCACACAAAACTTCTCATAAACTTCATTAGAGGGTTAGTGCATCAAAACATAGGTCAACTTGGTCATGTAAAGACACATTGCAAAAACTCATTTCAAACATTAGCTACTGTTACTAGACTTAGGTGATGCTCTCCCCCCTTGGAGAACCTCACTCAACACTCGTAAAAGAGAGAATGCAAAATAAAGACAGAATGTGTCAAAACCAGAACAGTCTGTAAAGACGATTTTTTTGAGCCACTTACGTTGCTCAAATCAGAAAATGATAAACTAACGAAAGATAGATATAAAGCTCAGGCTTCTGCAAAAAAAATCTAGATCAAAAAGACGTTCCGTGAATTTTTGGATTTCGTGCATTGAGGAAAAGAAATCTGTTTCTGGACAGCAAACCAAACTTCAACACTTTCTTGCAATTAGAGGCTGTTCTTGGCAAAACAAACAAAAATAAAAAATATACAAAGGAGTTGTTACATTAGAAATCAACACCTTGACTCAAGAGAAAAAAGAAAACAACAGAAAATAAAAATGGGTTGCCTCCCATAAGCGCTTCTCTTTATCGCCTTTTAGCTAGGCACAAAGCAAGAATCAAGTATTGTCAAGATTTGCAGCATTAAAATCATCAAGAACTTCTTCTAAGATGCAACTTGCCGTACCAAGAGGGCTTTTTGAAGGTCCTTTAACATTAAAATCCTTGGAAGAAAGCTTAAAGAATTTTTTTCCAATGCATGACTCACTAGCAAGTTCCCGAAAAACTTTTTCAGATTCTAAGATATCAGGTGGTGCAGATTTTACATAAATTTTGGTCCTCTACCTACTGGAACCTCCTGCTTTTTAGGTTTTAAAGAAGAAAAAGTGGTACTTAAATTATCAATAACTTCCGCTAGTTTGCCAATTCTCAAAATTTGATCATCCTTAATCTTACTAGATTCTAAAACATTAATCCTCACATTAATATTTTCTAAAGACTCATCAAACTTAATAGTATTTTCAAGGAGTTTCTTATCTACTTCATTTATATTATCCATGCTTGGCAATTTTTTCCCTATGAGGTCCAGCTTTTCCATAATGTCTTCCATAACTTCAGTTTTAGTATTATTAATAGGTGGGGTTCCAACTAAACTTTCAATGATATTGCATGCCTCCAACGCGGGAGTGCCTAGGAAATTCCCACATGTCAAAGTGTCCAAAACATACCTATACCAATTTGTGATGCCAACATAAAAATTTCTAAGAAGGATTGTGGTGGAATGTTTTCTCGTGGACCTATGATGAGCATCACTAATTCTATACCAGGCATCTTTTAAACTTTCCCCACCTTTTTGCTTAAAAGTACGAACTTTTTTTAGCGAGTACGCCAAAGGCGTACCATACTTTTATAGAAGATAGAGAGTAATTACAATCACACACCAACATCTAGACAGATGTGGCGGAGGAACACGAGGCTCCAAAAACTCCAAAGAAAAAACACTAGCCTACTCTCGCGCTACTAATTGTCTCCCTCTCTCCCCTCCTGGAACCCTCATCCAGGTCACAAACTCCTCCAACACTCTGTTTGTTAGCTCCAAGGTTGAATATTGTCGATCTCCATTCTGAAAGGCCCAAGCGTTTCTATTCTTCCAGAGGCTCCAGGTTACCAAGATGATCGAGGTGTCGAAATACTTTCTTTCCTTGCTCTTAAACCCCACTCTGTTCCTTACCACCATGCCTCAAGTCTATCAGTGAGCGTAGGCATCGTTGCCCTGACATTTAGCCGCCGAAAAACCCCATATCAAACTTCTCTGGCATAGACACACTGAGTAAGGATGTGGTCGAGCGTATCTTCCTCCTATAAACATATGAAGCAAGCCGAAGTTTGATCCTGTAGCCCATGACGATGTCTCCTATCCGAGGTCCAAAGCATGTATTGCAATGCTAACCATGCAAAAACTTTGCATTTGAGTGGAGCCTTGGCTTTCCATATCCAAGCATGTCCGTTGAAGTACTCCCTCCCAAGACATAGCCTCTGGTACGTCTCACGGGTCGTATCGGTCCCAGCTCGAGAACACTGCCAACTGAATTTATCCTGATCCTCCGTGACTCGCTGCACCTCGGTGATCGCCACCCAGAGCTGCAGCAACTGCAAACAGTGTTGTTGAGATGCTAAAATCCCCACATCTCCCATCCAAAGATTGTCCTTGAGTCCGTCCTCAACTGTCCGACTGTTTTTCCTCCTTGTGCTCACCAGCGCATGTATCTCCGACGCAATATGTCTAGCTGAGATCCCATTGATCCATTTGTCCTTCCAAAAGAAGGTGTCCTTACCATCCCCAACTTTGATATGAACCAGACTCTGGAAAACCTCCAACGCGCTACTGTCCTTGATCATCGGCAGACCCACCCAAGGATGATTCATGTCCGTTCTCTGCAACCAACACCAACGTGTTCTCAACGCAATGCCCTGTAATTTCAAGTTTTTGACTCCTAAGCCACTGAAGCACTCTGGATGACATATCCTCTCCCAGGACACCAAGCATTGGCCTCCATTTACTAAGTCTTTTGCCGCCCAAAAGAATGCTCGCATCCCTTTGTCCAAATCTTCCAGGAGCCAAATCGGCGCTTCCGCCACTAGCAGGCGGTGCACCGGCCGGGCCGACATCACTGCCTTGATCAGAATTAATCTGCCTGCTCTAGGAATCAGTCCCCTTTGCCATGGCGGCATGAACGCAAGGGCCTTATCAAAACAAGGACTTCAACCTCAGGTGTCATAATATAAGGAGTAGAGCTACCCATGATAACTAAACAAGAGACAAAAATAGATAAACCGAAATAAAAGTAGGCTCTGAAATTTTAATTTTTTGTAGTTTTTAATTTTTAAGGCGAACAAGATAAAATAAAAATAAACTAAGCAAGACAAAAACCAAGTAAAGAGAATGGTGGCGTGTAACTCCCCTTGCTGTAGCTTCCAATTGCCCGACAACGGCGCCAGAAAAAGTTGCTTGATGACGTGAACACACACGTTCGTTGGGAGACCCCAAGAGGAAGGTATGATGTAATCTAGCAGAAGTTTTCTCTTGACTACAAAATCAAGGTTATCGAACAAGTAGGAATTAGAAGAGCTTCCACACGATGTCAACAACAGCGCCGTTGAAATGTTGTTGACGTGGACATGCACACAACACAATCGAACTACTTTTCCCCAACGAAACAGGAAGGTTGTGAATGTCCCTGGCTTGCTGAATACAAAGGATTAAACGTATGGTGTGTAAAATAAATATAAATGCAAAAAATAAACAGCGAGCAAATGAGTGTAGAGCATGGTGGAAGCGGTGTTTTTATCAGTGTAAAAGAATGGACCGGGGTCCAAAGTTTACTAGAGGTGTCTCTCCCATAAACCGATACACATACATGTTGGGTGAACAAATTACAACTGGGCAATTGACAAATGGCAAATGGCATGAAAATGCATATTATGACAAGACAATGTTCATTTTAGTATTTATTGGGCATTACAACAAGATACATAGACCGCTTGCTAGCTGCATCTATGACTAATAATCCACCCCCGAGATAACATCTGTGTCTCCTGCGAGTATTAAGTTAAAGTAACAGATAATTGCTATAAGAAAAGTGTGTAATGCAACACTAGTACAGAACCTCACATTGCAGACGGGACCTAGAGCCGGTTAAACAAAAAAAAAAGGCCATCTGGGATAAAACTCCTTAGCCGGCTGGAATTTGTTGTCCGTCTCTGATAACACCTGCGTCGGTTAATCTTTCTGACCGTCGCCAATGTATTTCCATTTGCGACGACTTTGATATTTCACCGACGCAGAGTTTTTCTTAGGCGGCCGTGATTTGCGTCCGTCGCTAGTAAACAGTTTGTGGCTGAATTTAGAAGAGTTTAGTTTCAGCATACTACGCGTGCTACTGCTCTGTTCTTCTAATCAGTGAGACAACAGTTTGGAAAATTTATAAATTAACCACCAAAAATAATAAAACTGAGATAACGATTGACACCATTACATGCATATAGCAGAAACAGAGTCATGAAAGCAGCTACAGATCGATCGAGGGCCTAGGCGCAGTAAGCGCTACACATCAAGTTCAGATAGATATAGGAAACAGAATAAATTAAAGCAGAGAGAGATGCCGGCCGGCCAGAGATCGATCTAGCTCTAGGCGCCGCGATGGAGGACACGGACAATCGGGTACACCGGTGGGAGTCTCGCGTCATGGAGGAGCTCCGGGTTGACCTGGACACAGTAGACGAGGGTGTCTCTGACCCAGAAGACGTCGCCGTGCATCTTCGCCGCGATGGGTGAATCCCAGAGCCTGACGTAGACCCCGCTGCCATCCACGCCAGGGTCGACATAGTACATGCGATGATCGCGGTACAGCGAACGATGATGATGTTCGCCGCGCGCCATGCGATGACGTATCCACCGATGGCGAAGAACTGGAGCACGTTCCCGCGTCCAGAGGCAGCGGGGCCGAGGAACTCCACCGGGTGCGCGGCCTGCAGAGGAGTCTCGCCGACAACCTCGATGGTGGTCCAGGGCATTGTTGGCGGCGCTATACAGATCTCGATCGATAGATCTCTTTTTGGATGTGGGAGAGAGATCGACCGAAAGCAGAGGAGAGGCATGCCATTAAACTCGCTGATCGAGCCAGGCCATTAAGCTCGCTCTCCGATGACCTGATACGCGCGCATGCATATGTGAGCGAGCAGGCGTTAGCGTAGCTGCAGAGACCGCGAGCCAGAGCGTATGCACGGGGCGCACGGCAGCACGTGCAGCTCGACCAGACATGAACGGCAGGGCGCGCCACCCTTCGACCCAGTGGGCAGGCGAGTGCGCGTGCTCATACACCGATACAACGGCGCGCTGGCATGCGCACGCTGCACAACCCGCATACAAGAGAGCGGCGCGCCGTGTAGGCATGCGCGCGTGTACCGGCATCGATGCAACCCTAAGCTGCGCGCCGGCCGGCCGACAGTTCTAGCCCTGCTAATGTGCATTTATGACTCGCGTGCATTCTAATTATAATATATATCTAACGGTGGGAGTTTTATCGCAAACATAGGCTTAGCCTAGTGGCAAGGGGATGGTGATGCCTTCCTTGCCCACCCAAGTTCGAGCCCCCACGCTCGCAATTTTGGTGTTGCATATAAAAAAGTTGTGATCCTGCAGTCTTGTGGCTCCGGCAATTCAATATTATCGATTAATTAGTGGTCGATGATAGTGGGTTGTCGTATCCATCGAACTGTTGCATTGCAACAATTTTTTTGTTTTTCCAGTTATATATACACATTTTTTTGGCTTTTTATTAATTATTTTCAATTTACATGCCATTTTTTCATATATTAATGTGTTGTAGTAAGTTTAAATATTTGTAGCTATTTTGATAGAAAATATCCGGAGGGTCCGGACAAACTCCGAGTTGTGGTTGTAGTACGCAAATTTTTGAATTAATAATTTAATTACATGCCATTTTTTTTACCTATGTAAATATGTATGGAAATTGCCATCTTGCACTAAATGATATCATGTGTTGTAGTAAGTACTTAATTATAAAATATTTGTAGCTGTGGTTCATATTTTAATAGACCAATATCCGGAGGGTCCGGACAAACTTCGAGTTTTCACTAAAACGGTTTTGCTGTATTAATAGTTATTTAAAATACTCTTCTTGCATTTTACAATGATACTTATCACAAAAATTTTGGTACTGTGATTTTTTGGGGAGTTTTAAAATTTAATATTTATTTTACTTGCATTTAATGTTATTCTTTTTGCTTTTTAACGGTTTTAATTTATATAATACATAAAACTTGCCAATAAATCAAGAAACTTGCTATGTGTTTATTATATGATACCTACAGGCTGTGGTAATTATATTACACAATTCCAAAAAAAAATGCACTGAAGTTCTACTGTAACGAGTACAACGTCACTGCCGGTTCACCACACATTTGAGTGTAAACTCCAAAGCTTGTATACTACATTATATAATATCTTCATTATATGCTCAATAAATTGTATATCAACTAAATTGAACAACACAAAGGATACGTACACTTTTTTTAAAATTTATAACATTTTTTCCTTATTTGTTTGATTTATTTTTATTACAGCAAAATCCGGAGTGACCGAACATATACATATGGTCCGAAGGGCGAATATTGGCGGCAATGCCAAATTTTTTGGGCTCAAAATTTAGGGGGCGGGGGATATTTCCCCACTGCCGCCAGGCAACTCAAATCCTATCTCGACCCTGACCCTCTCGCCGCCGCCCCCATTCCCCATTCCACATTCCCCCGACCTCTCACCGTTCCCCATCGCTGCCCCTCTGCTCACCGCCGGCCGCCGTTCCTCGTCGCCCAGGTGCGTTCTTCCTCTGATCCGCCGTTCCTCATAGCTTAGATCTTATCCGATAGCTCCGCCGCTATGGTAGCTTAGATCTTCTTCGAGCCGCCTCCACTAGCTTAGATCTTCTCCGTTACTTCAGATCGATGGTCGGCCACATACACGGCAGAGGTGGGCATGGCTCGGAGGAAGATCTGTCGCGACCGCTCCGAATGATGATGATATCGCGCGCCTCACCGCTCGGGCTGATGTCTCGGCCGCTCGGGCCGCTCAGGCTCGGGCTGCTTCTGCTATCGCGTCCGCTCAGTCTGATATCATGACCGCTCGGGCTGATCTCGCGGCCACTCGGGCTGATGTCGTGGCTGCTCAGACTGATATCGATGTTGCTCGGACCGATGTCCTCTCCGCTCGGGCTGATATCGCGGCCGCTCGGGCTGATGTCGCGGCAGGTCGGGCTGATGTCGCCGCCGCTCAAGTTGATGTGTCTGTCGCGGCCGCTCGGGCAGATGTCCTCGCCGCTCAGGCTGATGCCGGGGCCGTCCGGGCTTATGCCGTTGCCGGTCGGGCTGATGTCCTCACCGCTCGGGCTAATACGACACTGCTTCGAGCCGAGCATGCTGTGGAGACCGGCGGCGCTGCTCTGGACCACCACAAGCTGGCGTGAAGAGTACTACAACCAGCATCCGCCAAGTTTCTGTTTGTAATATGTTTAGTTTGCTTCTCTGCAACGTAAAATCCGGCCGCTCGGGCTGAACATCAGTTTGTTCTAGCTAATTATAAATCTAGCTTGATTTAGTTGTTTGAATATGTACCATGTTGTTTGAATATGCAGTACTAAATGCATTTCAGAATTTGTATGCACATGTTGTGATACCTGTTTATTATCACTTATTGATTAGCAGGGATATATATGGCATGTCAAGTGTGCAAAATGATTGCGTAGGCAGGAAATTACTGGATCCTTCAGTGTTTATCTGCAAGACTGCCACCGGAAGTCATTGGTAAGAAAGAAAATCTTGTTCGACATCAAATACTTCTAGTACTGTCTTTGTGTTCATATCATAATTATATACCTAATTTATGTGTTGCTGTTGCTGCTGCACAGATTGTACCATGCTATGCCAGGTAAGAGTTCGAGATATTAGTACGCAAAAGTTTGGTTTTTCGTTCTCTTGGGGGCACATACAAAATTCATGTGAAAAACAAACATAGAAAGGCTCGCTTGTACGGCAAAGGCTGGGAACTGTTGATCAAGCTGAACAATCTCAGAGTAGGAGACATGCTAGTTTTTTGCATGACCGGACCAAATCCAAAAATCTCTGTTCTCATTATGGACTTTGGCAAAAACGCAGAGGACACTGACGAGAAATCTTCTGACAGTGATTCTGATGAGGATTTACAGAGTGAAGAAGAGGATAGTTACATAGTTGCCCAAAGAGTCCATCTCAAGAACCATGAGAAGTACCGCCTTGTTCCGCTTCTACCCCCAAAGAGCTAACTATGTTGGGGTTCTTTTTGTCACTCGTTTGATGAGCACAAATCTGAACCAACATGATATGGTAACGAACACTATCATGCCTCTTTACCTCTTCAAAATGTACATATGCCTACATAGTTATGTTGTCTCTTTACATGCGCAGAAACTACCTAAGACGATAGCAGAAGAGGCTGGCCTACCGACTAAAGGCAATGCTGGACTACAACTTGGAACAACAAGGGTTGTCACCACCATAACGTACACCACGAAAACTGACGACCGCATTGTTTTCAGCAAGCCGGGATGGAAGAATTTTCTCGAAGGCAAGAATTTTAAGGTTGATCAACCTGTGCTGATCATTCTTAGAAAAACCAATGACCTCAGCTTGGAAGTCATCATTGAGATGCAGATCATCTAGTAGTAGTACTTCTTTAGTTATATGCATGTGGGTTTGGTGAAATCATAATATTAAATATTTTGTTGTAACTACGTTGGGTTGAACTTTCTTTATGTGAATTGCTTTTCTATGAATATAATGGAACAAGGGACTGATTCCCTGGTGGTGATGATCTGTTAATTATTATATTTTGCTTCACAAAGTTGGACCACCCGGAAATAATCCCGGAGCACACGCATATTGCCCAAAATGCAGATGTTACGGCCGAAGAGAAAACTCGGACCGTCCGCATCCTAACGACGGCCACCATTTGTAGCTGGCTCCAATGTATATGCATTACATACGTCTGATAATCACAGCCGTCTCGGAATGTTTTGTTATTGGAGACGGTTGTTATTCCTGGCCGTCGGAGCTGCTGAGGTCATTACAGCCGGCCTGAGCCAACCGGCTCTAATGAAGCGTACATTAGAGACCCCGACGTAGAGACGACCATTAAAACCGTCGGAGGTGACTCTCTGGGGCCGGCTCTAATGCGAGGTTCTGTACTAGTGTAAACAATGCAAATGACATGTAGACTAGCAAAGTTGTTTTCTCCCAATTGGCAACAACACATCCACACCCTTAGTCGTTTTTGTCATTCGAGCCCAGGCTACTGGAGACATGAACCCACTATCTAGCATAAATACCCCCTCTTGGAGACACTAGCATCTACTTGGCCAAAGCTTCTACTAGCAGCGGAGAGCACGCATGACATAAATAAAACATAGAGATAAATAGATGAACAACTTGATCATAACTTCACAATTCATCGGATACCAGCAAACACAACATGTAGCATTACATAAAGATGATCATGATCATGTTAGGCAGCTCACAAGATCTAAACATGATAGCATAAAGTGGAGAGACAACCATCTAGCTACTGCTATGGACCCGTATTACAAAGACGAACTACTCATGCATCAGTCCGGAGGCGGGCATGGTGGTGTAGAGCCCTCCGGTGATGATCTTCCCCTCCGACAGGGTGCCGGGAAGAGCCGCAGAACTCTCCCGAACTAGGGTTGGCGACGGCGGCGGTGACGGAACTTTTCGTGGATTTCTGATCAGGTGTTGAGGGTTTTCGGGGACGAAGCAATTTATAGGCGAAAGGGCGGCGTCAAAGGGGCACCAGGGGGCCCACACGGGCTGAGGACGCGGCCAAGCCCTAGGCCGCGCCTGGGGCCCGCCTGCTCCCCTGGTTGGTCCCCTCGACCTCTCCTTCGGGCAGTGGCTTGGTTCCTTCGCAAAAATAAATCCCGTAAATTTTCAGGTCTTTTGGAGAATATTTCCCGACTAGGATTTCTGGAACAAAAAGACAGCCGAAAACAGGAACTGACACTGTGGCATCTTGTTAATAGGTTAGTCCGAGAAAATGCATAAAAATGATATAAACTGTAAATAAAACATGTTGCATTTGGTATAAAACAAGCATGGAACATCAAAAATTATAGATACGTTTGAGACGTATCATCATCCCCAAGCTTAGTTCCTACTCGTCCTCGAGTAGGTAAACGATAACAAAGGTAATTTTTGAAGTGACATGCTACCAACATAATCTTTTTTTAACGTGGTACCGTAGGAGAGAACCCCTACGGTATAGATTTTCTAATTATAACTGTCGGGAAAAAACAGAAGTTTTTCTTACAGGGAATCAACCACGAACAAAATTTTAGGGGGGGATGAAGGGGAAGGAGTCCGAAAGGTCCATATTACACAAAAAAAAAGGAAAGACCCAAGCAAAAAGGGGCCGAAACCTAAAAGAAGAAGAAGAGCTCCAAAGGGACATCTAGATGAAGGAGTTCAGGACCCAATCTAAAAGAGACTGGACAACCGAAGCTTTGAGTCAATGCTGGTGCAGTAAAATATCAGCCTGAGCATGCACCTTCCAACGTGCCAATGAGGGAAGTAGGTTTTTAAAAGTGAGATCATTGCGGCCCCTCCAGATATTCCACATAGCTGAAACAGCAATCTCCATAAAACAAGGATCGATGAAAAGTCGCTTTGCTCTGATAAATCTGCTAGAAATAGGCAAGGTGCAATCCCATGAGATGCCGACAGAGTCCCAGCATGACTTGGCGAACTGACAGGAGAAAGCCAGGTGATCTCGATCTTCCAGGATGGTGGAATGACAAAGGACACAGGCCGAGCCACCCTCAACGTTCCAATGCTTTCTTATCATCAGCTCTTTAGGGTTCAAGCGATCCTTCTGAAGAAGCCAAGCAAAAACCCTAAGTTTAGGCAATAACTTTGATTTCCAAATTGCTTGTAGAGAAGGGTCCACATCCAGATGAGAGAAGAGGAAGCTATAGTATTTGGCAGAGGTATAGCTCGAGGTTCCCCATGGGAAAATTCTGATATCAGGTCCAGCTAAGCTCCAGTCGTAAGAGGCAACAATTTCTTGGACCTGTCCCAATTCAGTGAAAGCTTCAGGTGAGAGGGGAAGCGCAAAGTGATCATGTAGGTCATCCATGGCGACCATGCTGCGGACCGAGGAATCCTCAGTGAGGGCAAAAGAGAAAAGTCTCGGGAATTGGTCACATAGTAATGATCTGTCATGCCAAAAATCTTTCCAGAATAGAGTGGATTGTCCATCAACAATAGCAGAATGTTCTAGCGGTCTGAGCTTGGGGAGGCAGAGAGGGGTCATAGAGAGACGAAACAAGCTTAACCCAGGGGGTGTCATGGCGACAGAAAAACTTGTGAAGTTGCTTCAACAAGAGAGCAATGTTCTGAATTTCAAGGTTCAGAATACCTAGCCCCCCATGCTTTTTGGGTCTACAAACAAGCGACAAGGCAGCAAGAGAATGAACCGAAGTGGAGTCCTCATCTTTACCCCACAAACCATGGCGACGAGATCTATCAAATAACTTCAAAATCACCTTAGGCATCTTGAGTGAGCAAAGATAATGCATCGGCAGAGAGGAGAGCACTGAGTTGACAAAGGTCAACCTGCTCCCATAATCAAGAAAACGTGTACTAGCATTCAATCGACGTTCAACTTGGTCTACAATGGGGGACAAGTCATGGACCGTAGGTCTTGAAGAACCAAGAGGGAGCCCAAGGTATGTGAAGGGAAGAGTGCCAGTTGAGCAACCAAAAACATCCGCAAGGGCAGCAAGACGATCACCATCAATATTAATCGGCATTAGGCAGGACTTGGCATAATTGACACGTAAACCAGTAGCTAGGGAGAAGGATTGAAGAAGATGCTTGAGGGCCAGAAGCTATTGTGGACATGCCTGGAGAATCAACAACGTGTCATCGGCATATTGGGCAATGGAAAAATCTGATCCAGGGATAGGCAATGGTGGGTGTATAGTGCCATGATACGTCTCAAACGTATCTATAATTTTTGGTTGTTCCATGCATATTATATATCATTGCCACATGCTCTTATAATGCTTTTATATCATTTTGGCATATTTTTATGGAACTAACCTATTAACAAGATGCCCAGTGCCAGTTCCTGTTTTTGCTGTCTTTTTGTTTTAGAAAAGCTAATTGGGGAATTTTCTCAGAATAAGCTGCCAATTTACATGATTTATTTTCATGAAGAAACAAAGATGTAGCCAGGAGGGCGCCTGCAAGGGGGGCCCATAGCTCCCAGACGGCCCCCAGGCGTGGCCCAGCCTTGGCCGTGCCTGGGCCCCACCTGGCCGCCTCGAGAACCTTCCGCCGCCGCCCTTTCGCCTATAAATTGCCTTCGTCCCGGAAACCCTCGAGACCCGATCATATTTTCCAGAAAACATCTGAGGCCACCGCCGTCGCCAACCCTAGATCGGGAGGGTTCTGAAGCTCTTCCCGGTACCCTGTCGGAAGGGGGAGATCGTCACCGGAGGCATCTACACCACCATGCCTGCCTCCGGAGTGATGCGTGAGTAGTCCACCATGGAACTACGGGTCCATGGCAGTAGCTAGATGGTTGTCTCTTCTCCTTTGTGCTCCATTGTTTAGATCTTATGAGCTGCCTACATGATTAAGATCATCTTTATGTAATACTATGTGTTGTGTTTGTGAGGATCCGATGAATTATGGAGTTATGACATTATGGTTCAGTTTATCTATGATATGTTTTATTTATGATCTTGCATGCTCTCCGATGTTTGTGTATGCTTTGGCCGAAGTAATTACTTGTATCATTAGAGGGAGTATTTATGCTAGATAGTGGGTTCATGCCTCTCTTGTTCGAGCTCGAGTTGACAGAAACGATTAGAACTTGAAATGTGTTGTTGCTACTAGGGATAAAACAACGGTGTTTATTACTTTATGTTGTACTCATTGCTTACATTATGCACCTTTCTTATTGCAATTATCTGTTCCTTGCAACTTAATACTTTCGGGTGACATGCTAGATAGCGGTCCCGGGGTGGATTATTAGTCATAGATGCAGTTGGATAATGGTCTATGTATTTTGACGTAATGCCCATATTAAATGAAACGGTGAACCATGTGTCATGATAGTATTGTGTTGCGCTCATGTTTGTCAATTGCCCCGCTATAATTTGTTCAGCCAACACGTTTATCTTTTGGAGAGACACCACTAGTGAACTGTGGACCCCGGTCCTATTTTTCTACATTGCTTACAACTGTTTTAATAACTTTTACTAGTCATTTGCTCGCTGGTCATTTTTGCTCTCATAATATTTTCCACCATACGTTTAATCCTTTGCGTTCAGCAAGCCGGAGAGATTGACACCCTCTCTGTTTCGTTGGGGCAAAGTAGTTTGTTCGTGTGTGCGCAGGTCCATGTCAACAACTCTTTTCGGCGCCATTGCCATTGTCACCTAGCCGAAGCCTTCTCCAAGTCCTACTGGTTCGATAACCTTGGTTTTGCAATCAAGTGAAAACTGATGCTACGCTACATCATACCTTCCTCTTGGGGTTCCAGCGAACGTGTGATCCACACCATCATGCCATCATTCATCAGTTTGTTAACCATTGATTGTAACAGGTCAGCACCGGCCACAAAAAGGATTGGGGAACAAGGATCCCCTGTCGAACCCCACGTTTGCAGGCAAATTTCTTACCCGGAAACCCATTGAGTAAAACAGATGAGGTGCCCGTGGAAAAGATAGCTTGCACCCAGTGTATCCAACGCTCATCGAAACCCCAACATCGGAGAACCTAGATAATTGCAGCATGCTCAACCGTATCAAACGCCTTAGCAAAATCTAGTTTTAAAATGACTGTATCTGTATGAGCTTGTTTGCATTGGTGGATGTATTCGTACGCCCACCCAACACAATCCTGGATATTGCGACTTTTAAGAAACCCATATTGATTACCGTGAACCAGTTCAAGAATTTTCTTCTGAAGCCGATTAGCAAGGAGTTTGGTTAAAACCTTTAAACATGAGTTCAGAAGAGAGATCGGCCGGTAGTCATTAGGGCTAGAGGGAGAGTGAACCTTGGGGATTAAAGTGATGAACGCATCATTAATGCTCTGTAAGTTGATTGTCCGATCCCAGAATTCCTCACACAGGCGATAAAAATCCGAGCGAATAATGGGCCAGCAAACTTTAAGAGAGAGACCTATGAAACCGTCAGGTTCAGGAGCTTTGTCCCCCGGGCAATCAGCAATGACAACATCAATTTCAGAATGCAAGAAGGGGACAGATAGTTCATCAAGACCATCGAAATGTTGCACATACATGGAGAAATCAATGTTTTTTCAATTGGTGTAGACACACCAAGGCGCTCCTTAAAGGTATTCAACAAAATGTCAGCTTTCTCTTCATGTTCAGTAGCGACTGATCCATCCGAGCATGTCAAGGAGGAGATGGAGTTGTGCCTATATCAAATGGTAGCATAGAATGAAAGAACTTCGTGTTTTCCCCTCCAAATTTAGCCCACCGAATAGTGCATCGCTTCTTCAAATACTCCTGTTTGCAATCAAGCAAAAATTGCAGCTTTCTTTTGACAATATTACGGAAGTTCCATTCTGTTATATGCAGAGGGCGAAGTTCTTCAAAATCATCAAGCATCCGAATAGCTGAGTTGCAGTTTTCAATAAGGTGGGAAATGACCGAAATACTAGTGCTCCTAAATACGAAGGGCTTTGCGCAAGAGTTTTAGTTTAGCAGAGATACATCGTGCAGCATCGCCAGGGCAATGAATCTGCCAAATCCGTTGCACAACGTTGATACGTCTCAAACGTATCTATAATTTTTGATGTTCCATCCTTATTTTATACATATTGCTACATGTTTTATATACACTTCATAGCATTTTTATGCATTTTCTGGGACTAACCTATTAACAAGATGCCACATTGTTAGTTCCTGTTTTCTGCTGTTTTTCCGTTTCAGAAAAGCAAGTCAGGAAATATTCTCGTAATTGGACGAAAATCAAAGGAGCCCAGTTTTTCACCGACACGAAGACGAAGTCCGAAGGGCGCACGAAGAAGCGACCCAGGGGAGCCTGATACGTCTCAAACGTATCTATAATTTCTGATGTTCCATGTTGATATTATTCCAATTGTTACATGTTTTACATACACTTCATAGCATTTTTATGCATTTTCTGGGACTAACCTATTAACAAGATGCCACAGTGCCAGTTCCTGTTTTCTGCTGTTTTTGTATTTCAGAAAAACTGTTCTGGAAATATTCTCGGAATTGGACGAAACCTGGACAGGACCTCCTATTTTTCCAACACGTACACGAAGTCCGAAGGAGAGACGGAGGCGACCGGGAGGGCGCCACACCCTAGGGCGGCGCGGCCCCCCTCCAACCGCGCCGTGGTGGGGTGTGGGCCCCTCGAGTCGCTCCAGCCGCCGCCCTTTCGCCTATTTATTCATCTTCACGGGAAAACCCTAGACACCCGAGCCTCCATCCACGAAGAGTTCCGTAGCTCCGCCGCCACCAAAAACCAAGTTTCGGGGGTCAGAATTTCCTGTTCCGGCACCCTGCCGGACGGGGATTGACCCCCGGAGCCATCTCCATCGACCACGCCACCTCCACTTCGACTCCATGATGGTTTGTGAGTAGTTCCCCCATGGACTACGGGTTCTAGCTGTAGCTAGTTGGTACTCTCTCTCCCACGTACTTCAATACAATGATCTCATGAGCTGTCTTACATGATTGAGATCCATCTGATGTAATCGGTGTTGTGTTTGTTGGGATCCGATGAATTGTTACATTATGATCAGTCTATCTACTAAAGTTTGTGAAGTTATTGTTGCTGCAATCTTGTTGTGTTTAATGCTTGTCACTAGTGCACGAGTGGCACGATCTTAGATTTAAGCTCTATAATTATTGCTTAGATTGTATCTACAAGTTGTTTGCACATGTCCTTGTCCGGAACCCGAGGCCCCGGAGTGACAGCAACTGGGATAACTGGAGGGGATGGTTTTGACATGAGGATCACATGTTTTCACTAAGTGCCAATGCTTTGCTCCGGTGCTGTATTAAAAGGAGCACCTTAATTACCAGTAGTTTCCCTTGAGGCCCCGCTGCAAACGGGCTGGTAGGACAAAAGATGTTATGCAAGTTTCTCATTGCGAGCACGTATGACTATATATGGAAAACATGCCTACATAATTAATAGACCGGATGTTCCGTCTTAATGCTATTTCAATTCTATCAATTGCCCAACTGTAATTTGTTCACCCAACACTTGTTCTTGGAGAGTTACCACTAGTGTAGATAGCTGGGAACCCCGGTCCATCTGTCATCATCATTGCTTTCCGTCCACATACACGCCATCAACTATTTCATGTGCCATTGCCTCTGTGTTACTGTTACTATTGCTCTCATATTACTGCTGCTTTCACATCACCCCTGTTACTAGTGCTTTTCCAGGTGCAGCTGAATTGACAACTCAGCTGTTAAGGCTTAAAAGTATTCTTTGTCTCCCCTTGTGTCGAATCAATAAATTTGGGTTTTACTTCCCTCGAAGACTGTTGCGATCCCCTATACTTGTGGGTCATCAAGATTATTTTCTGGCGCCGTTGCCGGGGAGCATAGCTCTACTCATAAGTTCACCTGGGGAGTACACTCTACCTATCTCTCTGTTTTTATTTTATTTTGTTTTGTCTAGTTTACTTTTGTCTAGTTTTATTGTGCTTAGTTTACTTTTGTTTAGTTTATTTCTGTCTAGTTTATTTCTGTTTAGTTTTATTTTTCTTATATACCCGAAAATCCATAAAAATTTAAAAACCAAAAATCTAAAAAAAAACTGTTGCTATGGAAGAACATGCTAGAACCTCTATGTTTATGAAAGCTAAAGAATCATATATAAAGTATAGAGAATCAAGAGAGGGTAAAATCATAAGAGGTATGTTAAAAAAGTTAAATCAAATTGCTGAAATTTTGCTTGAACGCCATGATATAAATTGTTGCTCTGAACAGGATACTAAACATCTTAAATTTCAATGTGGCTTCAGTAAAGAAGTTTTAATTATGAACTATCATTGGAATAACTATATTCATCTTGGATTTGAAGAAGTAGAACAATTTGTTTTACTTATGGGAGCTTCTGAAATAGATTCATTCATGGCTAAAAATTATGAAACTTGTGTTGCTTGTAATAAACTTAAAGAAACGGTCTCTTTTATCCTTGATTATTGCCTAGAAAATTTCAGCAATAATTGTTATATCATTGATTATAAAGGGAGACTCATTCATGCACAAGAATGTACTCACAATTTGCAGGAACCTGTGGAAGAAGAAACTGCTGAAGCTGAAAGCTCATTGGATGAAAAAGAGGAGGAGAGTGATGAACAAAAGAAGGAAGAATGGATTAGCTACCCATGCCTACCTTCTAATGAGAGTAACTCTTCATCTCTTACACTATTTGATTGCCCTCCATGCTTACCAAAGGAGAATGAATGTTATGTTCCTGTGGATTCTCTTGAAGTATTCCCTATGAATGAAACTTGTGGAAATGATTATGCTACTGTTACTTATGATAATCCATGCTATTTTGATAAATCTTATGATAATCCTTTATTTGTGCGTAATTTCGAAATGCATGGTAATGAGAAAGTTTGTTTAGAAAATGTTTATGATAAAGCTCTAGATGATGGTCCTATATTGCTTGATAATATTATGTATTCTACTAATGAAAATGGGATTGGAGAGGTCTTGACTTTATCTAGGTGGAGTCCCATACCTCTTGAGAATGATCAATCATCTTGTTATAAAATTGTTAAAAGTGGGTTTGAAAGTTTTAATCCCATTATTTTTGAGCTTGATAAAAATTATGTGTTTGTAGATCATGAAAAGAATGCTTTATGCGATAATTATATTGTTGAGTTTGTTCATGATGCTACTGAAAATTATTATGAGAGAGGAAAATATGGTTGTAGAAATTTTCATGGTACTAAAACACCTCTCTATATGCTGAAAGTTTTGAAGTTACTCTTGTTTTATCTTCCTATGCTTGTCACTTTGTTCTTTATGAATTTATTTGGGTACAAGATTCCTATTCATAGGAAGTGGGTTAGACTTAAATGTGTTTCGAATTTACTTCTTGATGCTCCTTTTGCTTCATTTTTTTATTCTCTTGTGAGCATCATTAAAACTATCAAGCCTAGCTAAAAGGCATTAAAGAAAAGCTCTTATGGGAGACAACCCATTGTTTTATTTCTGCAATTTTTCTTTATTTGAGTCAAGGTTTTGTTTACTTCTGTAACAATCCCTTTGTATCCTTTATTTTATCGCATTGTTGTGCCAAGAAGAGTCTCTAATGATTAGATGATGCTAGATTTGGATTTCTGCGCAGGAACAGATTTCTGCTGTTCACCGTTTCACTTTTCTAAAATCACCAGAAAATCTTTTAAATCTGCAAATTTTGTGCGTGATCCTCAGATATGTACGCATCTTTCATTAGTTTCGAGTTTTCTGATTTGAGCAACGGAAGTGCCTCGGAAAAATTCATCTTTACTGGCTGTTCTGTTTTGACAGATTCTGTCTCTGTTTTTTTGCATTGTCTCTTGTGGGCTTTAAGCAAGGCTCTCTAGACGTGGAGGGTTGTAGCTAATTTTTATTGAGTTCTTGCAATGTGTCACAACAGAACCAAAGTGGATTAAAGTTTTTGAGTACTAACCCCTCTAATGAAGTTTATGAGAAGTTTGATGTGGCGGAAGTTTTCAAGGGTCTAGAGGAAAGAGTGATATAATAGGATGAAGAAGAGTGAAGAGCTTAAGCTTGGGGAGGCTCCCATGGATCTCCCCTGCATATTTCAAGAAGACTCAAGCGTCTAAGCTAGGGGATGCCCAAGGCATCCCTTCTTCATCGTCAAAATTATCAGGTCATCTCTAGTGAAACTATATTTTAATTCTTTCACATCATATGTGCTTTACTTGGAGCGTCTGTGTGCCTTTTATTTTCAGTATTTTATTTTTCTTATGATCAACTTGATTGGACCCTAGCATTCTTGATTGGGAGAGAGACACGCTCCGCTTTTTCATATGAATACTCCTATTCTTCATTTATACTTGTTGAGTATTCTTGTCTAGCTATTGCTATGATTTTAGCTCCTGTTTTGCACGCATCTCTTATTCAGAGCTGTTAGTTCTTTTAAAGAAAGTACTCTCTTGCTTCACTTATAATTGTTTGGAGAGTTTATGTTGAAATAAGTTGATTGGTGTTTGGTTGGAACAGAAAATGCTGCATGTGGTAGATGGTATAATGGAAAAAGCTTACATATTCTTGTATATCACTGTATTGGATAATTTTATACTTGTCAATTGTTTTGAGTTATCAAGTAGTTCATGTTTAAGCTTTTGTATCATGTAGTTAAAACCTATTAATGAAGAACTACCGTAAAGCTCATTGAAATTTGGTTTGCATGATTGGTATCTCTAAGGTCTAGATATTTTCTAGTAAAAGGGTTTGGTTAACAAGGAAGACAGTGTAGAGTCTTATAATGCTTGCAATATGTTTTCATATAAGTCTTGTTGTACCGGTTGATATCCTGTGTTTGCTTCAAATAACCTTGCTAGCCTAAACTCAGTACTGAGAGGGAATGCTTCTCGTGCATCCAAAACCTTGAGCCAAAATCCATGCCATTTGTGTCCACCATAACTACCTATATGTGGTATTTCCTTGCCACTCCAAGTAAATTTTTCATGTGCTACCTTTAAACTATTCAAAATTTATTACTCCATTTTGTGTCAATGTTTACCAAGCTCATGAGGATGGGGTGGATGTCTTTATGTCAACTGTCAAACAGACTTTACCACCGGACTAGCAGCATATACATCCGCTTATCCATTAATTTTGCAAAAAGAGCTGGCAAATGGGGTGCCCAGTCCCAATTAATTACAACTTTAACCGCTTAATTCTCTTCACATTTTTGCCCTGATTTATCAGTCAAGCAATGACAAACAGTGAAATATCTGCATGTGTAAACAAAAGAGAAGAGGGATGATCTGCCTTGCTGGTAGAAATAACGTCCTTCATGGGAGCCGCTCTTAAAAGTCTGGTTGGCAGGGGTCATATTGTACTTTTCCATTTTCTGATTCGTTGACAATTAACAAACACCTCCCAAAACTTATTTTTACTCTCTATATGATTTCAAAAACTTAAAAAGCTCTAGCACATGATTTAATCCCTGCTTCCCTCTGCGAAGGGCCTTTCTTTTACTTTTATGTTGAGTCAGTTTTCCTACTTCTTTCTATCTCAGAAGCAAACACTAGTGTCAACTTTGGTGCAACAATTTTTATATGCTTGTATATTGCACTTATTATATTGCTTTGTGTTGACAAATATCCATGAGATATATATGTTGAAAGTTGAAAGCAATTGCTGAAGCTTAAATCTTCCTTTGTGTTGGTTAAATACCTTTTACTTAGAATATATTGCTTTATGAGTTAACTCTTATGCAAAACTCTTTGATGCTTGTCTCGAAAGT
This sequence comes from Poa pratensis, assembly GCA_947311845.1. NCBI lineage: Eukaryota > Viridiplantae > Streptophyta > Magnoliopsida > Poales > Poaceae > Poa > Poa pratensis. The sequence goes on along the minus strand of CAMZMU010000096.1, from coordinate 77,325,727 downwards.
ACTTTTCATGAAAAGTTTTTTGCTTATATGATTCAGTTGTTTGCTCATTATCTACTTGCTAGCAAACTATAGACCATTGACCTGGATCACTTCATTCATAACATGTGCTTTACAATACTATTTGATCAAGATTATGATGGTAGCATGTCACCTCAGAAATTATTTTGTTTTTATCGTTTTACCTACTCGAGGACGAGTAGAACTAAGCTTGGGGATGCTTGATACGTCTCAAACGTATCTATAATTTCTGATGTTCCATGTTGATATTATACCAATTGTTACATGTTTTACATACACTTCATAGCATTTTTATGCATTTTCTGGGACTAACCTATTAACAAGATGCCACAGTGCCAGTTCCTGTTTTCTGCTGTTTTTGTATTTCAGAAAAGCTGTTCTGGAAATATTCTCGGAATTGGACGAAACCTGGACAGGACCTCCTATTTTTCCAACACGTACACGAAGTCCGAAGGAGAGACGGAGGCGACCGAGGAGGGCGCCACACCCTAGGGCGGCGCGGCCCCCCTCCAACCGCGCCGTGGTGGGGTGTGGGCCCCTCGGGTGGCTCCAGCCGCCGCCCTTTCGCCTATTTATTCATCTTCACGGGAAAACCCTAGACACCCGAGCCTCCATCCACGAAGAGTTCCGTAGCTCTGCCGCCACCAAAAACCAAGTTTCGGGGGTCAGAAGTTCCTGTTCCGGCACCCTGCCGGACAGGGATTGACCCCCGGAGCCATCTCCATCGACCACGCCACCTCCACTTCGACTCCATGATGGTTTGTGAGTAGTTCCCCCATGGACTACGGGTTCTAGCTGTAGCTAGTTGGTACTCTCTCTCCCATGTACTTCAATACAATGATCTCATGAGCTGCCTTACATGATTGAGATTCATCTGATGTAATCGGTGTTGTGTTTGTTGGGATCCGATGAATTGTTACATTATGATCAGTCTATCTATTAAAGTTTGTGAAGTTATTGTTGCTGCAATCTTGTTGTGTTTAATGCTTGTCACTAGTGCACGAGTGGCATGATCTTAGATTTAAGCTCTATAATTATTGCTTAGATTGTATCTACAAGTTGTTTGCACATGTCCTTGTCCGGAACCCGAGGCCCCGGAGTGACAGCAACTGGGATAACTGGAGGGGATGGTTTTGACATGAGGATCACATGTTTTCACTAAGTGCTAATGCTTTGCTCCGGTGCTCTATTAAAAGGAGCACCTTAATTACCAGTAGTTTCCCTTGAGGCCCCGCTGCAAACGGGCTGGTAGGACAAAAGATGTTATGCAAGTTTCTCATTGCGAGCACGTATGACTATATATGGAAAACATGCCTACATAATTAATAGACCGGATGTTCTGTCTTAATGCTATTTCAATTCTATCAATTGCCCAACTGTAATTTGTTCACCCAACACTTGTTCTTGGAGAGTTACCACTAGTGTAGATAGCTGGGAACCCCGGTCCATCTGTCATCATCATTGCTTTCCGGTCCACATACACGCCATCAACTATTTCGTGTGCCATTGCCTCTGTGTTACTGTTACTATTGCTCTCATATTACTGCTGCTTTCACATCACCCCTGTTACTAGTGCTTTTCCAGGTGCAGCTGAATTGACAACTCAGCTGTTAAGGCTTATAAGTATTCTTTGTCTCCCCTTGTGTCGAATCAATAAATTTGGGTTTTACTTCCCTCGAAGACTGTTGCGATCCCCTATACTGGTGGGTCATCAGAGCCAAACACCACTAGGGCGCGGCCCCCCTGCCTAGCGCGCCATGGTGGTGTGTGGAGCCCTCGGCTGGCCCCACGCGCCGCCCTTTCGCCTATATATTGCCTCCGTCCCGAAAACCCTAAATACCTGAGCATTATTCCACGAAAAGTTCCGTCGTCGCCGCCGTCGTCAACCCTAGTTTGGGAGGGTTCTGATGCTCTTCCCGGCACCCTGCCGGAGAGGGAGATCATCACCGGACGGCTCTACATCACCATGCCCGCCTCCGGAGTGATGCGTGAGTAGTTCATCCTTTGACTACGGGTCCATAGCAGTAGCTAGATGGTTGTCTCTCCACTTTGTGCTATCATGTTTAGATCTTGTGAGCTCCTAACATGATCATTTCATCTTATTGTAATGCTACATGTTGTGTTTGCTGGGATCTGATGAATAGTGATGTTATGATCAATTTGTTTATCAATCTATCTACTGTTTTATTTATGTTCTTGCATGCTCTCCGTTGCTAGTAGATGCTTTAGCCAAGTAGATGCTTGTGACTCCAAGAGGGAGTATTTATGCTCGATAGTGGGTTCATGCCTCCAGTAATCTGGGTGAGTGACAAGAACATCTAAGGTTGTGGATGTGCTGTTGACACTAGGGATCAAACAATTAATGCTTAGCTTAAGGGTACTGCTGTTAAGTCTAATGCGTTTGTTTACATTACACACTTTGCTTAATGCAATAATCTGTTGTTTGCAACTTAATACTAACGGGAGACACGCACGCTATCCCGGAAGTGGATTATTTAGGCATGGATGCTGATGGTAAGCGGTCCATGTATTATGTTGTAATGCCCAATAAATACTACAATAAACTATCTTGTCATATATTGCATTGTCATGCGCTTGCTATTTGTCAATTGCCCAGCTGTAATTTGTTTACCCAACATGCATGTTATCTTTTATGGAGAGACACCACTAGTGAACTGTGGACCCCGGTCCATTCTTTTACATTGATAAAAACACCAACTGCAATCATCTGTTCTATGTTACTTTCTGCATTTATTATTATTCTCCACACCATACGTTTAATCATTTTTATTCAGCAAGCCGGGAAGATTGACAACCTTCCTGTTTCGTTGGGGCAAAGTAGTTTTATTGTGTTGTGTGCAGGTCCACGTCAACCACCAAATAATCTGACATTGCGCCGTGCCATATTTTCTGGTGCCGTTGACAACCTTCTGAAGCACTTTTGACTCCTACTGGATTGATAACCTTGGTACATATCAAGGGAAAATTGCTGCTGCACTAAATCATACCTACCTCTTGGGGTCTCCCAACGAACGTGTGTTTTCACGTCATCAAGCACATTTTCTGGCGCCGTTGCCGGGAGTCAAGAGGCTAAAGCAAGGGGAGTCTCACACTTCCAATCTCATTACTTTGATTTTGTCTTGCTTAGTTTATTTTATTTTATCTTGTTTGCTTTTAAAAATCAAAAAACACAAAAAAAAATCTTGCATCTAGTTTATTTCGGTTTTCTAGCTTTACTTCTTGCTTCGATCATCATGTCTAGCTCTACTCCCTTTAATATTGTACCCCCTTTAAGCGAAATCATTATGTTTGAACAAAAAAATGGAGAAACTTTTAAGAAAGCTTGGGAGAGAATGCTAGAACTGCATAGGAAAATGCAACCTAAAATGGATTTGGGAGTTCTCATAAAAAATTTCTACTTTGGTTTATTCTCTTTATACCAGAATGTCCTAGATGTCATGGTAGGGGAAACCTTCTCTGAATATGATGCGGCAAAGGCTTTTAAAATTTTGAATGGATTGGCTATTTTTCCCATGATAGATGAAACTGATGGGTTGGTTACTAGGCTGGATAAAATAGAAAAGTCACTTAATGAATTAAATTTGAATCATAGCCCTAAGGATCAACCCCTTGTCGAACTAAAAAATGATTGGGAACCTTTCATTGAGATAAAAATTGGTAGTGAGAAGTTTCGTGCTTATTGTGATCTTGGTTCCACAATGTCCATCATGCCTAAAATGATTTATGATGTTTTAAAATTTGATAACATGGTTGATTATTCAGTTTTTCATTTCCATGCTGATGGCACTATTACAAAGAGTTTAGGGATGATTAATAATGTTGAAGTCACTATTCAAAATAAGACTATCCCAATAAACTTTATGATCCTGGCAAAATCTCCTAATAGTATAGTCCTGGTAGATCATTTTTGAAAAGCAATGGGGGATTTATTAATGCAAGGTACGGATTTATGAAATTTAATGCTCCTATTAATCGAAGGTTCTTCTTCCCAATTAAGAAAGATGACCCTGCTAAAAGGTTGGAAGATTTCACTTTTGTAGATAATACTTGATTCATGCTTTGTGCCTAGCTAAAAGGCGTTAAAGAAAAGCGCTTATGCGAGGCAACCCATTTTATTTTCTGTTATTTTATTTTGTTGAGTCAAGGAATTAGCTTACTTCTGTAATAATTCCTTTGTATATTTTATTTTTCGTTTTGTTGTGCCAAGAAGTGCCTCTAATAGCAAGATAGCACTAAAAGTTTAGTTTGATGTCCAGAAACAGATTTTTGTGCCTCACGGTAAAAATTCGTGAAAAATCACGAAACAGTATTTTAATCTGCAAATTTTTGTGCAGAAGCCTGAGCTTTTTACCTATCTTTCGTTAGTTCAGTGTTTTCTGATTTGAGTGGCGTAAGTGCCTTGAAAAAATTCGTCTTCAAGGACTTTTCTGGTTTTGATAGATTCTGTTAGTTTTGCATTCTCTCTTTTACAAGTGTTAAGTGAAATTCTTTAAAGGTGGAAGAGCTTCACATAAGGCTAGTAAACAGTAGCTAATGTTTAAAATGATGTTTATAATGTGTCTTTACAGAACCAAGTGAGATTATGATTTGATGCACTAACCCTCTAATGAAGTTTACTCTGAGTTTGGTGTGAAGGAAGTTTTCAAGTATTAAGAGAGAAGGGTGATAAAATAAGATCAAGAGTGAAGAACTTAAGCTTGGGGAGGCTCCCCTAGACCTCCCCAACATATTTCAAGAAGACTCAAGCGTCTAAGCTTGGGATGCCCAAGGGATCCCCTTGTTCATCGACAAATTATCAGGTCATCTCTAGTGAGACTATATTTTTATTTCTTCACATTTTAAGTGATGTTCTTGGAGCGTCTGTGTGTTTTATTTTCAGTTTGTTTATGATTTGTTCTCTGGTCATAACTAGTTGGACCCTAGCACTCTTGTTTGGGAGAGAGACACGCTCCGCTTTTTCATTAGAATACTCCTATTCTTCACTTATACTTGTTGAGTATTCTTGTCTAGCGCTGCTATGCTTCTAGCTCTTGTTTTTCATGTATCTCTTGTTCAGAGCTATTAGTTCTTTTGAAGAAAGTACTCTCTTGCTTCACTTATATTTGTTTGGAGAGTTGTTAAATAAATTGATTGGTGTTTGGTTGGAACAGAAAATGCTATGCATGTGGTAATGGTATAAAGAAAATGCTTACATAGTCTTGTAGATCATTTGTTTTGAGTAACTTGATACTTTTCAATTGTTTTGAGTTATCAAGTAAGTAATGTTTAAACTTGTGTATCATGTAAGTAAAGGCTCATTAGTGAAGAACTACCTTTAAAGCTTGAAGTTATTTGATTTGTCATAATTGGTAGTTCCAAAGTCTAGATATTTTTTGTTAAAAGGATGCTTTGGTTAACAAGGAAGACAGTGTGGAGTCTTATAGTTTTTCTTATATGTTCATCATATGGTTCTTTTTATACCGGTTGACGTTATGTGTTTGCTTAAAATAACCTTGCTAGCCTAAACTCTGTACTGAGAGGGAATGCTTCTCATGCATCCAAAACCCTGAGCCAAAATCCATGCCATCTGTGTCCACCATACCTACCTATATGTGGTATTTTCTTGCCACTCCAAGTAAATTTGTCATGTGCTACCTTTAAATTATTCAAAACTTTTACTACTTCTTATTTGTGTCTCTGTTTACCAGCTCATGAGGAAGTAGTAGATCATCTTTATTACACTTGTCAATCAGACTTTACTCCAGACTAGCAGCTTACATATGCTTATCTATAATTTTGCAAAAAGAGCTGACAACGGGGTGCCCAGCCCCCTTAATTTACAACTTTCATCATAAACTCTCCTCACATTTTGTTCCTGAGCATTCAGTCAAACATCTGCATGTGTAAACAAAGGAGAAAAGATGAATGATCTGCTTGCTACAGAAATAACGTTCCTCAATGGGAGCCGCTCTTAAAAAGTCTGGTTGGCAGGGGTAATACTGTATTGTTTGCTACCATTCGTTGACCATTAACATGCACCTCTCAAAATATATTTTTACTCTCTATATGATTTCAAAAACTAAAAAGCTCTAGCACATGACTTAATCCCTGCTTCCCTCTGTGAAGGGCCTTTCTTTTACTTTTATGTTGAGTCAGTTTTCCTACTCCTATCTATTCTCCACAAGCAAACACTAGTGTCAACTTTGGTACAAGAATTGTTATATGTTAGCATATTAGACTAATTATGCTACTTTGTGTTGACAATATCCATGAGATAAATATGTTGAAAGTTGAAGCAAATGCTGAAACTTAAATCTTTCTTTGTGTTGGTCAAACACTTTTAATTCGAAAATGTTGCTTGGTGAGCTAACTTTTATGCAAATTCTCATAGCTCATGTCTCCAAAGTACTATCCACGAAAAGTTTTTTTTACTTGTATGATATATTATGTTTACTCCTTGTTTACTTTTTAGCAACTATAGACAATTGTCTTGGATCACTTCATTCAGTTCATGTGCCTTACACTACTATTTGATCAAGATTATGTTGGTAGCATCTCACTCCAAAAATTATATTATTATCGTTTAGCTACTCGAGGACGAGTAGGAACTAAGCTTGGGGATGCTGATACGTCTCAAACGTATCTATAATTTTTGATGTTCCATGCTTGTTTTATACATATTGCTACATGTTTTATATACACTTCATAGCATTTTTATGCATTTTCTGGGACTAACCTATTAACAAGATCCCACAGTGCCAGTTCTTGTTTTCTGCTGTTTTTCCGTTTCAGAAAAGCTAGTCAGGAAAAATTCTCGGAATTGGACGAAAATCAACGGAGCCCAGTTTTTCACCGACACGAAGACGAAATCCGAAGGGCGCACGAAGAGGCGACCCAGGGGAGCCAAACACCACTAGGGCGTGGCCCCCCTACCTGGCGCGCCGTGGTGGTGTGTGGGGCCCTCGGCTGGCCCCACGCGCCGCCCTTTCGCCTATATATTGCCTCCGTCCTGAAAACCCTAAATACCCGAGCATTATTCCACGAAAAGTTCCGTCGCCACCGCCTTCGTCAACCCTAGTTCGGGAGGGTTCTGAAGCTCTTCCCGGCACCCTGCCGGAGAGGGAGATCATCACCGGAGGGCTCTACATCACCATGCCCGCCTCCGGAGTGATGCGTGAGTACTTCATCCTTGGACTACGGGTCCATAGCAGTAGCTAGATGGTTGTCTCTCCACTTTGTGCCATCATGTTTAGATCTTGTGAGCTGCCTAACATGATCAAGATCATCTTATTGTAATGCTACATGTTGTGTTTGCTGGGATCCGATGAATAGTGATGTTATGATCAAGTTGTTTATCAATCTATCTACTGTTTTATTTATATTCTTGCATGCTCTCCGTTGCTAGTAGATGCTTTGGCCAAGTAGATGCTTGTGACTCCAAGAGGGAGTATTTATGCTCGATAGTGGGTTCATGCCTACAGTAATCTGGGTGAGTGACAAGAACATCTAAGGTTGTGGATGTGCTGTTGACACTAGGGATCAAATAATTAATGCTTAGCTTAAGGGTACTGCTGTTAAGTCTAATGCGTTTGTTTACATTACACACTTTGCTTAATGCAATAATCTGTTGCTTGCAACTTAATACTAACGGGAAACACGGATGCTATCGCGGAAGTGGATTATTTAGGCATGGATGCAACTGGTAAGCGGTCCATGTATTATGTTGTAATGCCCAATAAATACTACAGTAAACTATCTTGTCATATACTGCATTGTCATCCGCTTGCTATTTGTCAATTGCCCAGCTGTAATTTGTTTACCCAACATGCATGTTATCTTTTATGGAGAGACACCACTAGTGAACTGTGGACCCCGGTCCATTCTCCACCAACTGCAATCATCTGTTCTCTCTTACTTTTTGCATTTACTATTATTCTCCACACCATACGTTTAATCCTTTGTATTCAGCAAGCCGGGAAGATTGACAACCTTCCTGTTTCGTTGGGGCAAAGTAGTTTTATTGTGTTGTGTGCATGTCCACGTCAACCACCAAATCATCTGACATTGTGCCGTGCCATATTTTCTGGTACCGTTGACAACCTTCTGAAGCACTTTTGACTCCTACTAGATTGATAACCTTGGTAGATATCAAGGGAAAATTGCTGCTGCACTACATCATACCTTCCTCTTGGGGTCTCCCAACGAACGTGTGTTTTCACGTCATCACCATGGCAACCAGACTTTTTAAGAGCGACTCCCATTGAGGAACGTTATTTCTGCAGCAAGCAGATCATTCCTCTTTTCTCCTTTGTTTACACATGCAGAAATTTGACTGAATGCTCAGGAACAAAATGTGAGGAGGGTTTTTTGGTGGATGTTGTAAATTATCTTTTATGGGGCTGGGCACCCCGCTACCAGCTCTTTTTGTAAAATTATAGACAAGCAGATGAAGCATGCAAGTCAAGAGTAAAATCTGTTTGACAAGTGTAATAAAGATTATCTACCACTTCCTCATGAGCTTGAAACAGAGACACAAAATAGGAGTAGTAACAATTCTGAATATTTTAAAGGTAGCACATGACCAATTTACTTGGAGTGGTGGTGAAATACCACATATAGGTAGGTATGGTGGACACAGATGGCATGGATTTTGGCTCAAGGTTTTGGATGCACAAGCAGCATTCTCGCTTAGTACAGAGTTTTAGGCTAGCAAGGTTTTTTAAGCAAACACATGATGTCAACCGGTACAAAAGGTAACCACATGATGAACATTAAGAGAAACTACAAGACTCCACACTGTCTTCCTTGTTAACCAAAACAACCTTTAAAAAAGGAAGTATCTAGACTTCGGAACTACCAAGTATGACAAACCAAACAACTTCAAGCTTTTAATGGTAGTTCTTCACTAGTGAGCCTTTACTTACATGATACACAAGTTTAAACATTACTTAATTGATAACTCAAAACAATTGACAAGTATCAAGTTACTCAAGACATAAGATCTACAAGACATGTAAGTTTTTTCTTTATACCATTACCACATGCATAGCATTTTCTGTTCCAACCAAACACCAATCAACTTATTTGAACAAATCTCCAAACAAATATAAGTGAAGCAAGAGAGTACTTTCTACAAAATAACTAATAGCTCTGAACAAGAGATACATGAAAAACAAGAGCTAGAAGCTAACAAAGCAAACAAAATACTCAACAAGTATAAATGAAGAACATGAGTATTCCATGAAAAAGCGGAGTGTGTCTCTCTCCCAAACAAGAATGATAGGATTCAACTTAGTTATGATCAGAGAACAAAACGTAAACAAACTGAAAATAAAAGCACACAGACGCTCCAAGAACAACACATAAAGTGTGAAGCAATAAAAATATAGTCTCACTAGAGATGACTGATAATTTTGTTGATGAAGAAGGGGATGCCTTGGGCATCCTCAAGATTAGATGCTTGAGTCTTCTTGAAATATGCAGAGGAGGTCCATGGGGGCCTCCCCAAGCTTAAGCTTTTCACACTTCTTAATCTTCTTCTATCATTCTTCTCACTTAATACTTGAAAACTTCCTTCACATAAAACTTCTCATAAACTTCATTGGAGGGTTAGTGCATCAAAACATAGGTCAACTTGGTTATGTAAAGACACATTGCAAAAACTCATTTTAAACATTAGCTACTGTTACTAGCCTTAGGTGATGCTCTCCCCCCTTGGAGAACCTCACTCAACACTCATAAAAGAGAGAATGTAAAATAAAGACATAATCTGTCAAAACCAGAACAGTCCGTAAAGAAGAATTTTTTCGAGGCACTTACGTTGCTCAAATCAGAAAATGATAAACTAACGAAAGATAGATATAAAGCTCAGGTTTCTGCAAAAAAAAATCCAGAACAAAAAGACGTTCCGTGAATTTTTGGATATCGTACAGTGAGGAAAAGAAATCTGTTTCTGGACAGCAAACAAAACTTCAACACTTTCTTGCAATTAGAGGCTCTTGGCAGAACAAACAAAAATAAAAAGATACAAATGAGTTGTTACAGTAGAAATCAACACCTTGACTCAAGAGAAAAAAGAAAACAACATAAAATAAAAATGGGTTGCCTCGCATAAGCGCTTCTCTTTAACGACTTTTAGCTAGGCACAAAGCAAGAATCAAGTATTGTCAAAATTTGCAACATTAAAATCATCAAGAACTTCTTATAAGATGCAACTTGTCGTACCAAGAGGGCTTTTTGAAGGTCATATAACATTAAATCCTTGGAATAAAGCTTAAAGAGTTTTGTTTTTCCAATGCATGACTCACTAGCAAGTTCCGGAAAAACTTTTTTAAATTCTAAGATATCAGGTGGTGTAGATTTCGGTTGGGGACCCTTTGGCACATAAATAAATTTGGGTTCTCTAGCTAGTGGAACCTCTTGCTTTTTAGGCTTTAAAGAAAGAAAAAGTGGTACTTAAAGTATCAATAACTTCCTCTTGTTTGCCAATTCTCAAAATTCGATCATCTTTGATCTTACTAGTTTCTAAAACAATAATCCTTTCATTAATATTTTCTAAAGACTCATCAAACTTACTAGTATTATCAAGGAGTTTCTTATCTACTTCATTTATCTTATCCATGCTTGGCAAAATTTTCCCTATGAGGTCCAGCTTTTCCATAATGTCTTCCAAAGTAACTTCAGTTTTAGTATTATTAATAGGTGGGGTTCCAACTAAACTTTCAATGATATTGCATGCCTCTAACGTGGGAGTGCCTAGGAAATTCCCACCTGTCAAGTGTCCAAAACATACCTATACCAATTTGTGATGCCAACATAAAAACTTCTAAGAAGGATTGTGGTGGAATATTTTCCCGGATCTATGATGAGCATCACTAATTCTATACCAGGCATCTTTTAAACTTTCCCCACCTTTTTGCTTAAAAGTACGAACTTCAACCTCATGTGTCATAATATAAGGAGTAGAGCTACCCATGATAACTAAACAAGAGACAAAAAATAGATAAAACCGAAATAAAACTAGGCACTGATTTTTTTTGTAGTTTTTAATTTTTAAGGCGAACAAAATAAAATAAAAATAAACTAAGCAAGATAAAAACAAAGTAAACAGAATGGTGGCGTGTAACTAGCCTTGCTGTAGCTTCCAATTCCCCGGCAACGGCGCCAGAAAAAGTTGCTTGATGACGTGAACACACACGTTCATTGGGAGACCCCAAGAGGAAGGTATGATGTAATCTAGCAGAAGTTTTCCCTTGACTACAAAACCAAGGTTATCGAACCTGTAGGAGTTAGAAGAGCATCAACACGGTGTCAACAATAGCGCCGTTGAAATGTTGTTGACGTGGACCTGCACACAACACAATCAAACTACTTTGCCCCAACGAAACAGGAAGGTTGTCAATCTCCCTGGCTTGCTGAATACAGAGGATTAAACATATGGTGTGTAAAATAAATATAAATGTAAAAATGAACAACGAGCAAATGAGTGTAGAGCGTGGTGGAAACGGTGTTTTTATCAGTGTAAAAGAATGGACCGGGGTCCACATTTCACTAGAGGTGTCTCTCCCATAAACAGATAAACATACATGTTCGGTGAACAAATTACTGCTGGGCAATTGACAAATGGCAAATGGCATGACAATGCATATTATGACTAGACAATGTTCATTGTAGTATTTATTGGGCATTAAAACAAGATACATAGACCGCTTGCTAGCTGCATCTATGACTAATAATCCACCCCCGAGATAACATCCGTGTCTCCCGCGAGTATTAAGTTGCAAGCAACAGATAATTGCAATAAGTAAAGTGTGTAATGTAAACAATGCAAATGACATGTAGACATAGCAAAGTTGTTTTCTCCCTAGTGGCAACAGCACATCCACAACCTTAGTCGTTTCTGTCATTCGAGCCCAGGCTACTGGAGACATGAACCCACTATCTAGCATAAATACCCCCTCTTGGAGACACTAGCATCTACTTGGTCAAAGCACCTACTAGCATCGGAGAGCATGCAAGACATAAATAAAACATAGAGATAAATAGATGAACAACTTGATCATAACTTCACAATTCATTGGATCCTAGCAAACACAACATGTAGCATTACATAAAGATGATCTTGATCATGTTAGGCAGCTCACAAGATCTAAACATGATAGCACAAAGTGGAGAGACAACCATCGAGCTACTGCTATGAACCCGTAGTCCAAAGATGAACTACTCACGCATTAGTCCGGAGGCGGGCATGGTGGTGTAGAGTTAGAGCCCTCCGGTGATGATCTCCCCCTCCGGCAGGGTGCCGGGAAGAGCTGCAGAACCCTCCCGAACTAGGGTTGGTGATGGCAGCGGCGACAGAACTTTTCGTGGATTTCTGATCGGGTGTCGAGGGTTTTCGGGGACGAAGCAATTTATAGGCGAAAGGGCGGCGTCAGAGGGGCACCAGGGGGCCCACACGGGCTGAGGGCGTGACCAAGCCCTAGGCCACGCCTAGGGCCCGCCTGCTCCCCTCGTGGGTCCCCTCGACTTCTCCTTCGGACAGTGGCTTGGTTCCTTCGTAAAAAAATCTCGTAAATTTCCAGGTCTCTTGGAGAACATTTCCCGACTAAGATTTCTGGAACAAAAAGACAGCCGAAAACATGAACTGACACTGTGGCATCTTGTTAATAGGTTAGTCCCATAAAATGCATAAAAATGATATAAACTCTAAATAAAACATGTAGCATTTGGTATAAAACAATCCTGGAACATCAAAAATTATAGATACATTTGAGACGTATCACTCATCGGGTGCAGGCATGGTCCTACAAAATCATCAAGGAGAAATCATCGTCACGACATCCCGGCAACTCCGTACCTATGCTCATATTGTCGAAAAGAGCTCGTGGCAATGGAGGAGGGGCTGACTCTGGTTTGAACTGGACATAGCACCCATTGTCATGGATGCAGAAGCCATAAAACTCATTAGGGAGAGCACATCCAGCAGGTCACGCCACCCCATGCTTGTTAGCTCTATTTGTAAGATTAGAGAGAGGGGTATAAAGAAGATTAGTTCGGAGGTTAATAGTAGGATACAAAAATGGAACCCACTTGTCGTGTATAAAATGAAATATAAGTAGGATAAATGAGTCCCGTTTTCGCATCCTTAACTGAACAGCCGTACTGGGAAGAACAGCCGTCTGCAGTGGTGGAGCTAGCTTTGGGCTGTTTTTTGTAAACAAATGGGCCAAAAACCTATAAATAGTAGGCAAATTCTTCAAGGGCTGGGGACGGCCCAGGTTCACCACCACGAAGCTCCGCCACTGGCGGGAGGACCTATATACCGCCCGTTAGCGGCGGTAAAAGGTTGTGCCGCCTGAAGGACGCACTTCCGCCTGGACAAGTGGGCCGGCCCAGGTAAAGTTTTTATTTTCAATCTGTTTTTCTTGTTCTTCTCTTTTCCTTTTCCTTTTCCTTTTCCTTTTCGTTTCTTATTTTCTTTTTTTCGAAAAATGCAAATTCGAAAAAAAATCCAACTAAAAATTTGTTCAATTTTTATATGAACAAATTTCGGATCTGAACAAAATATGATTTTGAACAAATTTCGAAATGAACAAATTTCGAATTTGAGCAATTTTCGAAATTGAACAAATTTCGAATTTGAACGGATTTCGAATTTGAACAAATTTCGAAAATGAACAAATTTTGAATTTGAACCAATTTTGAATTTGAACAAAAATTTGAATTTGAACAATTTTCGAAAAATGAAAAAAAATCGAATTTGAACGGATTTCGAAAATGAACAAATTTCGAATTTGAACAAAAATTCGAACATGAACAAATTTCGAATTTGAACAATTTTTGAAAAATGAACAAATTTCGAATTTGAACGGATTTTGAATTTGAACAAATTTTGAAAAGGAACAAATTTGAATTTGAACAGTTTTAAAAATTGAACAAATTTCGAATTTGAACAAAAATTCGAAAATGAATAAATTTCGAATTTGAACGATTTCCGAATTTGAATAATTTTTGAAAAATGAACAAATTTCGAATTTAAACGGATTTCGAATTTGAACAAATTTCGAAAATGAATAAATTTCTGAATTTGAACAAATTTCGAATTTGAACAATTTTTAAAAATTGAGAAAATTTCGAATTTGAACAAATTTCGAAAATAAACAATTTTCAAATTTGAATAATTTTCAAATGAACAATTTTGAATCTGAAAATATTTCAATTCTAACATTTTTTAAATTCATATAAAAATAAAAGTAGAAAAGGAAAAAACAAAAAACAAAAAGAAACAGAAAACAAAGGAAAAGAAAAAAAGAAAAAAAAGGAAAACTTAGCGTATGCACGGCTGCCCCTACTGGGCCGGCCCAGGTAGAAGGTCCCCGTTAGCGGCGCGGGCGATTTGCGCCGCTAACGGGCGGCGTGACTTTCGAGCAGAAATCGCCGACGTGATGAACTCTGATTGTATTCAACCTGTGAGCTAAATAAAATCCCTTTTCCCCTGCGAAAGAAAACCGTCGAGTGCGTCAGCTTCTCGTAGGTCTAATGGCGAAAGGCACAAGCTCTCGAGATAAAAGCTTCTCCTAGGTCCGGCGGCGAAAAGTTGATTTTGGCATCCGGATCCATCTAATTCCTCTCACCTGCATCAGATGGATCCGCCAGTGCATGTTGGAGAAGCAACCTCTGCCTACCCGTAGCCTGTCCACCGCGTCGTATAAATTTTGTGGCTCTCCGTCTCCATGGCAGCAACGGTAGCAGTTTAATAACACTTTCCACGTCCGATGTGTGCAGCAATTTTCCGCACCGCTGGGCGCTGGCTGGAATCGGCTCTCTCAGGTAAGCAATGTGAATTGGTACCAGTGTTTTCTTTATGTATCTTCTCTTTCCCATCTGATCCATGTGCTGCTTCGATCTGGAAAAGGTGAGACCACACAATCCTTTTGGGACGATGGAATTCATCCGTAGAAGCAATATTGGTCGTCCATACTAGGGACCTCCTAGAATTTTGATTTGTTGTAGAAACAGTAAATTTTTCCTTTCACAATACTGGAGACATGAACGTGTTGTATGTGCTCATAGATTCCATCTCCCTAATTATTTCAGTAAATTCAATTGCAATTTAGCCGGCAAACTTCAATACTCCCGCTCTACTGAAATTGTTTGGTCACTAAATTTATTTTTTGCAGGTACACGTTTGTATAAAGGAAAATCAAGTTAATATCTTCAGATTATATATGCAAGACCGATCAGTTAATACGGTAACAAATTTCAAGGTTCATGGAATGATATATGTATTTCTTTTAATTCTACTTTCGTCAAATAATCAAAGCATGCATATATCATTAAGGAGAAAATAATCCACATTGCTAGAATTTTTTATTCGCACAGTGCAAATATGTTTACATTGTTCGCCAGGTACTCAGTTAGTTTTGTCGAACTTTGAGTGAAGATATTCTTTTGGTAGAATTTCATGGCAATTTTTTTGAAAATCTGTACACCATGCACCGTTTGTACAATCAACCGTGCTAATTTCCTCGAATTACTATATTTATGTAGAATTTAACACACCAGGCAATGTTTAATCTTTCAGTTGTTTGATCGAGTATCATTGTTTCTTATACAAAAACCTAAAGACTTTTTAGATAGAATTCTTAAAGACTAGACGTACCAACACAAAAAAAAATTCTGCCATTGCAATTTTTTTCATGTGTATTGAAAGAAAACGCATTTGAAGACATTACATAACACTATAATAAGTGGGAATATTCCGGTGGATGTTGGAAATAGTTTTGGAGCGCAATATATGCTAGAGTTGGTACAAGTGTTAATACCAGGAGTTGATCCTTTAATTATATTTTTAGTCCAATGAATGATGGTAGTTATTTTGGCTGGAGAATCATTCTGTTGATGCTACATAAGACGGAGAATTATATTTTCAGTCTTACGAATGATGGTAGTTATTCGTAATTTTCTGCCATTGCAATTCTGGGAAGTTGAATGAGATACAACTTTTTAGGAATTTTAATCTTTTCTATATATTTACTTTAAAAATTAATTTAAAATTTGTATTAGTTGCAGCAATTTGAAATATACCTTAATGTTCTATAGTTTAATATTTTCAACCTAATAGTTCATATTTGATTATTAAATTTTCACATAACTTTTGAGTCCTTCGTATTTCACTTTGATTAAATAAATATAGACAATATGTCGATAGCCCCGTCGGAATGCACGGGTTAACGACTAGTGAATGAAGAATCAAATTTAAAATAATTATGATGTAACAAAATAAAATGTGCAAGAAAGGGGATGGCTACCCGTGGATCATATTCTGGCATGTTGTGAGATGGTGCTGGTTTAGAGAACTTCCTCTTTTTAGTTGGTAGATGGTTCCACTGTTAGCATTTTGTTAACATATGAAGTGAAAGTTTGCATTTAACATACCATTCCAGTACTCCATCAAGGGTATTTGGCGCTCACTATAATCAAATGTTGCATCTAGATTGGTTAGACATAGTTTATCCTATTGCCAAAGTTGTAGAATTTGTAGAGGGAAAAATATAATATATGAAACCTTGATGACGTAAACAAAGCACTTGAATTAGAATAACCAGAAGCAAGGGGTTTCCTCAAGATTGGTTTTCCAATATAGTTTGCTATGCTCTCTGGTAAATGGTCAATCGTCATCTTTTCCCAATTAATTGATTACACTTTTTGAACAGTATCTACCAAGCTCAACTATTTTGAGTTTACTGTTATGCCTATAGTAGGGCACAATATTTTTCCTATGGTATATAAAACAAAGCACTGCAAAAATTCTTCTAATGGGAACTTATTGTTAGTCATATTTCTAACAGGGAACTATACGTGATTTCGCTTTTGCTTTTGTCCTTAAGTTCGTTATATAATGCAAATATTCTCCAAGACCTGATGCGATGAAATTCACGGCTTTGCGATGACAGACCCATTCGATTTTCTATGTTTTCAGCATAGTTCTAACAGGTTTACCATCTTTGATTACAAATGATTTAGCATTGACATCATATGTATTTGCCAACAATCGGCACATGTGACGGCTGATGTTGACTGGCTGTATCTACAGTAGGTGCCCAGATTAGAGGCTCTGATGAACGCACGTCGATCGGGTGTTAGCGGTCTGATTATTAATATATAATATGCCAGCTGTGAGCAGGCCCGACTGACCCGCAGGTTGGAAAAAAATGTGTTAGCAAAAACATAGCTAGATTGCAGGCATGTCTTACTTTTTTGCTTGTTTGTTATCTTAAATTGTATAAATGTGATGCATTGCAAAAAATTCTACAAAAGGTATGCCCAGCTTCTATAACAAGAACATTCTTTCGTGGTAAGTCAAGACATTTTTCTACCTCGAGTTGCCACCAAATAAGGTTTCTGTTAGGTACTAGGCATACCTTGAGTAGAATAATTTTGTAATGCATCACATTGGTATAGTCTAAGATAACAAACAAGTAAAAAAGTAAGTTGGGTTTGCAATCTAGCTATGTTTTTTCTAATACATTTATTCTCCAGCCTGTAGGGTAGTTAGCTTCTCACACATATTAACACACGATCAAAGTGCGTTCATCATAACTGTTGATCTGGGGCACCGACTGCAGATACAGCTGGTCAATATCAGGACTCACATGTGCCGATAGTAGCAAATACGTATGATATCAATGTTATAGCATTTGTCATCAAAGATGGTAAACATGTTAGAATTATGCTGAAGGACATAGAAAATCTTATAATGGGTCTGCCATCGCAAGGCCGTGAATTTCATCCATCGGATCCGAGAAAACATTTGCATTATATAACGAACTTAAGGACAAAAGAAAAAAGCAGAATCATGTATAGTTCCCTGCTAAAAAAAGGGTAACAATAAGTTGACATTAGAATAATTTCGCCACTGCTTCGTTTTGTATACAATAGGGAAAATATTGTGCCCTATTATAGGTATAACAGTAAACTCAAAATATTTAGCTTGGTGGATACTATTCAAAAGGTGAAATCAATTAGTTAGGCAAGGCTGATGCTGGACCATTTACTAGAGAGCATAGCAAACTACAAGCTTGGAAAAGCCAATCTTGAGTAAACTCCCATTGCTTCAAATTAATCTAATTCAACTGCTTTCATATTTTTTTCTCACTACAAATTTCCAAAACTTTGGTACTGGAGAAACTGTGTCTAACCAATCTCGGCGGCGTTGGACTATAGTGAGCACCAAATACCCTTGATGCTTACTGGACAGAGGACAAGGCAAGGAAAGCGGACAAAATTGATGAGCTTTATAACTTTGGAGCTGGGGTACGGTACATGCAAACTTTCGTTTCATATGCTAACAGTGCTATATTTTTTCAAATGGTGGAAGACTATATGTAGCCTCCACCAGCTAAAAAGAGCAAATCCTCTATACCAGCACCATCTCACAACATGACAGCATATGATTCACGTGTAGCTAAACGAGCTAAGCATCCACAACGAGTAAGAGCCTTTGAAGTTCGTTTCGGGTCAGGTCTTTCGAAGTTCGGCAATGTACGATATCCTTCTTTGTAGCACGTGTAATAGCCGTCTGGTGCCTGTCAAGTATTTCATCTCTTATGTTCTAGTACTGATCTCTTTCATCTTAGCATATCCATTATAAAATTGGAATCCTTCCTCCTCATTTCTAAAGGTCTTGCTAACCATGCGGAGGTACTCTTCATGCTCCTCATGCTCCATGTCTGGAAACTGCCATCATCAAAATAAGATTCATGTTCCTAGTCAAGTACATCATGCCTAAAAAAGACAACTTCATGTGCAAGATGAAACGACAAGTGATTTTGCTGATCATAATTAAATTTTGCTCTCTGCTGCAGCAATATTTTTCTCTGTTTTCCATTATATGCACACACAGCTTGATAAAATTTCAACATATCATTGCTTTACATTTTTCAGTTGAACGATAATAGTGGGAGTCCCAGAAATATTGAAACATATTGACATGTCCAAAAATATAGTAAGTGGATCATCTTACATGGGCAGATGGGCTACAACCTATTTATCTATTTCAGCATATCCATACTGCGTAGATAACAGGCTAAGGCAAAATATGAACAATGGTATTGCTACAAAGCCTGAAGATGGTGTTCTGGTTTCGAGTTCTCTCTGAATTTGAAGTTTTTGAACACACGCTACTATAATACAGCTAACTAAGACTAACAACAGAGATGCAGGGACTAAACTGGAACAACAATCTAGCATGCATGTTTCCTGGACACATTCCTTCTGCCTCAAATCCGAATAAAAGCTACAGGACTTCTCTGTCAATTTATTGCCAAGTGCAAACTGAGTTGATGATCTTTCGAATTTCTGTAGGTTCAGTTTTGTTATTAGATAACTGAATGTTCATCAGTTTAGATGATGGTGGAGAACACGTACCCCGTGCCGGCGGAGATTGGGCCGACGGTATGCAGCACGAATTTGGCTTGCCGGTCTAGGAGACGAGTCACATAGAGGAACGAGGCAGTGTCCGTATCCGAGGTGGAGGCGGCGGCGGCGTGTACGAGCTGGAGACGGCGGCCGCGGGTCAGGTGGAGGCGGCGACGGCATCATCTAGAGACGGCGTCGTGTAAACGTCGGGTCGATTTGTTTTTTCGTGTCACCGTTGGCTTCTGGCTTCATTTTTTTCCTGAGGCTCTGCTGGGCCTAATTTCCTACCTTAATCTGGACATGAATAGCAAAATGGACAGTAAAAGTTACCAAAATGAATTATTTTATGTAACTTTGAAATGCTGATTTTGGTTTTTTGAATACACTTGCAGAGTCCGGGCTCCATGTCGCCGCCGTCGGTTAGGGTACAGCTACATACCAAACAACCAATATCATTGGCTACATCCGGATTTTTTTTCAGATTTCTCTGAAACTTTTAAATGTTTTATTGCAAAAAAATTAAAACACCAGGATTACTGGTGCTTGGGAGCCAAAGACATTTTCTGATACATACTCCGTGTACTACGACGGAGTACTATACTACAAATGTTGTTGTGACCCTCCACGGAACGGATCAGGCAGCCTCCACATCAGACGTGCAGACTGCAGGGTAGACAGGTAGTATTAGTTATATAAAATGACGGGTGGAATTTATCAATGCCACATGCCTGACGAGCTGGCTATTGGACTATTGGTTGGGTATGTTATTCCAGATGCTCTATTGTTTAACCCAGCCCGAGCTTTATTTCCTTCTTTTTTTGCGAATCCCAAGCTTTATTTCCTACTTCCACAATGTGTGCGTGCGGTCGGACAGCTTAACCTGCAGGCTTGCCGTGATTGTGTCCCTTGATCAGCTCGTACCTCACGTATACTGCTGCTGCAAGAGAGCAAAGAGGCCGATAATTTGACTGGTACATACTCAAAGAACAAGATCATTGTTCACCAATCAAAAGTCTTTATGTACTCAATATCTGAATCCCATTTTTGCAGCTTAATTCAGACTGAATGACTAGTACCGACAGGAGTATCGCTTCATTCGCAAGCAAGGTGCCGACCAGATATATCTTCAGTGGATCTATTTGCATGCTGCCGATCGATAAAGTTGGCAAAACGACTGGCCCAAATACAATAACAGGTCCCTATGATTGTGAATGTTTTATTTCTCCCCGTGCTCATGCAGTTCTCCAAAATATTTATCTTTTCATGCGATCGTAGAGAAGATCGAATCTAGCATGCTGTCAGTATATATCTGTGTGGGCCGCACAGCTCATCTCTTTGACTAACGTCCATACCTTTTTGGTGTGCTCGAACAAGAAAAATACGGGCTGCTTCTTTTTTTGCACTCATTGCATGGGAGAACAGTGATGGTTTTGCAAACCCAACTCGAATTACTTAAGCAATTGAATCTGGTACTGTCCTTTTC